>CM065379.1:14412500-14795000 GCA_033060915.1 Euryodendron excelsum | reverse complement strand
TAGGAGTAGGATTCTTTATTTTACTTTTCTTTGTTTTGTTTATGGCATCATTTAGTTAGAGGTAGAGTGTGGCCACTTTCTTTTTGGGTTACCCATTCTATTTTAGTGCTACACTTTATTAGTAGGGTTTCTGCTTCTTAGTTTCTTGTATAGTGTGTTGTCCAAGAAAACATGAAAATGTTAAAAAAAAATTTTGGCATTTCTGTTTACCTGAGTGAATCAAGAGAGCAATCCAAGGGTTCGGCCTAGCGATTAAACTATTTTGCGATCGCACGGTCGAGCAATCGATGATGTCATGTGAATGTCCAGCCATGTCAGTAGCGTTTGGACTCCTGAGAATAGTTATTACCACACCAAGTGAAGGCAAGTGTAAGCAAGCGATCAATCGAGTGATCATTTACACAAGGAAACGCTCAGCGCGCTGGCGAGCGCACAGCTTAAATGATTGAGTGCTCGATGATGCGATTTTTATATAAAGGCGAGTGCTCACCTCCTTTTTCACAAGTGATTGGTTGTGAGAGCCATTTTCTTTAACAGAGAGAGTTATTTTGGAGTAGCGAAGCACTGCTGGATCGTCCCAGTGGACTTCACTCTTTTATTTTTCCATTCGCGGCCTTCTTATAGGTATTCCTAGTTATCTTGCACCTGTCTTTTCATTTCCTTTATCATTTTAGGAGTTAGAGGAGTTGCGTTATTACTCTTTTGCCCTTGTCTACTACCATGGTTAGTAGTGGACAAGCTCTGGAGGAGGGATTAGAGGTTGCTCGGGTTAGGGCCCAACGAGTGCCTAGAGGGCCCCAGGTACCTTAGTACGATAAGTCCTATTTTGTCAGTCTTAATGCTAAGAGCTTTTGATCAGCTCTGGGGCCAGATGAGCATTGTTTTAGAGTGGCACTTGACCCTCACTCAGTTTGCTGATGAGCCTTATATTTAGCTCGAGCCTTTGACCCAACCAACCACCCATCATGGTTGGTTAAGGTTGGCCAGATTCAGGGGCTAGTGTCGAGCGACACTGGTTGCTAAGTTTATGGCCAACATCTTTGTGACCTCTAAGGCTCAAAGATAGGAGGTAATTAGGTCTTGGGTTAGGGGTAGGGATGTTATGATTACCCCTGTCATTATTGTTAGATTCTTTGACCTCCCAAGGGTTGTTAACCCTCGGTTTAGATATGAAGGGACAGGAGCTCTTGATCATAAGACGATGATTACGGAGGTGTTAGCCCCCAGTGAGACTTAGTTTACTTCGCAAGTATTCAATAGGTTACTTGCTTTTAGATATCAGCCTCTCTTTCTCTGGTCCTATTACACTCTTTTTCCTCTCGGATGGACTGTATAGTGCAGTAGATTTATGGGTCAGCTTTTGTGGCTAATTGGGTAGGGTATAACCATTAATTTGCCCCATTTTCTCTTTATAGCACTCTTGGCCGGTACTTGGTTGATGACTACCCAAGAAAGGATCTTTTTTATTATTACGATGTTGGACCTTTGCTTGACATTGTTACGATGACCTCGAAAAAGGACGTTAATCTTTCTTCAAGGAATAGATCATCCAGACAGCTTAGGGATATTAAGAGGCGAGCTCAGGAGGTAGTTCAGGCAGCTCAGCATTAGCTAACTCAGTAGCAGCCAGCTCAACAGCAGCAGGCAGCCCATCACCCTCCACCAAATTAGCAATAGTAGGGTCCTAGTTTAGCCACACTTTTTCAGCAATAGAGTCAGTTAAAGATGCTACATTCTTAGACTCTAGCTACCATTTAGGAGTAGTTAGCAGCCTTTCAACGGATGGCTGTAAATCAGTAGTAGGAGTAAACTCAGTTGTAGACAGCTATTTCAACTAGATTGGATGCTCAGGACACTACTATAGTTACTCTCTCGACCCAGTTGATTACTATTTAGCAGTAGCAAAGTCATTCCACTAGTCTTCAGGAGATCATCCAACAAATGAAACATCCACCACCAGATGATGATGTTGTTTTCCTATTCTTATAGAGTTTAGATACACATTATACTTGCATGTCATATCATTTCATACCATGTTGTATCTAAAACGTTGTTCTCATCATAATGAAGCTATATTTTGAGCTTTGTTGTATATCTTTCGTTGTATCACCTTATCTATTATGTATGAATTATACAGCTACAGGTGTGACATGACGTTGTCATATCTTCATCATTTGTATATTTTGACAGAGATTTGGGTATTGTATAGTCTTAGTGTCGTTCTTTCATTGTTTTGGCACATTTATCCATGCACTTTTCATATTGGTTTCTAGTTATTTATAGTGAATGTGTTGATTCTTTATTCCCGAGGTACAATAGTACTAATTGTGAAAGTGTCACTGGAAATTAGAATATAGGAATCTTTGCACGTATCTGAACTCAAGTTGATGTTGATTCACTCATTACGCCTAACACTTTGTGAGGTTGCTTTATTCATGCATTAGTAGGGGGGATTGCATAATTATGCACAATCATGCTTTATAATTTCATTTGTTGCTATCTTTCGCATTTTCATTCTTACATTAGTGGAGATTTTTACCTTATGAGCTTTAGAACATTTATCACCTTTCGAAGTGATTGCATTTACTCGAGGATAATTATTCACCCTCATTTTCTTCAATTGCTTCATTATGCTTACATTTGATTTACGAGTTGAGTATTGATGTTGATGTTGACACTTATATTCTATGAAATGCTTTGGTTAAGTACTTTGGGATATAATTCTAGTCCCTTGTTCTTCTTGATAGCCATGAGTTCCCTATTATAAAGTCATATGTTCCTTTGACCCTTTTTTTATCCCCTTTTCTTCATTATTTTATTATTATAATACAAATGATACTTTCTCTCTTATTTTTTGCAAAAAGGGGCGCCTATGTAGGAAAAGAAATGTGTTAGGAAAGTAGAAAGAAAACAAAGGAAAGAAAGAGATTGATTGGAGAGTTCAATAGAAAAATAGTATATTGTGAAGTTGAAAATATTAAATACAAAAAGGGAACATTAAAAGAGTGGAAACAAAAGAAGCAAAAGAAAGAAAGAAGAAAAGAGATGTTATCAAGTTTGAAGAAAAGAGCAAAATGCTTAGAAGAATCTTTTAAGATTTAAAAGGGGAAGGGTTGGAATAGTTTAGCCATTTATCATTTCATGCCTTGATCACATATGACTTTCTTTATTTTTATCTTTCTTCATCCTTGTGTCTTGCACTTTCTAAGCTACATTTCTACCAAAAAGGGCCTAGTTGATCCTAGTTATGTTTGATAGAGGTTTTCATTAGAGTATAAGTTAATTCTTGTCAATTTCTTTGAATCAATGCTTAACTATGAATGTTCTTTCATGAAACTATGCTAGGCTGATACACTTATATCTTTTCAGTTGTTATAATTGGTATGTTCACTTGATTTCCTTTTTATACTTACTCTATTATGGAATATGCCATTGTGAGAACCATGTAGGTCTTTATTTGTGAGTGTATGCCTAGTGAGGTGTTGAATCAAAGCTTAAAGGTTTGGGATTGCAAAAGTGTGTTTCATTTGTGTTATTTGGCATGATTCTTCACTCACACACTTGAACCTCTCTTTTGTATGAATGATTTCATATCTTTGCATATGTTAGGGGATAGGAGTGATATCTAATGTTGGTTTGAGTTGGATTATGCATATTTTCCTTACTCTTATCTCAAATTGCAATTCATAACTGGAAACTCTCACGAGACATCACTCGTCCACTAGGAGTTTCAAGGCTTAATGCCTAGGTTAAATGCATCTGTGACTCCTACGAAAGTGGAAATTATCTTTTTGTACATACTTGTTTTAGTTGTAGATTTTGCTACGGACTAGCAAAAAGCTAAGTTGGGGGGTATGATTACACTCCAAAAGCGTAATCTCAATTATCTAATTAGTGGATTGTTAGCTCTAGTTTAGGTATTAAATTAGTGTTTTATCCTTAAAGTGTCCTAAACATGCTTTTTTTATTTAATTGCAAGGAATGAAGCTTAATTGAAGAAGAAAGGGCCAAAGGTGCATCTGTGAGCAATCGCCAGATCGACCAAGTGAATGGCCGATCGATCACTTTTCCCACCAAGCGCTAGGTCATCAAAAGCTTGCACCGATCGCTAAATTCTACAGGTCAAAGTCACCAATCAATTCTAGAGCGTAAAACTTCAGAGAGCCGTTTTTAATTGAGCAAATCATGAGCGAGCCTTGAGCGCTCGGCCGAGCGATCGATGGCTCAACTAAGCACTTGCCTTACGGAGCACTATTTTTGTCCTTTATATAAAAGGCCGTTTTAGGCATTTTTAGGGAGGTTCTTAGTTTTTTTAGATATAGCAGTTAGTAGAGAGCATTGTAGAGAGAGAAACTTATTTTCTTTCACTTTTCTTGCACTTTTCTTCATTTTTCTAGCAACCAAACACTAATTTTCTCTTATTTTAATACAAGATCTATAGATTGACATGCCTTCTCTACATTTCTATATGCTTTTTATGATGAATTCAAGTAGTTAAACCTCAATTTGGGTGCAATTGTGAAGGTTTGCCAAGGATCTTCAAGGATTTCCTTGGAGGTATATGAATTTCATTGAATTATCCTATGATTTCTACTTCTCTTCTTAATTGGGTTTAATCTCATAAGAAAACTTAGATTCATAACACAATTTGATAATTTCTATGCATAATTCTTCAGTTGGTATATGGATTGCACAAATCTAACGTTTGTCTCTAAGGTTCTATTTATGGATTTCAAATCTAAGCCCAATTAAGTGGGAATTCAAGGTTCTACAGTCAAAATCCTTCAAATCAATGATTTGTGAAGTGATTCTTGATTTGAGTTAACAAACCTATATTGGAATTCTTGTGGAACTTGGTGAATTGGAACAATTGCATTCAAATCCTTCTTTAATTGCTTAAAATCTCAATTGCTTTGCTTAATTGACCGATTAATTTTTATATTGCCGTTAATTTCATTTCATTTGTAGTCTAGAATCAACCTATCTCAAAACCCAAAAGATTTTTGGATTATTTTTGTCATTATTATATTTGACTTCATCCTATTTGCAATCCAAATTAAGTAAGTCTATTGTGAGTTTTTTTTCTCATTTTTATATTTAAATCAATCCCTTGGGAAGAACGATAGCTGGAGAATAGCCAATAAATTACAACGTGAACCCGTACACTTTCGAGAAGCAAATCAAGTGGCCTTTAGTAGTGTGATTCTTCCCCCCATTAATAAATGTTTTCTATTCCATACTCCTAGCCTTCTCTTGAATTTTTGTGCTATTTCCTCCCATGACTTTGCTGATCTTGGATTTGCCTCTAGCGGTAGTCCCAGGTATTTCAGTGGAAAGTGGACACACTTACATTTGAATATGCCTGCAGCTTGAGCTAAAAAGGAACCATTCACCCCTATGCCACTAATCAAACCTTTTTTTGAAAGTTTATCTTAAGCCTTGACACCATTTCAAAACACGTAAGAATTATCTTGAAAGTTTTCAATTCCTTCAGATCTATATTACTAAACATTAACGTGTCATTTGCAAATTATAAGTGACATAGAGTGATTCCATTATGAACTTTTGATCCAACATAGATGCATTTTAATATCCCTTTTTCCTTTGCTCTTTTTAAGAGAATGTTTAGACCTTCTGTAGCTATGTTATAAAGAAAGGGTGAGATGGGATCCCCTTGTTTTAGCCCCCTTGAGACCTTGAACTTATTTGATGTTGAACCATTGATTAGTATTGAAATGTGACTGGATGAAAGGCATTCATTTATCCACCCAATCCATTTGTTACCAAAGCTTATTCCTTTCATCATTTCTGCTAAGTATGACCAATTGATAGAGTCAAATGCTTTTTCAAAATCAAGTTTGATGATGATACCTGGTTTTCTATTTCTCTTCCAGTAGTCAATAACTTCATTTGCTATCAATACACCATCAAGTACTTGTTTACCCTTTGTGAAGGCTGACTGAGTTTCACTAATAATTTCCTGTATTGTCAACTTCAAACTGCTAGCTAATGTTTTTGCCAGTGCTTTGTAGATAGAGGATATTAGACATATAGGTCTGTAGTCCATAAAAAAGTCAGGCAATTTTGTTTTTGGGACTAGGCAGAGAAAGGAGGAATGTAAACATCTTACTAGCCTACCATTTGAGTGGAACTCTTTGATAAAGCTTATGAAGTCTGCCTTTATAATGTACTAGAATTGTTTTATAAAGTTGAAGTTGAATGCATCTGGGCTTGGTTTACTGTTTGCCATACCTCCTCTTCTGAAAAGCTTGATTCTAGCCTCCTGATACTTTCCTCCTTCAACTTTTGAGGGAATGATCCTGTCAATTTTGGTCTCCTTTCCCATTGTTCTTTGAATAAATCTGAATAGAATTTAACTGCTTCCTCTTTCACCTTATCTGGATCACTTATGATAGTACCTTTTGAGTACACTTAGGCAATGTCGTTTCTCCTATATCTTTTCTTCCTAGAGTTGTGGAAATATGAGGAATTCTTATCCCACAATTTCAGCCAGAGCACTCTAGATTTTTGCTTTATCGTTGACTCATCCATCATGTATTATTTCCATAGCTCAAATTTTGAATTCCTTATTTCTGAAGACTTTGATTTAGCTAATACCCCTGCTTCACTCTTTAGGTCCAGCTTGTACACAGCTTCAGAGAGGGACTTAATCTTTGCTTTGATGTCCTTATAGTGGGTAATCTTCCATGCCTTGATATCCTTTTTTAGAGCTTGAAGTTTTCTTAACAGTATGAATCCCTTCCGTCCTGATGCCACTGAAGATTTCCATGAGGATAATATAGTGTTTTTGCAGTTGCTTTGTTTCAACCAAGCATCAAATATTTTGAAAGGTTTGGGACCCCAATCCTTTACTTCATTTGATAAAAGCACAAGGCAGTGGTCATAGAGTGTTCTCTGCAAACCCCAATGAGAGCAGTTCCATTTATCCATCCAGGAGTTACATATGAGGAATCTGCCTAATCTACTCCATTTTTTTGCTATTTGCATGTTTGTCCAGGTGTAATTTCTAGCTTCAATTGGTAGATGTTTCACATCCAATTGTGCATTCAAGAGCAAGTGGAAGCATCGTAGTTTTATCGGTTAAGTTCTGGATTGTTCTTCCTAAGGGATTTGTGCAAATCTAGCAATCAACACAAAGCATTATATTCGAGAACTATTGGATCGAATTGTTAAAACAAGGAGAGAATTAAATCTATGGTGACCAAAAGTAGAACGAAAATCTTTTGGGGGTTGTGGGAGTTGATTAGCTAATGTATAGGCAATTTAAGTAAAATTAACTGTTAACTAATCAATTGAACAATGGAATTGCAAGCAATTAACCACTAGGCTAAGGAATTAAGGACAATTAACAACTAGATGTAAGCACCCAGTTTTTGCTCGCTCGGCAATCTTTGGTCCGACTGAACACATATTCAAATTTACATAGACATATTCGAGTTCAAATCAACTTTTCAAACTCAATCCAATCAATCAATCGCTTCGCAGGCCTGTTGGGCCCAATAGAGGCAAAATGACCAAAATGCCCTTGTGGCATTGCTCGGTCCAATTTCTGTTGGCACGTTTTCTTGGAAACGGTAAGTCTCCGTTTTAATCTCAAATTCAACTTCAAGTCCAATTCCAATTCCAATTAAATCTGGCAAACCTTTTGAGAAAGTTGATCCCTCAGGCGGTACGACCATCCAATCTAGAATGTTTTTCAAGAAAACACTTCGGAACAGTAAGTCCCTTCAAACCTGTCAATAAGGACGAGACGCCAAGTCTCTGAGATGGTAGAACGGTCCACTTTCAGTGCCTGCTAGTCTGTTAAGGAAGAATGTTCGTTATTCGACATGTCTTTTGAGAAAGTTGATTCCTCAGATGATAAGTTCACTTAGCAGCTTCCTAAGATCAGATAGTCTTCAGAATGAACGCGAACCATCAAAGTGGCAGAAACAATAGTAAATATCGCAATCGTCAAAGTGGCAGAAATAATAGTAAATATCGCAATCGTCAAAGTGGCAGAAATAATAGTAAATATCGCAATCGTCAAAGTGGCAGAAACACTCGTAAACAAGTCTGTAAGCACCCCATTTTTTATCGCTCGGCAGTCTACACTCTGTCCAGACTTGTACTCAAGTCAATATGGACGTATTCCAATCGAAACCAACTCTCTAAGTCCAAATCCCGTCTTTCCATCACTTTGCGGGCCCACCAGGCCTAAATAGAGGCAAAATGACCAAAATGCCCTTAGGGGCATTGTCCTTTTCTTTCCAATTCCAATCCCTCTCTCGAGACAATTGATTCTTCGAGACGGTAAATCTATTCCAAATCAGGCACATCTTTCCGAAGACGGTAAGTCCCCTTTCCAAATTCCAAATTTGGCATGTCTTTCCGAAGACGGTAAGTCCCCTTTCCAATTCCCAATTAGGCACGTCTTTCCGAAGACGGTAAGTCCCCTTTTCAATTCCCAATTCGGCACGTCTTTCCGAAGATGGTAAGTCCCCTTTCCAATTCCCAATCAGGCATGTCTTTCCGAAGACGGTAAGTCCCCTTTCCAATTTCAACCCTTCTCTCGAGACAGTTTATTCCTTGAGACAGTAAATCTAGTCCAATCAGGCACATCTTTCCGAAGGCGGTAAGTCCCCTTTCCAATTCCAATCCCTTTCTCGAGACAGTTTATTCCTCGAGACGGTGAATCTACTCCAATCAAGCGCGTCTTTCAGAAGGCGATAAGACCCCTTTCCAATTCCAATCCCACTCTCAAGAAAGTTGATTCCTCGAGATGGTCCGACACATTTTTTAAAGAAAATCTCTTCGAAATGGTAAGTCCCTTTAAACCTGTCGACCGGGACGAGACCCCAAGTCCCCTAGATAGTAGAACGGTCCACCTTTGGCGCCTACTAGCCCGCCAATGTAGAAATGTTCGTTTAGGCACGCCTTCTGAGAAAGTTGACTTCTCAGGCGCTAAGTCCCCTTTAGTAGCTTTCCGAGATCAGGCAGTCTCAAGAATGATTGCGAACCGTCAGAGTAGCGGAAATACTCACAAGCAGGTCGATATAGGGAATTGCCAACAAACCCCCGTATCACGCGACCGCCGTCAGAGTGGCGAAAACACTCAAAATCCAGGTCAACATCGGTGCCTACTAGCCCATTTCGATGAAAAATGACCAAAATGCCCCTTGGGCCAATTCCGAGACTTTTTGGCCAAGATAACCATTTTGCCCCTAGGCATCCAAGCACCCCGGGAACCACACCGGCTCTGGGTATCAAACTGGTAACCTCCTGAGATTGCTTCTTATAGTATTCTCAACCTTCCTTTACCTTTTCAGATCATTCCGAGTCAGTTCCGGTAAACCCGGTACAAAATGACCGTTTTGCCCCTGGTGGGCCGGTCTCTTTTTTTGACCACACCGGCTCTGGGTATCAAATTGGTAATCTCCTGAGATTGATTCTTATAGTATTCTTAACCTTCCTTTACCTTTTCGGATCATTCCGAGTCAGTTTCTGCAAACTCGGTACAAAATGATCGTTTTGCCCCTGGTGGGCCGGTCACCTTTTCCGACCACACCGGCTCTGGGTATCAAACCGGCAACCTTTGGGAACATTCTGAGTAATGTTTCCAAATCTTGAGTCTTTTTACGGAACAGTCCGAGTCCGTCCCGGCAGCTTTCTGATCCAGTTGATCGTTTTGCTCCTAATGGCCTGGTCAACCCTTTCGACACATCATATTCTCATTTTTTAAGTCAAATACCTCTAGGACACTGTTCTAAGTGTTCCTGCCCTTTTCCAGCCTTCCAGGCCATTCCCGGCCTCTTCAAATCATTCCCGGACTTTTCGGAGTCACTCCTAGTGATGCCAGGCCAAAAATTGCATGGTAGTCACTAGTACAGGCGCCCAAATCTAGTCAAAGATACGTTGCTTGCCGACCTTAATAGTTTCCTAATTGGCTGGGGCCACTCTTAGTGGCGCCAGAAGGAATTTTGGCCTTGCGCCACTGCAACAGGCTATAGGTCCATCCCACTTCTATAAATACAAAGCCTCCTCCAGCGTAAAAGAGGTCCGCAAACTCAGTCTAAAAATCATATATTTTGATATACAGAGCTCGTGCACTCCCTAAACCCTAGCTCCCTTAGGTCTTCCAAACCCTAACCTCATATACACTTATACACCCCCTATACACTTATACACTAGCCTCCAACCTTCCATTGAAGACTTGGATTGCTGCAACTATGAAGACTTGAAGACCGAAGACGAGCCCTCAAAGATCAAGACCAAGATTGAAGTGAAGCGAAGACCGAAGAAAGTAAGGTGCGCAAAGCCAAGCAAAATAAAGAAGACACAAGGTAGGCTTCCTATTTAAATTTCCACACTTTCCCCCTCTATTTTCTCTCTCTTAACCCACTTGGATTTTCTCTATTTTAATCCCCCATCTCTTTCCGCCCCTTTCTTTGCATGCTTGAAACAAGGAGATTCCCGGTCCATGTGTAGGATTGGACTATTGGAGAGTCACCGTGTAGCGGGCTTTCTTTTAGTCTAACTGAAGACCACGTGGGTTCGGCCTACTTGATTATGTGGTGAAGCCTTAACCTTGTATGTCCACGACCCCAAAATTGCATTGTGCATGTCATTATCTTGCATATTTTAAAAATCGTTTTCAAACTCGTTTTCAAAGCTTGCATTAAACTTGTTTTCAAAATTGCATCAAAATCTTCTTTTTCAAAATATGTTTTCAAAATCACAATCCTAGAGTGATTCTAGCCTTTCTATGGCTAGAATTGCTTTTGGAAAGTGTTACATTTAAAGAGACCGGTATGGTCTATATTTTCAACTCCTTGTTTTCAAACCACTTTCTTAAAGTGGTTCTAGCCTTCTCATGGTTAGAATCGCTTTAGGAAAGTGAGACATCTTTATACCTTCTAAAAACTCTCTTTTCAAAGTCTCTCTTCCTAAAAATCTCTTTTTCAACATACTTTCCTAAAACTCTCCTTTCCAAAGTTGTTTTCAAAAACTCCCTCCAAAATTTATTTTTCAAAACTCCCTTTTTTAACTCCTTTCCAAAATCCTCTCCCCAAAATCCACTTTCTAAAAACGATCCTTAAAACTTTTTTCAAAAACTCTCTCCAACAATCTCTTTCCAAAAATCTTTCTAAAAACTCTCTTTCCAAAATCTTATCTCTAGAAGCTCTTCTCTAGGATTTTCCTTCTAAAAATCTTCGTTTTCAAAAATGCACTTTTCAAAAATCCCTTTTCTTGATGCCCAAGTCAAGCTTTAGAACTCATGATTAGGAAACTCTAATTTTCTTTCCAAAAACATGGTTTTCAAACTTACCTTAAAACCTAGGTTTCCAAAACCCCCTGTTTTCTACATCAAAATTAAATATTTTCAAAAACCTATTTTCTACGTCGAAACTATAACCTTCCAAATCTAGGGTTTCTAAAACTTCCCATTTCTAAATTCTTGTCAAATCAAATCTTCCCTTTAGGAAACCAAATCAAATATTCCAGTTTAGGAAATTAGATCCTATTATCCGTTTTTGGAAACAAAATCAAACCTTCCCTTTTAGAAACAAAATCCAATCCCTTCCTAATCCAAATCTTTCTTAGTTCAAATCCATCCTAATCTTCTACTTTCTTAAGTCTTAGATTTCCAAAACTTGAACATAAAAATAAATTTTTAAACTTAACTTCCACATCTCTCCTAATTCAACATTTTCCTAATTCTACCCCTTTTCAAATCTTAACTTTCCAAATCTAAGTTTTCCAATCTTTCTTAAATTCAAACCTTTCCTAATCTCAAGATTTTCTAAAACTCTAAAACTTTCTAAATCCTAAACTTTCTAAATTTCAAATCTTTCCAAATTCAAATCTTTCTAAATTCAAAACTTTCTTAAGTTAAATCTTTCTAAACCTAAATCTTTCTAAATTCTAAACTTTCCTTAAACTTCAAATCTTTCCAAATCCAAAACTTTCTAAACTCAAAACTTTTCTATTTTCAAAACTTCCTTATTTCAAAACTTTCCAAGTTTCAAAACTTTCCTAAGTTAAAACTTTCCTAAATTGAAACTTTCTTAAGTTGAAACTTTCTTAATCTACAACTTTTCTAAAACGAAAACTTTTCTAAACCAGAACTTTCCTAATTTGAACCTTTCCTAATTCCCACATTTTCTAAATCTAATCTTTCCTAATCTTCCAAGTCCAACATTCGAGTCAAATTTTTATAAATCTCAAGTCTTTCTTAAGTTTCCTATCTTTCCTAAGTCTAGGTTTTCTAAACCTCCATCTTTCCAAAAACAAGTCTAAATCTTTCTTCCAAGTTCTATCTTTCCAAATCAAAGTCTAATCTTTTCAATTCCAAAATTCTAAATTCCAATTTCCAGTCTTTTATTCTAAGTTCAGATTAAATCATTTTTCCAATCAAAATCTCTTTCTTCCAATTCAACCTTCTATTTTCAATCGGACTCTTGTCCGAACTACGATTGACCTGATTCTTCCAAAAGGATACGTAGGTAACCCCCATGGGTGCGGTCACTACATTTTTTAAGTTCTTAATTCCACAACATTTTTCAGATTTCTATCTCCACATTTTCCAAATCTCAAAATTCCACAATTTTTTCATATCTCCAATCTATTTTCAAACTTCCAATTTTAAATTTCTATTTCCAAATCTTTCCAATTTATCCTTTCAAATCTTTCTTCTAAAATCAAATCAAATTCTTCTTTTCAAATCTATTTCCAAATCAAGTCTCTTTTATTGCACTTGCATATCATGCGTCATGTTAGTTTCTTTTTAAACATTTCTTTTTCAAAGTGGATAAGATTGAACAATAGTTAGTTAAAGACTCTCATAGGTGAATCTAGGATAAATAGACATGTAGGTACCGAAAGGGCAGGGTAGGGTGATGGCTTAGTGCGTTTTCCCTACACGTAACCAACCTCCGAACCTAGAATCACTGTTTTCAAAGACCAAAAAGAGTTATTTTTTAAAAAAGGCTAAATGTTTTCCAAAGGTTGCCAAACAACTTATTTTTTTTAAAAACCCTCTCTTGAGGAGATATTTTCAAAATCATTTTCCAAAACCTTAAGTATAGTCTTCAGATTATGCTTAGTTTTTAGGTGACCTAATTCACCTTAATCAAGTTAGGTGACGACTCCAAATCTTTTTCCAAAAGCCCTTTATTCAAATCAATTTTCAATTCAAACCTAGTCGTACTCATTCTTCTAGGAGGGTGAGTTCTAATGAGAGAGTACAACATTTTTTCTGCTTGTGTGAGTATTCCTCGAGTGCGTAAAATCTGGGCACGACAAAGTCAACATTGAAAAATTACCAACAAACCCCTATGTTATGGGATCGAACTCGCCTTTTGGGCATGACACGTTTACCAAAGGATGAGATACCTTTGGAAACCAACTCGTCACAGACCGTTTTAGTGATAGAAACACTTAAAATCCAGATCAACACCAGTGCCTACTAGCCCACTCCAGTGAAAAATGACCAAACTGTCCCTTGTGCCATTTTCAGTGCGCTTCTTGAGAAAGTACTTATATCCTCGAAGTCGTAAGTCCACCCTTCTAAGATCATCCCAAGGATGATTCGGCATGTTTAAATGCCTTCCAGTCGGTTCCGGACCAGTTTCGAGACTATTTGGTCAAAATAACCATTTTGCCCTTAGGCATCCGAGTGTCTCCGAGAACCACATCGGCTCTGGGTATCAAATCGGTAACCTCCCAAGAATGCTTCGTATAGTATTCCTAACCTTTCATTATCTTCCCGGATCATTCCAAGTCAATTCTAACAAACCCAGTGCAAAATTGACCGTTTTACCCTTGGTGGGTCGGTCGCCTTTTCCAACTATACCGGCTTTATGTATTAAACCAGCACTCCCTTGGAGCACTCTGGATAGTGTTTTTAACCTTTAAGTCCGCTCATGGACTATTTTGAGTCCCTTCCAATGGTTTTCTGGTCTAATTGACTGTTTTGCCCCTGATACCCTTGGGATACTATTCCAAGGGTTTCTACCCATTTCTGGCCTTCCAGACCATTCCTGGTTTTTCGAAATCACTTCTAGTGGAGTCAAGCTAAAAAATACATGGTAGTCACTAGGATAGGCGCCCAAAATCTTCTGCCTTACGTATCAAGGGTTGAAGATATGTTTCTTGCTGCCTTAAAAGGTTTCCTAAGTGACTGGAGCCACTAGTAGTGGCGCCAAGCCAAAAAATGGCCTAGCGCCACCGGTGGATTTGGAAGCCTGGTGCTAGTGCAACAGGCGCCAGGTCACTCTTTAGTCTATAAATACAAAGCCTCTTCCTTACGTGAAAAAGGTCGGCAATCTAGCTCTAGAAACTCTCTTTCTCTCTCTCGATATACAGCCCTCGAACTCTCTACAAACCCTAGTTTTCTTAGGCTTCCTCAAACCCTAGCCCCCATACACTTTAGCCCTAGCATACATACACTCAACATGTGCCTATACAAGCCTCCAAGCTAACCATTGAAGACTCAAGGTGCTGCAATCTATAAGCTCTTAAAGATCCAAGCGAAGTAAAACAAGTAAAGCAAGCAAATCAAAGAAGACACAAGGTTGATTTTCTATTTACGTTTATATAATTCCCCTATCTCTCTTCTCTCTCCTAACCCACTTGGGTTTTTTTCTATTTTAATCCCCTATCTTCTTCCCCCCTGTCTTACATGCTTAAAACAAGGGAATCCCTGATTCATATGTAGGAAGAATGGTTGAAAGTCATCATGTCGGGGACTTTCTTCTAATTTAACCTTAGACCACGTGAGTTCGGGCCCCTTGATTATGTGGTGAACCTTAAACCTTGTATGTTTACAACCCTACTTGCATTGTGCATCTCATACTCATACATCTCTTCAAAAACATTTTCTAAACTTATTTTCAAAACTTGCATCCAAAATCTTTTTCAAAACTTGCATTAAATCTTCTTTTTCCAAGCTTGTTTTCAAATTTACAATCCTAAGATAATTTTAGCAGTTCCATGGTTAGGGTTGTTTTAGGAAAGTGTTACATAAGTTTTAGGTGTAAACCCTAAAATTGTTTTTGTTAAAACCATAATCTTAAGGTGATTCTAGTCATTCTATAGTTAGGGTCGCTTTAGAAAAATGTTATATTTAATGAGACCAATATGGTCCCTATTTTCAAACTTTGTTATTTTCAAAACCACAATCTTAGAATGGTTTTAATCTTCTTATGGTTAGAGTAATTTTAGGAAAGTGAGATATTTTTAGAGATTTGTAAAAGTCCATATTCCATTCCCTTTCCAAATTGCTTTTTCAAATCCCTTTCTAAACTTCTTTTCCAATCTACTTCCTAAAACGCTTTCGAAAATCTCCTTCCTAAAAACTTTTTTATTCCAAAAGTTTCACTTTCTAAAACTTCTTTTCAAACTCCTTTCCAAAAACTCTCTTCAAAAGTTCTACTTTCTAAAAACACTCTTCAAGTTTTCTTCCTAGAAACTTCCTTCAAATATTTACTTCCCAATATCTCCTTTTCTTGAAGCCAAAGTTAAGCCCTAGAGCCAATGATTAGGAAACCCTAATTCCTACTTTCCTTTTTCACATCCAATCGTAGCTTTCCAAAATTCTATTTTCTACATCAAACTCTTAGGTTTCCTAAACCTCTTTTTCATGTCAAATCTCATCATTTCTAATTCCATGTCAAATCTAGTCTTCGAACTTAGGAAACCAAATCTAATCTTCTATTTTTTGAAACAAAATTAAATCATCTCTTTTTGGAAATAGAAATCAAATCTTTCTTAATTCAATCTTTTCCTAATTCTAGACTTTCCTAATGTCAAACCTTTCCAAATTTCAAACTTTTCAATCTTTCTAAATTTAAACCTTTCCTAATTTCTAAACTTTCTAAATCTTTCTTAAATCAAACTTTTCAAATTCCAAATCTTTCTTAGATTGAAATATTTCCAAAACCAAAGCTTTCCTAATTTCAAAGCTTTCTAAATTCAAAACTTTTCTAAGTTGAAACTTCCTAAATTCAAAATTTTCCTTAGTTGAAACTTTCTAAATCCTAAACTTTCCTAATTTGGCACTTTTCTAAAATGGAACTTTCCTAAGTTCAAACTTTCCAAAATTCTAAAGCTTTCCAAAGTCCAATCTTTCTTAAACTTTACTTCTTTAAATCCATTTCAAATAAAATCTCTTTTTCAAATCAAACTCTTTTCTAATCTAATCTTTTCAAATCAAACTTTTTAAAACCTAAAAATGTTTATTTTTAATCGGACTCTTGTCCGAACTACGACTGACCTGATTTCCAAAAAGGGATATATAGCAACCCTCATGGGCGCAGTCATAACTTTTTCCAAGTTTCCAATTTCATAATTATTTTCAAATTTCTAATTTTATAATTTCTTTCAAGTTTCTAATTTAGTAACTTTTCTTAAGTCTCCAATTCCATAACTATTTTCAAACTTTCAATTCCATGATCTATTTCAAGTTTCAAATTCCAAAATCTATTTTCGAATCTCTATTTTCAATTTCTAAACTTACTTTCCAATTTCAACTCAAGTCTTCTTTTCAAATCTCTTTTTAAAATCAAATTAAGTCTTTTCAAATCTACTTTCAAAATCAAAGTCTTTTCTATCACTTGCATATCATGCATCATGTTATACTTCTCTTTTCAAAATTATTTTCTAAAGTGGATAGTTTTGGACATATATTAATCAAAGATTCTGAATGAGTGAACCTAGGGTGAATAGACATGTAGGTACCGTAAGGGCAGGGTAGGGTGATGGATTAGTGTGTCTTCCCTACATGTAATCAACCTCTGAACCTAAATCACTGTTTTCAAAGACTAAAATGGAGTTATTTTCAAAAAGGGCTTACACTTTTCCAAAGGTTGCCAAACAACCTCTTTTCTTAAAACCCTTTTTTGAGGAAGTTTTCAAAATCTTTTTAAAAAATCCTAAGTGTAATATTCAGATTGTACTTAGTTTTAGGTGACCTAACTCACCTTAATCAAGTTAGGTGGCGACTCCAAATCTTTTCCAAAAGCCTTTAATCAAATCAATTTCTAATTCAAACCTAGTCGCACTCGTCTTAGGAGGATGAGTTCTAACGAGATAATATTGTATTTTTCTCACTTGTCTTTTTTGAGTACAAAAAATTTGGGCGCGACACTAGAGCAAAATAATTAAACCTAATTAACTCAAACAAATTGCAATTCAAATCAATTAACTAAAGAATCAAATAGAATTAAAGAAGATGTGGACACAATTGATCCAATCTACCAATTCTTGAATGGAATTGAAGAGAGAGTTTAGATAACTCAAATCAAGGATCTCTACATAGATCCTTGATTTGGAGAATTTAGACTAGAAAACCTTAAGTCCTCTCTCAATTAGAGTATGATTTGAAAACCTTTATGAGATCCTTAGAAGCAAAACCATGAGCTTGTCAAAAACATGATTATGAATCCATGATTTCTAGATAAATCAACTCCTATTGAGTAGAGAAGAAGAAATCTAAAGATATTCAACGGAATTAGAATACTCCCCTTGAATTTCCATGCAATCCTTGGTAGATCTTTACAATTGCATCCACATGAGGAACTTAGCTAGAGAACTTCATTGTAGAAAGCACGTAGATGTATTGAGAAAATATAAGAGAAAATAGATCTAAGATTTTATAGATGGAATTAGGTGTATGGTTATACGAAAAATGGAAGGAAAAGTACTAAAAAAGTGAAGAAAAGTACAAGATCTATGTCTAATATAGCTTTTCTGAATTTTTTATAAGTCTAGAATAAGTCCCCTCTCCAAACATCCAAACAGCCTTACATGCACAAGTTAAAAATAGGGACTACGGCGACCGATCGATCAGTCGATGAGGTGATCGATCAGTCTGCGATCGATTTTCGATCAATAAACACCTTCTTTGAAGTTTGGTTTGGGAGAGCCTTTGAAATTGTAGGAGAACGATTGGTAGATTTTTAACCTCACTGATAAATCAGGGAAGTTGAGCAATCGATCGCCTGTTCGATCTATCTGTTGGGCCGATCAATTAGTTGGCTGGTTTTCTCCTTCTTTTCCTTTTGTTTAAACTCCAATTCTTGTAAAAATAGATTAAAACATGTTTAGGCTATTTTAGAGGATAAAACACTAGTCTAGTATGTTCAAAAATAGCTAACAATCCACTAATTTGGGCTTTGAGATTTCACTTTTGGAGTGTAATCACACCCTTCAATTTAGCTTTTTACTAGTCCCTAACAAAATCTATAACTAGGAACAAGTACGTGCAAAAGACAACCTTCATTTTCATAGGAGTCACGGATGCATTTAGCTTATGCATCAAGGTTTTAAACCCGTAAGTTACTCCTAGTGGATGAGTGGTGTCTCGTGAAGGTTTCCAACGATGATACCCACAAACATCCTTTTGTGAATTGCTTGTTAAGACAAGAATAAGGAAAGAATGCATAATCTCACCCAAACCAACATTAGATATCACCTAACATAAGCAAGAATACGCAATGCATCATACGAAAAAAAGGTTCATGTGTGTGTGTGTGGAGGACCATGCTAAATAACACAAATGCTACTTACTAATGCAATTCCAATTCTTTGAAGCTTTAATCCAAACCTCACCAGACATACACTCACACCATGGTATGTTCAACAATACAGTAAATGTAAAAGACATATCAAGTGAACATACCAATTACAAAAACCGAATAGATAAAAGTGTGTCGACCTTAGCAAAGCTTCATGATAGAATATTCATAGTCAGGTACTGATTTGAAGGAATTGACAAAGTATGGCTTATACGCTAATGAAAACTTCAATCAAGCATCAGTTGGGTCAACTAAGCCCTTTAAAGGTGAAGAAATGTAATGTAGGAGACATTAAAAGGTGAGGGTGAAGATAGGGAACAAAAAGGTCATAACATGTGTGGCCTAGGCATGAAATGATGAATGCAAAAAAATCCTAATTCCTCTTCCTCTAAAAATATCGAACACACTCTTTCCATATTTTGCTTCTCTTTGTTGAACTTTTTTTGTTTTTGTAGAGAATTTGGCATCACTTTTCATCATTGCTTATTATGCTCTTTGTATTGAATTCCCTAAACCAATCTCTTCTCTGCCATATACTTCCCCTTTCTTTGCTCCTAGCAATGCAACACACTCTTTTCTCATATAGGCATTCATTTGCAATATAAGAGATGCAAGCACTCCATTTTTGCCTACTCGGCAGTCTCCAGTCCATCTAGACTTGTATTCAAGTCAATATGGACATATTCTGAGTCAACTCAATTTTTCAAGTATAATCCCGTCAATCAATCGCTTTGCAAGCCCATTTGGCCCAAATAGAGACAAAATGACCAAAATTCCCTTGGGGGCATTGTTCGGTCTAATTCCAATGGGCATGTCTTTTCGAAGATGGTAAGTCCCCTTTCCAATTCTAATTCTAATTCCAATTCCAATTCCAATTCCAATTAAATCCGACACGTCCCTTGAGAAAGTTGATTCCTTGAGGCGGTAAGTCCATCTTGTTCGGCACGTTTTCGAGTGAACTCTTCAAAGTGGTAAATCCCTTCAAACCTGTCGACCAGGACGAGACCCCAAGTCCCCGAGATGGTAGAACGGTCCACCTTTGGCGCCTGCTAGCCCGCCATTGCAGAAATATCCGTTTCGGCATGCCTTTCGAGAAAGTTGATTCCTCAAGTGCTAAGTTCACCTAATAACTTCTAGAGATTAGGCAGTCTCTGTAATAATCGCGACCCGTTAGAATAACGAAAACACTTGTAAACATCGCAACCGCCAGAGTGGCGGAAACACTCGTAAACAGGTTGATATAGGGAATTGCCAACAAACCCCTATATCACGGGACCACCGTAAGAGTGACGGAAACACTCAAAACCCAGGTCGACACTGGTGCCTGCTAGCCCACTTCGGTAAAAAATGACAAAACTGTCCCTAGGCCCATTTTCGACACGTTTCTCAAGACAGTACCTAAGTCCTCAAGATGACCATTTTGCCCCTAGGCATCCAAGCGCCCCGAGAACCACATCGGCTCTGGGTATCAAACCGGTAGTCTCCCGAGAATGCCTTTTATAGTATTCTAGACCTTCTATTATCTTTCTGGATCATTCCGAGTCAGTTCTGGCAAACCCGATGCAAAATGACCGTTTTGCCCCTTGTGGGCCGGTTGCCTTTTCTAACCACACCGGCTCTGAGTATCAAATTGGTAACCTCCTGGGACATTCTAAATAATGTTTCCAAACATCGAGTCTTCTTCCAGGACATTCCGAGCCTATCCTCGTAGTTTTCCAATCCAATCGACCGTTTTGCCCCTAATGGCCTGGTCAACCCTTCCAACACATCCTGTCATTATTTTTCAAGTCTACTACCCCCAAGAGACTGTTCTAAGGGTTCCTGTCCTTTTTCGGCCTTCTGGGCTATTCTCGGCCCTTTCCAATCATTCTCGGACTTTTCGGAGTCACTCCTAGTGAAGCCAGGCTAAAAATTGCATGGTAGTCACTAGCATAGGTGCCCAAATTTTCCGAAAATACATTGCTTTCTGACCTTAAATATTTCTCAATTGGCTAGCGCCACTAGGAGTGGCTCTAATGTAAACTTTTTCCTGGCACCACTGCAATAGGCGCCAGGTCAATCCTCTTTCTATAAATACAGAGCGTCCTCTAGTGTGAAAAGGGTATGTAAACTTAGTCCAAAAACCCTATTCTTTGATACACAGAGCTTGTAGCCTCTTCAAACCCTAGTCTTCTTTAGGTTCTCTAAACCCTAGCCTCCATTCACAAACTCTAGTTCCTATACACTCACATACACTTATATACACTCTTACACTAGCCTCCAAAGCCTTCATTGAAGACTTGAAGTGTTGCAACCCGAAACTCCCAAAGATCAAGACAAGCCCTTGAAGACTGACCCAAAGCAAGCAAAGACCGAAGCAAAGCAAGAAGAACAAAGCGCATAAAACAAAGCAAATAAAAGAAGATGCAAGATAGGCTTCCTATTTACGTTTACGCAACTCACCCTCTCTCTTCTCTCTCCTAACCTACTTGGGTTTTCTTCTATTTTAATCCCCCATCTTCTTCCCCTCTTTTCTTGTATGCTTGAAACAAGGGACTTCCTGGTTCATGTGTAGGATTAGGCTATTGAAGGTCACCGTGTCAAGGGCTTTCTTGTAGTCTAACCAGAGACCACGTGGGTTCAGCCCCCTTGATTATGTGGTGAAGCTTTAACCTTGCATGTTCACGACCCCAACTTGCATTGTGCATATCATGATCTTGCATTCCTCCAAAATTCGTTTTCTAACTTGTTTTCAAAACTGGCATTAAAATTGTTTTCAAACTTGCGTTAAAAATTTTTTCTTTAAAACTTGTTTTTAAAATCACAATCCTAAGGTGATTCTAGCCTTTTCATGGCTAGGGTTGCTTTAGGAAAGTGTTACATTTAAAGTGACCAATATGGTTCATATTTTCAAATTCTTGTTGTTTTCAAAACCACTATCTTAGAATGGTTCTAGCCTTCTTATGGTTAGAATTGTTTTAGGAAAGTGAGATATATTTATGAACGTTCTAAAAACTCTCTTTTCAAATCTCTCTTTCTAAAAATCTCTTTTCCAACATATTTTCTAAAAACTCTCTCCAATCTCCTTTCTAAAATTGTTTTCTAAAAAATTCTCTTGAAAAATCTATTTTCCAAAACTCTTGTTCAAACTTCTTTCCAAAAAGCCTCTCTTTAAAATTCACTTTCTAGAAACACTCTCTAAGTTTCCTTCCTAACAACACTTTCCAAAAATCTCTTCCCTAAAAACTCATTTCTAAAAAACTCTTTCCAAGAATCCCTTTCCAAAAACTCTCTTTTGAAAATTCACTTTCCAAAAACTCCTTTTTAAGATCTCCTACTAAAAACCTTTTCTTTCCAAAAATTTTACTTTCCAAAAATCTCTTATCTTGGAGCCCAGGTCAAGCCCTAGAGCCAACAATTAGGAAACCCTAACTTTCCTTCCCAAAAACATGATTTCCAATCTTGCCTCAAAACTTAGGTTTCCAAAAGTATCCTTTTTTACATCTAAATCATAAGTTTTCAAAACCTATTTTTTACATCAAAACTATAGTCTTCCAAGTCTAGAATTTCTAAAACTTCACCTCCCAAATCCATGCCAAATCTAATCTTCCCTTTAGGAAACCAAATCTAATATTCCCTTTAGAAAATCAAATCCAATCTTCCCATTTAGGAAACTAGATCCTATCATCCGTTTTTGAAAACAAAATCAAATTATCTCTTTCTTAGAAACAAAATCCAAATCTTTCCTAGTCCACATCTTTCCTAATCCCACTCCTTCCTAATCTCATACTTTCCTAAACCTTAAACTTCTTAATCTTCCTAATTCAAACCTTTCCTTATTCCATACTTTTCCAAATTTCAACTTTCCAAATCTGAATTTTCAAAATCTTTCTTAAACTCAAACCTTTCCTAATTTCAAGTATTTCTAAAACTTAAACCTTGAATCTTTCTAAAATCAAACTTTCCATTTTAATTCTTTCCTAATTCAAAACTTTCCTAATTCAAAACTTCCCTAAAATGAAACTTTTCCTATTTCAAAACCTTTCATATTTCAAAACTTTCTAAATTTCGAAACTTTCCTAATTCAAAACTTTTCTAATTCGAGAGTTTTCCTAGGATGAAAACTTTCCTAATTTAAACCTTTCTTAAATCCAATCTTTCTTTAATCTTCAAAATCCAATATTGGAGTCAAATCTGTCTTAATCTCAAGTCCTTACTAAATCCTATCTTTCTTAAATCTAGGTTTCTTAAATCTCAATCTTTCCAAAACAAGTCCAAATCCTTCTTTCAAGTTCTGTCTCTCCAAATCAAAGTCTAATCCTTTCAATTCCAAATTCCAAATTCCAAATTTATATTCTAAGTTTAAATCAAACTCCTTTTTCCAATCGACAATCTCTTTTTCAAATCAAGTCCACTACTTTCAATCGGACTCTTGTCCGAACTACGACTAACCTGATTCCTCAAAAAGGATACGTAGGCAACCCTTATGAGTGCGGTCATAACCTTTTCCAAATTTCCAATTCCAAAAATCTATTTTCAAATCTTCAATTTCAATTTCCAAAACTTTTTTTCCAATTTCAAACTTCAGTCCTTCTTTTCAAATCTAACTCTCTTCTCTTACAATTGCATATCATGTATCATTCTTTTTCTAAAGTGGATAGTTTTGGACACGTAATAGTTAAAGACTCTGGTGGATGAATTTAGGATGAATAGATATGTAGGTATCGCAAGGGCGGGGTAGGGTGATGGCTTAGTGTGTCTTCCCTACACGTAACCAACCTCTAAACCTAGAATCACTGTTTTCGTAGGACCAAAATGGTGTTATTTTCAAAAAAGGGCTTAAGTTTTTCTAAAGGTTGCCAAACAACCTGTTTTCTTAAAAACTCTCTCTTGAGGAAGCATTTTCAAAATCTTTTTTTTAAAAACCCTAAGTGTAGTCATTGGATTATGCTTAGTTTTTGGGTGACCTAACTCACCTTAATCAAGTTAGGTGGTGACTCCAAATGTTTTCCAAAAATCCTTTATTCAAATCAATTTTCAATTCAAATCTAGTCACACTCATTCTTTCAGGATGATGAGTTCTAATGAGAAAGTACAGTATTTTTCCCGCTTAGGTGTGTATTTCTCGAGTGCAAAAAATCTGAGCGCGACAAGAGAGAAAGAACATTACTTTGCATTTTTTTTTTAATGAAGGTAAGAGAAAAGGATCAATAAGGGTTAAAAGAAATGCATGATGTGGAAATGGGAAACATAAGGATATTAAGAAGAAATGAGGGCTTAAAACCCTATTCCAAGTAGTACAACTAAAGCTTTCCATAGAGTATAAGTATTAATATCAAAATCAAAACTTAACTCATGAACCAAATACAACTATAATGAAGCTATTAAAAGGAATGAGGGTGAAAAATTTATCCTTGAGTAAATGTAATCTCTCCGAAAAATGGTACATACTCTAAAGTTCACAAGATAATAATCTCCACTAATGTAAGGATGAAAATGTAGAAGATGGTAACAAATGATATTATAAAGCTTGATGTGCACAATAATATAATCCCTCTACCCATGTATGAAAAGAGCAATCCTCCCAACATGTTATGTGTAAAGAATGAATCCATATTACTTTGGGTGAGGATAAATATAATGCTCCCTACCTCCTAATCTCAAATGGCACTTTCACAAATAATATTTTGGTATCATAGAAATAAAAAAGTCACCACATCTATCGTGAATAGCAAGGAAGTGTGGATGGGAAAATACAAGGATAAATGTACAAAAGCAATAAAGAATAATATCGATACCAAACAATACCAATATCTTAGTTAGGAAAGTACAAGTGAAACTTATACATCGATGTCAAAATACACCTGTAATTGAACAGTCCTTGCATGATAGAGATAAAGGTAATACAAGAGAGATATGCAATGAAAACTCAAAATAAACATCCACTATAACAAAACATAATGTTGTGCAAGTGCAAGGTGTATTTAAACTCAACGAAGGGTGGTAAATGGATCCTCGTCCTCATCCAGAGGTGGATCTCCCATGTGCTAAATGATCTCCTGAAGGCGAGTAGACTAAACCTGCTGCTGGTTTTGAATCTCAGTCAACTGAGTGGACAGTGCAACTATAGCAGTGTCCTACCGATCCAATTTGCCTGACAGTATAGTCAGTCGCAATGTATGTTTGCCACTGACCATGCTTTATCTGCTGGGCTGTCATATGCTATTGAGTGGCAGCTAGAGTCTGAGAATGTAGTAGCATCATCTGACTCTACTGCTGAAGTAGCATCTCTATAATGGGTCCTCCCTAACCCTAATGCTGTTGTTGTGGAGGCAGTGGCTAGGCTGCCTGCTGTCCCGGTTGAGTTGACTGAGGTTGAGACTAGGCTACCTGGGCTCTCTTCTAAACACCCTCTAACTGACCTACTGATCCCTTCTCTATAACCAAGTTGATATCTGTCTTCAAATTCATAAGAATCATGATAGCAACCCTCACTCTTGCTGCCCTAATCCTTGCTGTGAGAAATCAGCCAAAAGGGATGCTAGCTTGGGTGTTTGTTAGCTGAGTACTAGCCCAGAGTGCCATGTACATAAGATGAGGCAAATTGATGGTCCGATTCGTCCCAATGGCCCACATAAGCTAACCTCTAAACCTACTGCACTCTACTGCCTACCCAAGGGAACATAGTATAACAGGCCCAACAGAATAATGGATGATAACAGGAGAAAACTGTCTAATAAACACCTAGAAAGTAAACCATGTCTCCCCAAGGGCTAAAATCTTCATACACATCTCCTCATGGGTAGGAGCACCAGTCCCATCATAGCAGAATTAAGGATCGACTCTCCTAGGAAGGTCAAACTGTTGGGCAAAAGAATATGGGGTAATCACTACCTCCTTACCCCTGACCCAAGATCGGATGATCAACTAGTCAAAGGTCTCATCTATGGAAATATTAACCACGAACTCAACCACCAGAGTAGCTGAGTATTGACTTAAGACTCAGTGCCTTTTGACAACAATCTTCATCCTACCCCAAAGCTGAGTATGCTCTCTCTCCCTTTCTACTCCAGTTAAGTGAGTCCTATTGTACTCAGACTCTCTACCACTCCTTGATGTTCTACGAGCCCAGTAAGCTCGTGCACAAGCCATGGTTAAATCAAGCCTCGACACTTGTCCCTTACCAACCATGATGTGGACAACTCAAACAAAAATATAGGCACAATCCCTTACCCCCGCAAACTCTTAAGAACTGAAGTAGCAATAAAGAAAATAGGAGAACAGTGTAGGAATAGCTATAGAAGGTCAGAATATAACGATCCTGAAAGGTGGGGTCCACCAAAGTGATCTGACAGGGCCTTGTTGCGTTAGAATATCCCTCCACTTCTTAAAAATCTCTCTCTAAGCGATCGAACAAAAAAGAAATGAGAGCTCTTGACCTTATGTAGAAACTCAAGATTCAATCGATGAGTTCATTAACTCGATCAATCACCCTCGTGAATGATTAATCATTACGCAATCGATCGAATGGCCGATCGATTGCTCATGCCTGACTTCAAATGCTTGACAACGAATGCCCTCGAAAGCCTAATTGGTGCGATCAATCGGTGAGACAAAAACTCAAAATCTTGCAAAACTTTCGCAGAAAAACAAGGTAAACTCTAGAACTACTACTAAGACTAACAACTAAGAAATAAACCATCTAGATTGTTCCCCCCGCGCCCCCCCCCCCCTCCCCCTAAAAAAAAAATCAATTATTGCAATGTCCCAGTTACAAGAGAAGAAAGCCATGAGAGAACAAAGGGGAGGGGGGAAAGAGGGGAACAAGCAAAGAAACACAACACATCCACATTTTATTACAAAACATGGAGAAGTACAGTGATAAAGGGAAAGGCATGAACAACAGAGATGCAGAAATAGCAACTGGTATAGTAACCCTGCCTTACTACCACTCTCTTAAAGGCTGTGCAATTACTTCTTCTTTATGCTGGATGAGGTGCCCTTCATCTTCTTAGATTTCTCAAGGGAGGTGTGAGTGGAACGGGAAAAGTCATCAAAAAGATATGGGGCCACCAAGCAAGCCACCTTCATGACATGCTCCTCCTGGATACTTAACTTAGTAACATGGATAAAGGCCTTCAAAACGACCCCATATTCGGGATCAACCTCACCCTCCTCGACAATAGTCGGCTTGCTCGTCTTGTTGCCACCTTTAGAGGCTGTGAAGATAGAGAAACAGAAAGAGAAACAAAGAACTCGAAAGTAAGAGAAATGAGGAGGGCATGAAAAAGAACTCACTCGTATGAGAATATAAAGAACTCCATCACACTTCTACATTGGATACCTCCCATTCTCTGATAATGCACTGGGCCAAGACAAAGGCTCAAATAATACAGAAGGTACCAAGAGATCACCTAAAAGACAAACTAACAAAAGCTAGACAAAACCCCTTAAAGTATCACTGCACCCCTTGACTTTCCTCAAACTCTAAACAACCGACACTAGAAAACTACAAACAACCAAAAGAAGAAAGAGACAAAACTAAGGTAAAATAAAAGAAATTATGGCACCCCTCATGAACAATAAAGTGTAGCACTAAAATAGCATGGATAACCTAAAAAGAAAGTGGCCATGCTCTACCTCTAACTAAAGGATGCCATAAACAAAACTAAGAAAAAGAGAAATAAAATATACTACTCCTAAACGAAGCATCAGCTATAGACCATTATCAAATCGAGATTGATGGACCAATGAGATCCATATAATCTATCTCCCCTTGAAATAACTCAAAGTAGGGCTTCAATCGTTGCCCATTAACCTTGAAAGAGAGCCATTGGTGAAGTTTTGCACTTCAACCGCCTCATGAGGAAACACTTCTTTAATTTGGTAAGGGTCCAACCACTTACTTCTCAACATACCCCCCAATAGATGCAAATGTGAATCATAAAGTATAACCTTTTGACCAACTTTAAAAGATTTCCTCGAGATATGTTGATCATAGAGGGCCTTCATCCTAGCTTTAGAAATTTTAGCATTCTCAAATGCATCATTTCTAAGCCCGTGAAGCTCATTGAGTTGGAGCTTTCTATGGATTCCCGCTTCATCAATACTCTTATTACATTAGTGAATAGCCCAGAAGGCTTTATGCTCAATCTCAACCGAAAGGTGACAAGCCTTCCCATAAACAAGCCTATAAGGAGAAGCACCAAGTATAATCTTATATACAGTACGGTAGGCCCATAAAGCATCAACTAACCGGAGAGACCGATCCTTTCTATTTGGATTGATTGTTTTATCAAGAATGTGCTTAATCTCTCGGTTAGGCAACTCAACTTGGCCTTAGGTTTGTGGGTGATAGGGAAGTCCAACCTTATGCACTACTCCATATTTGTGCATCAAAGTGGTGAACAGTTTATTGTAAAAGTGAGAGCCCCCATCACTAATCATACCTCGAGGCATGCCAAATCTAGAGAAAATATTTTCCTTCAAGAATTTAACAACTACATGATGGTCATTAGTCCTAGAAGCTATAGCCTCAACCCACTTACTCACATAGTCAATTGCCACAAGGATGAAAAGGTAACCAAAAGAGCTAGGAAATAGCCCCATAAAGTCAACTCCCCAACAATAAAAAAATCTCTAAAATGGTAACAGAAGAAAGAGGCATCATGTGCCACCTAGAAAGATTTCCTAGTCTTTGGCACCTATCTTAGCCGTGGTCTTCTTTGAAGAGCAGTGTCCTCCAACATACTATTGAATTTCTCATCGGGCACACCTTCTAACTACTTGATCCGAGCAATACTTAAATAACTACAGCTCATCCTAAAAAAATTACCTCACAACTTGGAAGAATTTCCTTTTATCTAAGGAAGACCAATGAGGAGGAATGGCCTTTGTGGCCAAATAATTGGCCACGTTGGCATACCAAGGGGTAAAAGTTTGGGTCACGGCATGGCAAGACATAAGTTGTTCATTTGGGAAAGTCTCACCAATAGGAGTGTCAATAACATATGGTGTCTCACTAGGGAGCCTAGATAGGTGATCTGCTTGCCACATTCTCTACTCCTTTCTTATGCTTAATTTCAAGATTAAACTCTTGAAGTAAGAGAATCCATCGGATTAGCCGAGACTTAGCGTCTTGCTTGGACAAAAGATACTTGAGGGCTATATAGTTAGTATATACAATAGCAAGAAAACTCACCAAGTATGCTTATAACTTGTCCCAGGCAAACATAATAACTAATAACTCTTTCTAGGTGGTGGTGTAATTAACTTGGGCTTCATTCAGCGTTTTACTAGCATAATGTATCATATGAGGCTTCTTGTCATTTCTTTGGCCCAAAACGGCCCCTATAGCATAGTCACTAGCGTCACACATAAGCTTGAAAGGTAGGCCCCTATCTGGAGGTTGGATTATGAGAGCCATAATCAAGTGATTCTTCAGTGTATTGAATGCTAATTGACAAGTTGGGGTCCACTCGAATGGAGCATCTTGTGCTCATAGAGCACACAAAGGCCTAAAAATGGTACTAAACGACTAAATGAAACGCTGGTAGAAACTGGTGTATCTAAGGAATGACTGGACATCTTTCACAGTCTTAGGGGTGGGTAACTTTTGAATCAATTCGACCTTGGTGGGGTCAACCTCAATGCCCCTATTGGAAACAATATGGCCAAGAACTATCCCTTGTGTCACCATAAAGTGACACTTCTCCTAGTTTAACACCAATTGACTTTCCTCACAATGTTTTAGTATAGACTCTAGGTTTGCAAGAAATTGTTCATAGTTTTCCCTGTACACAGAGAAATCATCTATGAAAACTTCCTAAATACGCTCTACCATGTTAGAAAATATGCTAATTATACATCGCTGAAACGTGGCAGGTGTGTTACATAACCCAAAGGGCATCCGCTTGTAAGTGAATGTACCGAAAGGGCATGTAAACATGGTCTCATCTTGGTCCTCTATAGCAATCTCTAACTGATTGTACCTGGAATAGCCATCTAAGAAACACTAATAAGCACGGGCCGCTACCTGTTCCAAAACTTGATTGAGGAAGGGTAAGGAAAAATGATCCTTACTTGTGACGGTATTAAGGCGATGGTAGTCAATACACATACACCACCTAGTTTGAATAGAGGTGGGAATTAACTCGTTGTTCTTGTTCTTGACTACAGTTACCCTGAACTTTTTAGGGACAACATGTGTAGGGCTAACCCATCTAGAGTCAGAAATTGGGCAGATAATACATGTGTTTAAAAGCTTTTGGACCTCACCCCACAAAACATTTTTCATGGTGGGTTTCAATCACCATTACATTTGGCGCACTGGCTTTGCCCCTTCCTCTAAATAAATGCGATAAGTGCACATAAAACGGCTAATATCATGAAGATTAGATATGGTCCACCCTATGGCCTTACATTGCTTCTTAAACACTTCCAAAAGACTTTCCTCTTGAGTCTCTAATACTAATAAAGATATCACTACCGAATATGACTCACCCTCACCTAGAAATGCATACTTGAGTGTTGAGGACAATGGTTTCCTCTTCGGAATAGGAAATTTAAGTTCTAATGGTTAGGGTTTCATAGGATTAGGAGTTAAAGACTCAAAAGTGGGGGTCCATTGACCCACTGCCATGATGGGTACTACCTCTAGCTTAGTAACCTCTTTACCTACCCCCTCCTCTTCACCTTTCAAGCAAGCTAGACCCTCGCTAAACATAAGCACTCTAGCCAATAGGTCCTCTACGCAATGACTCTCGAAATGATCTTAAATGAGAGTATTAAGAAAATTTACATCCTTAATATCCTCACGCTCACTTGGTTGCTTCCTCGTATTGAACATGTTTAACTCCATGGTCATGTTGCTGAAAGACAACTGCAAAAAACTAACCCACACATGGATGATGGCATCACATGTGGCTAAGAAAGGGCAGCCAAGAATGACTGGTATATGATTTTGTACATTAGGGTCCACAATTGGTTAAGTATTGGGACAACAAAGTTTGTGGGATTGTAAAATTTCCCCACTTGCACCAAAACATCTTCCACTAGCCCCGTAGGTGCCTTAATCAACCTATTCGCTAGTTGAAGTGTGAGTCTAGTAGGCTTAAGTTCTCATAGACCTAATTTCTCATACATCAATTATGGAAATAGATTCACACTTGACCCTAGATCGAGTAAGCAACCTTCAATCCGATGGTCTCTATTAATATAAGTAACCGTGGGACCGCTTGGGTCCTTGTATTTTGGTGGGGTCTTAATTTGGACAAGGGAGTTGACATTTTGGGCAAGAAAAGTATTCTTTCTAACATTTAACCTCTTCTTAACCATGCACAAATATTTCAAAAACTTTGCATAAGAGGGCACTTCTTTGATTGCTTCCAAGAAAGGTAGATTTATCTTGACTTGCTTAAACATCTCATAGATCCCGAAACTTAAAGGGTGATTATTTGGCTTAGCCAATCTTTGAGGGAAAAGGGTGTGGGCCAATGCCTCACATTCCTCCTCAAAGTTCTCTCATCCCTTGCTACGGACTCACTATTCTCATTCTCACTCTTCTTTTCTTGTTCACAATTCTCTTCCTCCTCACCTACTTCCTTCCTAGCTTTACTTTCCTCCACCCCACTAGGCGCGTCCTCACCTTCAACCCCAAGTGGGCTATCTACTACCTTAGGAATGTCTCTTTTACCTAAAGGATCCCTATGAAGAATGGTTTTATCAATAACTTTTTTACTCCGTAAGGTGGTAATAGTTTGGACTTGTACATGGCTAGACGACGATTGACCTAAGGTTTATGTGGAATGCATGTGCGTAGCCAAATTTAGTTGAGGTTGAGTGGGTAACTTACCCCTCTCATTGATAGACAAGAGTTGGGGAGAAGAGTCAATTAACTCTTAATATCATTCAACGTTTGGCCTTGTTGCTCTGACGCCTTATCAACTCTAGAATTTACACTCCTTTGATTATACATGAAGTTTTAGAAAGTGTCATCTAGGGCCCTCTTGTGTGGTGGTTGATATGTGTTGGTCAGAACTTATTGTGGTGGTTGGTATGGTCTTGGTTGAGATAAAAATGGTGCCATCAACAGAACTTGGCATTGTTGCGTTTGGACAGGTGGAGGAGGTGCTTGATAAGATTAAGGATTTTAAAATCTTCCTTGATATGATTGGGGGTTTGGAGACCTGTCACCCCTCCACGAGAAATTTAGGTGATCTTTCCACCCAGGGTTATAGGTGTTGGAATAGGGGTTATCCCTTCATCGTTGGTATGGACCTATGGCATTAACTTGGGCATGCAAAGCCTTCTTAACCCCCGGGATGACTAGACAAGACAAAGTGTCATGATCCTTGGCGTCACACAAAACACAACTTACCTTCTTAATTTCCACTATCTTTATCGCGTTCACTCTTTTCACTTTTAGAGGTTCTAATTTCCTTGCCAAAGTTACAAGCCTAGCATTAACATCATTTACTTATTTCAATGGATACTTCACCCCTTGTTGATTGGGTCGATCCTTGGGATTTTGGGTCCCAGTAATAGCCCAATCTCAAGTCAAGTTTGTGAGGTAGTCAAAATAGGCATAAGTTTCATGAGGTTGCTTATCCATGAAAGTTCCTACACATATTGTCTTTACGAATTGTTTTAGTTGGGGTATGAGGGATGTGTAGAAAATGTTAATGATATACTATTCATTGAAACCATGGTATGGGCAAGAAATTAGAAGGTGCGTTCCCAATATTGAAAAAAATGATTCTCCCAACATGGGGAGAATTGCAAAATTTAACGTCTAAACGACTTTGTTCGGTTTTCTAGGAAAAATTTCTTCAAAAACTCCCCTTGAAAGCTTGCCAAGAATTAATAGACAATAGTCTCAACGAGTTAAACCACGTCTTGGCTATATTTTTTAGAAAAACAAGAAAAGTTTTAAAAGGAAAATTTCCCTTGGACAAGAGTTGCCCATGACTGGGGGGCAAGCATCTTCAAATTCTTTTATGAATGCATACGGTCGCTCAGACTCCATTCCATGAAATTGTGGTAACAGTTGCATCATCCCTAGACGAATATTCAATGTAGTGTAATGAGGGGGGAAACCGATACAAGAGCTCGGGGCTTGCCTAGGAGGATTCATGTAATCTCTTAAGGTCTGGTATTGGGGAGCCGCCATGGTTGCTCCCTCTCTCAAAATTTTCTCCCCCCATAAACTTGGGAATCCCTTCCGGAGGGTTCGAAGGTAAATTAGGATTGGCATTCATCATTGATGGATTAGGGAATACATTGGGAACATTAGGAAGACCATTAGGATTCGGAGGAAAAATGTTACCCTCATTGTTAGCCATTAGAATATATCCTAAGTCTACAACAAGAGGGAGTCCGGGAGTGGGACCTCCAGGAGATGAAGAACAGCTAGAACTTTGAAGCCTCACAAGACGTTCGTATATATCATGTGTGAATGCTGAAATGTAAATGAATGCAACAAATGAGATGTCTAGATCCTAGCAACACATCATACACAAGCATATATATATGGACAGACAACGGCTTTTTTTTCTTCTCAATTATCTCCAACTTCTCATGCAATCTTAGTACTAGACAACGGCTTTTTTCAATTCCTCCAACTCCACATGTAGGCAAATAAAGCACACTATTCTAATCTCCACTGTCTCCAAATGATCCTACCAAGATGATGCGATGCAAGTTTACTATCCAAAGAAAAGAAACTGTGAAAAGAAGAACCAAAAATTTTAGCAAGATATTCATATTAAGGTATGGAGAAAATACCCTTGGCCTGAAGCTGTAGATGCTTCCCAAGGGATTTGTGCAAATCTAGCAATCAACACAAAGCATTATATTAGAGAACTATTGGACTGAATTACTACAACAAGTAGAGAATTAAATCTATGGTAAGCAAAATTAGACCAAAAATCTTTTGGGGGTTTTAGGAGTTGATTGGTTAACCTTTAGGCAATTTAAGCAAAATTAACTATCAACTAATCAATTCACCAATGGAATTACAAGCAATTAACCACTAGGCTAAGGAATTAAGGATAATTAACAACTAAAGAACAATAATTAAGCCTAATTAACTCAAACAAAGTGCAATTCAAATCAATTAACTAGAGAATCAAATGGAATTAAAGAAGATGTGGACACAATTGATCCAATCTACCAATTCTTGAATGGAATTGAAGAGACAGTTTAGATAACTCAAATCCAGGATCTCTCCTTGGATCCTTGATTCGGAGAATTTAGACTAGAAAACCGTAGGTCCTTTCTCAATTAGAGTATGCTTTAAAAACCATTGTGAGATCCTTAGAAGCAAACCATGAGTTCGTCAAATCATGATTATGAATCCAAGATTTCTAGAGAAATCAACTCCTATTGAGTAGAGAAGAAGAAATCTAAAGATATTCAATGGAATTATAATACTCCCCTTCAATTTTCATGTAATTATTGGTAGATCTTTATAATTGCATCCACATGAGGAACTTAGCTAGAGAACTTCATTGTACAAAGCATGTAGATATATTGAGAAGACATTAGAGAAAATAGATCTAAGATTTTATAGATGGAATTAGGTGTTTGTTTACAAGGAAAAGGGAAGGAAATACTAAGAAAGTGAAGGAAAACACAAGATCTATCTCTAATATAGCTTTTATGAATTTTTTCTAAGTTTGGACTCAGAGAGTCTCCTTGCCAAACGTCCAAACAGCCTTATATACACAGGTTAGAAATAGGAATTCTGGCAACTGATTGATCAGTTGATGAGGCAATCAATCAGCTGATCGATCAGTCTATGATCGATTTTTGATCGATAAAACACATTCTTTGAAGTTTGGTTTGGGAGAGCCTCTAAAATTGTAGGAGAACGATTAATGGATTTTTGGGGAAGTTAAGCAATCAATCCCCCGTTCGATCTGTCTGTTGGGCCAATCATTTGGTTAACTCATTTTCTCCTTCTTTTCCCTTTGTTTAAACTCCAATTCCTGTAAAAATAGATTAGAACATGTTTAGACTATTTCAGAGGATAAAACACTAGTATAGTATGAACAAAAATGGTAACAATCCATTAATTTGGGCTTTGAGATTACACTTTTGGAGGGTAATTAGTAGATCATTTAGTTCAACATTATTTACAAAATTCTTAAATGCTCTCATACCTAGTGTTGATCTTGTGCAGCCGTTCCTTTCTCCAATTTTCAGTACTTTATTGAAGTCTCCACATATGCACCATGTCAATTGAAAATTTTTCCTTAGTGATAGCAACCTATCCCATAGTGCTTCTCTCTTTGATTTCTCATTTGGTCCATAACAATTTATAAATACACATTCCCAACTCCCTTTAGCTTTCCTTGCAAAAGGATGAAATTTTGTTCAATGATGTAGTTTTTCATGGAGAAGAATTCCTCTTCCTAAATACAAATCAGTCCACCAAAATTTTCATTGAGTTTGTAGCTTTCCATTCCATTTCCCTTGGCCCCCATAATGATTTTGCCATCTTTGAATTGCAATCCTTCCATTTTGTCTCCTAAATAAATAGCATGTTTATTTCCCTATCTCTTAATAGATTTCTCACCATCCTTTTCTTCTCTGCTCTTCCACATCCCCTGACATTCCATGTAAGTATCTTCATGATAAAAGTGTTATTCCCCTGTTACTGAGAAGAATTCTCAGTTGACTCCACTCCCCTTCTTTGATGTCTTCCTTTACAGCTCATTCCAATTTGCTTTGATCAGTGAGTTTAAGGTGCTGACTTCATTTCCCATGAAGTTTATTCCCAATTTCTTCCCAATTTTGATGGTGCTTTCTGCCTCCCTTTGGATACTTTCCTCTATTTGTTAGATTATAATTGAATTTCTATTCGTAATGTTTTGGGAGGGTAGAGAGGAAGATGAGTTGGATTTTGAGACTTCGTTTATGACTGGTTTTAATCTTCATTTGAAACATGTTTTGACCTTCTCATGTCCCACCTTAGACAATGGCTTATGTTTCCTCATACTTATTGATGCTTTCTCTTTAACATTCCTCTACCTCGATTTACCATTGCTGATATTCCTTCCTGTTTTTCTGTGATTTGAATATGCATTTGTTGTTGACTCCATTGAATCATTTAATGCACTATTGGTAGTTGTCCTCTGGTTGTTTAGAGAAGTATTCTTTGTTAAAGATTTTTGCCTTGAGCTTTCTCCTCTTGATAGTTTAGTGAGGCCATTTAATGAGTTGGTAGCTATTGTTCCAAAAGTGTTATAGTTGACAATTAAAGCAGGCTCCATTACTATTATTACCTCCTTCTTTGAGCCTTTTGTGTTGGGAGCCTCCTGATTCGCTTCCAAATGTGCGTAATGCATAACCGCGAGATTCAATTGGCGATGAAGTATAAACTTGGTGAGTACTGAAACTTAGTAACAAAAGAACCAAAAATCTTTTGGGGTTTTAGAAAATTGGTTTGATTATACTAAATTGAAGCAATTAACAAATAATTATACTAAATTTGATTGATAAAATGGAAAGGGACTTGAATGCAAAAGTTCCAATTGGCCAAGACTCTAAAAGATTTCAATGGAAGCATACATATAACTCAAATCAAAGTTCTCTTCTTGGACGGACCTTTGATTCGGAAGATTTTGACTATAAAAATTAGGGGTCATTAGTAATATAGTCTAGATTTGTAGCTAATTATAGTTGCATAGATTCAATTCATTGATTTGTGCAAGCCCTATACCAATCCTAAGATTGTGTATAGAAATTACCAAACAAAGCTTTGAATCTAAGCTGTCTAACCAATCTAGGTTTCTATTATAATGAATACAAGTAATATAGAATAAAATCAATGAAAAACATTATACCTCTATGAAAGTTTGAAAACCCTAGGCCAATCTTTACATTTGCATCCAAGATGGAGTTTAGCATCTAAAATCCATGGAAAAGAGTTTAGCTACTAAAATAGAAAGATTTTGCATTGAAATGTAAATCTAAGTGTTTGAATACAATGGAATACAAGGACAATACAAGAAATATAGACTTATCTTTCTCTAGAAACTCTTTAAAACCCTAAAAATTGAGATATATAAACCCTAAAAATTGCTGGAACCTCTCCAATTCGGCTAAAGCTGCCTTAAATAGTTGAAGAAAATAGGGGACCATCGACCGTTCAAACGATTGTTCCTACGCCAGCGAACGACTATCGAATGGGTTTTGTACCTCTCTGAATCTCCTCTTTTTTCTACTATCGAACTTGATTTGAATGGTAAAATGAGCTCTTTGAATCTCCAACGATCGTTCGAATAGATGGGCTAGGCGTTCAGACCGTTGTACTGTTCGAAAGGATGGGCTGGGCGTTCGGACCCCCGTTCGCATGGTGGACTCCTCCGTTCAAACGCTCCTTTTGCAATTTTGCTCAATTTCATCCTTTTAAGCTCCATTCTTGCACAAGATTCGATAACGAAGCTTTAGGAATAAAACTAACTAATAAAGCAATATTAAATCTAATCTAGGGCTAACAACCAATTAAATTGGGCAATAGAATTACACTTTTGGAGTGTAATCACATCCACATTATGGTTACTCTCATTTACTACCAAGTTCGGCATGCTGGTGCATTTTTCCAAAGAAGAATTTTAAATTGATCTATTGGATTCCTCCACGTGGCTAATAAGTGCTATGTCATTAGTTGCCTGAAAACTGATGCGGTAGTGATTTTCTCTGGCCACCTTGTCTTCTCCGGCCATGGATTGTTGAAAAGAAGGGGTCTTATGCAGCTGGTTGCACCTTTGATCTGAAACCTCCTCTTGATACTTGGATTTGATTGTTTAGCTTAGGGATTTAGAAGAGTCAAAGTGTTTCCATGCATGTTCTTGAGTTCCAGCTATGCGTTTTCTGGAAATTAGCCTCTATTACCTTAATTTTATAGAGGAAACTACCCACCTGAAGATTGCAGAATCTATATATGGGGCTTTTTGGATCAGTTTCTATCAACACTCTACCGAATTCCATATCTATTCTCCTTATGGTATTGGTATTAACAGCTACTATAGAACCCCACACATCTCCTACCTTCCTGAAGTTGGTCGCATTCCAAGCATGAAGGGTACACCTTCATCATTGATTCATATTCTTCTTGATAGGTTGAATTCTCTATATGTCCACTCATGTATGGTGGAAAACCAGTTGTAGAGCTATTCTTTTGCACCATCTAGTAATGCAACTTTCTCTTCGATGTTGCTGAATTCAATTAAAACTTTCAATCCACCTAGTAGTTTGATCACAATGCTGTACACACCCTCCATCTTCATTGCCTTCTCAATTCGTGGTATGGTGTTACAATCCCTAGCTATTCCAATAACACAACTCTTAATCCAATTATCATCAACTTCCTCTACTACGATCGTTTCTGGTGGAATGGAAATCCTTGGGCTTTTCTAAGAGTTGAGAATCTACTTATTTGTTCTTCTTGCAAATATTTTTAGCACTACTTTTTCCAATCAAAGTGCCAATCATGAAAACACTAACATAAATCAACAACTTTAACGTCATATATAATTCTTGATATGTCACCAATTAATAAAAGCTTAAAAGAGAAATTGTGACATAATAAATAGAACAAGTACTTCTTTATTTTCATTTGGTATTTGACGAAGAATAGACTGGCAATATAAAGTTTCCATACAAACAATATTCAAATGCTTAAACAAGACAAATTGCTAGGATAATAAGAAATAGCAATAATAATATTTAGGAACAAGTGTTCCTACTAGGGTGGACATTGGTCAGGCTGGGCCTGGCTCGAGTCTACGCTAAAAGCTCATCCAAAATAAAAATCCCCATTTAACCTTACAAATATTTTTCTTCGGAAACAATCTTAAATAATATAAAATTTGAATACATAAATGTATTACAATATAAAAATATAGGATTTTGTATATATTTCGGACCGGGTTAGACTTCAAACTCAATTTTCAAGTCTGCTCATTAAACTAATCAGGCTTAGAAACAATTTTAAGCCTTATAAATGATGGGCGTCTGATTTACCTCCAAAAATGTCCCGCAATAGTACGGTGGCGAAATAGTATAATCCGATAATTTGGATATCATAATTTTTCTCAGGAAATAGGGTCAAATATAGACCATAGCAATACCAAACACGGACTATTCTCTAATTGAGTACAAACAATTAAACAACTTCAATAAAACTATGAGTAATGCTAGAGCTACTAGATTTTTTTACCAGATTATCATTACGGATAGACATAAAGTGATGGAGTTCACATTATTCAATTCATGTGAGATTCACTTACATTTTTTATCTATGAAGATAATCCAGTAAACAAAACAAGTGACTGTAAAATTTTTCTAAAACTATAAACCAAAAATTTTTTGGGGTTTTAAAAATGGTGTTACTAATCTAATCAATGCAATTAAAGCTAGATTAACTAATTTAAAGGTAATTGGATTCAATTGTTTCAATCACTTAATTCATCCAAGGTTTCAAGAGGTTTATAACTCAAATCAAACTCTTCAATCAAGAGAGTTTGATTCGGAGGATTTAGCTTTTGATAAACAATAATTCTATAGCAATTGATGCTAGAATCACAACCTAATAGAGGGCCTTAGGCTAATACCATTGATTTGGATGAATTCAATCCACAATTGTTATACCATGAAGTGAATTCACCAAACATAGTCAATAACCCAATTGTTCTAAGATATCTAACAATCAATTGCATAGAATTAAGAATCTAGGAAGATTTGGCAGTGAATTCATGAGATACCATCAATGTAACTTTGAAATTCTTGATTGATCTTCCCAATTGAACCCAATTAAGTGTTTAGCTGCTTAGCTGCTCATAGCCATGTGTAATTCAACAATTTAAAGAGGAAAGCAAAAGAAATTCAAACTAGAAATAGAATTACAATTGAAATTGTATTGAATTACAAAGTATTTCTCTAATACAAGACTTTATATCTATCTTCTATAAGTAGTAAAATTGTACAAAAACCTCAAATCCCCAATCCCAAGTACAAAGCTGAATTTATAGGTTAAAAATAAAACAAAGCTGCCGTCAATTATGTGCATGGTAAGCGAACGATCTTCGGACAGGCTTCTAACAAAAAAATCAAGCCTGTGTAATTTCGAATGCTTTCACAAAGACTCTTTTCTAGGCTCTGTTCTGTAAAAGCGTGCGCACACCCTTGGGGACTGTGCTCACGATTGACAAGTGTGCGAATGTCAGTTCACCATTTTGCCCTATGAGGCTTTAATTTATTCCTTTTAAGTTTGTTACCTATAAAACAACCATAAAATGGTACTAGAATCAAAATATAACTACAAATGATGAAATACTACTAAACTAAGACTAACAACTAGTTATTTAGAGGATAACGATTATATTTTTAGAGTGAAACAAGGGTCATCTGGCTTGTGGCCACCCCTAGTTCCTACATGGTGAAACGACACTATTTTACCTAACTTATGTTTCCTCGTAATATAGCTTTGGATTAAATACACTTGGCCCCTTATATTTTCACTAAAATTCTAATTTGGTCTTTGTATTTTCAATTGTAACAATTAACCCTTTCTACTTTCACTTAAATAACGATGTTACCTTTTCGTCACTTGTGGTTTCTTAAATAGATGGAAAGTAGCCATGTGATGATGACATGGCATTTTTTTTAGGGGCATAAAAGAAATTTTGTTTCACTTTATAAAAAAAAAAAAAACAATTAATAAATAGGGTAATTACACTTTATCCTCTCTAATTTAATTGAAACACAATATTTTTATCATTTAAAAGTGAATACATGACACTTTCCTGATTTGGATTAAAGTGCAAAATGAATAGAAGTAACATTTTATTAAAAAGACAAAAATGCCCAGCCTGCAATTCTCTCTCTGTAGCCAGCATCCTCTCTCTTATCTCCTTCTTCTCTCTTTCCTCTTTCCTCATCTAACCACACAACAGGCCACCATCTCCACCGATTTCCTCTCCATCACTTTCTCTCTCCAAAAGACCTATTTCTCTGATGACCCATATGAAACCACCATCACACCACTGCACAAGACAACTGGTGAGGGAGGCATTCGGCGGCCCAAAATCAGAAAAGAGAGGAAGAGGGCAGAAACCCATAATTTTCATCACGGCCCCATGAAACATCACCTCTTTTCCCCCTCACTTCTTTTTAACACCCGTGACTTCTAATCGAGGCAATGGTATCTCATTTATGTAATTACACTTTACCAATTTAAATTTTTTTGGTACAGAGGAATCTATTCATTATGGAGATGGTGGAGAGCCGCAATATGCTAAAGATCAAAATATTTTTCTTAGTGCATCTATCTTTGGGATTCAGGTTTGGCTCCTCTCCATAATAGTGTTGGCAAGTATCTCAAAATTTAATGTATATATATATCTTTGTTTTGGATTACTAATGAGTTTAAGTAATGGAGAATGAAAAAGAAATTAGAAAGATATTGAAGAAAAATAGAGGGGTGATCCTAAGAGTTCGCTGGACGGTGAAGGAATGGGAGACGGTGGCAGCAGTGATGGGCAGCAACAGGAATTGGCAGTGAGCAGAGGCATTCGGTGATGAATTAATGAGGGAGAAGGGATGTGGGAAAGAGAAAAAATATATAAAAAAGGACTAAGGGCATAGATGTCATTTTAACGGTTTGTCTTAATTGAAAATTTTCCTGGCTCGAGTTATGTGTTTTTGAACAAAATTAGCTAGAGGTAAATGGTATTTAACCCTTAATAAATTTGATAGTTGTTATAACCCAATCATATGTTGCCACGTGGCCATCAAATTTTTCAAAAACTCCAGGCATAGATCTCATCTCTTCTCTCTCCCTAACCTGCCGCTCTCTCCCCCTCTCTCTCTCTCTCTCTCTCTCTCTCTGTGTCACAACCCAGAAGTGGAGAAATTCCTCTCATCTCTCTCACTATCAACCATCAAATGGAGAAATTTCTCTCTCTATAGTACCATCATCTTTTTTTTTTTTTTTATTTTCTCTACACATTTGAAACCCTAAACCCTTTGCTACCTCTCTCCTTCTCTCTCTTTCGAAGTAGCAATTCAATGAATCCCGATCAAAGTTGCTGGAGAGACGGAGTGGGTTGGGGTGGGGTGGGGTGTCGGGGTTGGGAGAAAAGGGTTGGATGGTGCGGCCGGTGTGGGGGAACGCATGGGCATTGCCAATGAGGTGGGAAGGGTGCTGGGGCGTTTTAGACAGAGAGAGAGAGGGAGGATAGTGCAAGTAGAAATGGAGTGCAAAGGGAGAAAAAGTGAGATTTATTCTAATATATAAAGGAATAACTTTAATCGGTGTCTTTAAAGCTGTCTCATAGTAATTATTCGGATAATTGTGGTATTTATTTATAAATTTTATCTGCTGTAGTTCTATTCTAATTACAATAAAATTTTAATTGATTTTTTTCAAGTTCTCCTGTGATTGAATTGACCATGACAACTTTATCTTTGGTGATTTAATCTATCACTACGATAATAATCAAAGATTATATAGTGTGTAGCCACCATTTAGTATAAAGAAAGGTGGTGGCCGAGAGAGAGAGGGGGGGGGGGAAATAGGAGAGAGTAAAAATTATCCCATGTGATGCGGGGTTTTAATATGCCACATGGCACTAAGGGATTGGGGCATTAAATTGTTAAATTTATTAGTTATTTCTTCTTTTCTTTTGGTAAAAAAGTAGAATGACATTTTCTTTATGCCCCTAAAAATAGAGCACGTGATTGTCACATGAATAATTTTCATTAATTTTAGAAATAGCAAGTGATGGTGTAGATATTGCTGCTTGATTGAAAGTGAAAAAGGTTGACTTTTACCTTAACAAATGCATGTACTAAAGGGAAATTTTGGTTAAAGTGTAAGGGTACTAAGTGCATTCAACTTTATAATTATCCTTAGTAACCATAAAAATAAGATTTAGATGAGGAGTGTCGGTCAACGGGGAAACCGTACTATTTTACAATAGAATTTTCGTTGATAACACGAACTCGCTAATAATAATAATTAGCGTTGACCCGTGCCATGTACATGAATTGTAAGATTTGTAGGTAACATAACTTGTGAGATAGTACCTAGAAAATTTCATAGTACAATGTTAAAAGTTTGTATATTTGGATTGCACAGATTATGCAAATATCTTCAAGATTCGAAGATTTGTTATCATGAATTTCTTGAATAATTCAAGAAATTCGATGAAAAATGTAGGATACTGACCAAAATCAAGATTTATTTATATTAAGAAAGAGTCGGGATAAATTTCATCATTTTCTAAAATTCTGAAAAACTTTATTACTATGCGATTAATAAAAAGCTTAACCCATTTTGAATTTGAAAATTGTTAAACACTCAAAGCGAGTACCGAATAATGCAACATGTTGTACATGTATACATGTACAGATTCAACGATAGATACATACATACAAATAGAAAATAGACAATCACTTTAAACATGAGATTTTTGTGGGAAGTGATATGTAGAATTAGGAAGAGATTTTGAGAATGTGCTAGAAATATGGCGATTAGATAAATTTTAGGAACTAGAGTCGGATTGGTTAGTGTCTAAACAATCGATGGAAATGTGATGATTAATATTAAGCATCATTTATGCATTTTTTTTATTTGTTTTCAAATCTTTTTCGGTAGATACTCTTATTACTGCAAATGAACCACGGGTGACATCTTTGAGACGAAGTTAATAAAGATTTATGCTAGAAAGAGGAGTAGACAATAGAAGTCGAGTGCATTTCCAAGTATTTACCAACTGTTCCCAGACTATGGAATAGAAACAACCAAATCATCCCGACTTGCAAAAAACAAAACTATCCAATAGTAACATATCATAATCACCCACACACCTTCACACACTCTCTCTAATTATATCTATTAATTATAATCCTTTTCAAGACAAAGGGTAATTAAACAGTTAAATCACAAACTGTCAATGATCTGTTAGAAGGGTTGGAGATTTTTGCTCAACCCCCATTCACCTTACTTTTTAAGGCAGGAAAATACATCAACTCCCCTTTCACCTTTGTATATATGGCAGGAAAAGCCACTGTCAATCTTCATTTCTTGTTGCCCCTATATTTCTTATGTAATGCTTTTCGTGCATGTGCTGTCATTGGTACAACCTCGTCACCGTGGGGTACTTTCAATTTTACTTTTTTAAAAATTTTACTTGTACTCTTCTCCATATGTATGGGACCTATTTTGAAATGAGTCATTGTTTGGAACTCATAACATCATGCCAAGCAGAAAAACTATATCCCGTTTGACAATCAAGTAGTAAAAGAAAATAAAAAACATAACATGAATTCTTTCAAGAATCAAAGAAAAGATGATCAAATAAAAGGAAGAAAAATACTTTGCTATTTGTTTCAATGGTGCTGGATTGTAACTCTTTAAGATTATTATATATATATATATATATAAGTGCCCTATCTACTATTGATAGCATCTTCAACTTCTTCAAAATGGTAGAATAGTCTCATTTCCTAATCGATTGGCCACACTTATGTTGGTGCTTATAACGTGCAACATCATCCATGTCCATTTAAGAAGCATACATTTGCTTTCTAATTGTTGTTTCCGGCCACAACATCAGTGACTCACGAAAGCAGGCGCTGCGATGGGTTCAAGACTGAGCAAAAAAAAAAACAGAGTATACCTGATTTAGAAAATTAACAAAAATTAAAAAAAGACAATATTATATGATTCAAAAATTTTTTTTTTAAAAACTGATGGATCTTACCTTGCTATAATCACAAAAAAAGTTCAACAACATAGGAAGAGGGAGAGGGTTTGCAGATTAAGGACTTGCCCTAACCCTAATAATATAGGGTACGAAAATCAAATTATTGCACAACAATACTGGAATCCAGTTTCGGCAACATTTAGGAAATAATAATGGGAGAGATTTTAGAGAAAAATTCTAGGAAATCATATACCTATTAATTGAGAAATTATTCCGTAGGTCTAAAACACCACGTTAGCATGATGATGTGGTGTGTCTAACTAATTAAAAATAAACAGATCATGTATTTTTTTTGTCAAACTCAATTGCATGGGTAACAAATATGAACATGTTAAGAAAGTTTTTATTTTCATTATTCTAAAAATTAAACCAATCAACTTAAAAATTAGGTCAACTAACCTAAAATAGGAATATATGTTTATTTTTAATTAGTTAAGCATACCACATCATCATGCTGATGTGGTGTTCCGGACCTATTAAATAATTAATGAGATTTTTTTATAGATAGAGTTTTATGAAAAATATGATTTTTATAGAAAAATTCTAGGAAACATATAGCTATTTGCTTGGGAAGAGGAAAAGGAGAGGAGCCAGCTGCAAGGGGAGAGGGATGGATTGGCCCCGGCACTCTAGTTTTTTAAGAGTTTTGAGAAATTAGGATTAAATTTTTAGAGGCATATGAGAAGTTCAACTACATTTATATATGAAAGTAGAACTACATGAACCATGTTGATAATAAGTTCAACTACATTTACATATGAAAGTAGAACTACATGAACCATGTTGATAATAACACACCACCCCTTGGCACAAAACGCTTGATGATTAAGAGTAAACTTTGCCTAGAGACAGATTGCAGGAGATTAGAGTCCAATAAAATCGTGTGATCCGATCCAAGCTTTAAAAGTTTGTTGAGACTTTTACGCTTATCCCTGCATTAACCCTTCCCCGAAATTATATAAACACAAATATTTTGGGTCCAAACCTCTTAGGCCTCCTCTCTCGCGCTCTTTCTCTTTCTCTAGGAGTCTGAAGAGAGGGAAAGAGACAATGGAGAATAAGGCCTCCTTGCTCCTTTTCGTAGTTCTTTTCATTTCTTGCTTTGTAGCTCCAAGCCATGGGAAGAAACAAACTGAAGCTCTTGGCGATCTCTACAAAGCCAAGTTTAAGAAAAATTCTGGGATCGACACGAGCCTTTTCGAGCCCCTTGGACAAGTGCATGGACTTAAAGTTCTTCCACAGGAGGGATTGAAAGAAAAAGATAGAATTGTGAAATTGCCTGGACAACCAGATGTTACCTTCAACCAGTATGGTGGCTATGTCACTGTCAATGAGACTATGGGTCGTGCTTTTTACTACTACTTTGCTGAAGCACAACAGAATGCGGATTCTTTGCCTCTTCTTCTTTGGCTTAATGGAGGTATTGGCTCTCATTCCTTTAGTGATGTCAATGGTCAAACTATAATACGGGTAAGAATAATACTATACAAATAAAAAATTTATATACAAAATAATATGATTAAATTATAGTTTTTCATTTACAGAACACTGTTCATGATGACTATTAGTTATAAAATTGTCATTGACACAAACTTCTATATAAAAATTTTGTACGAATAGGATTTTCTTATGTTTGTAATGCAATAAAACAAATCTCAACCATTACAGTACTTGAGATTGAATACCATGAATCTCGAGGGGATAGTTGGGATGATGGGTAAATCCAGACACCTTGAGTTCAAAATTTAGCAACCACCTTGAGGTCTGGCAGCTATAGATTTATCTATTGCGAATTCCTTAATCTTGGAATATATGACCTGCTTTTAACTAAATCAGGGAATGAATTAGTGAAAATACGCATAAACTAATCCAGGCACTGTTGATCACATAACCAAAGAAAGGAAAGAAAGAAAGAAAAAAAAGATTTGAATACCATATGTGTGAATGGGGACCTACATTTTAAAACAAAGGACTTGCTAAGATAACTTTTGATTATAAAACTGCAACTGGATGATGATTCTGTATAGGATTTGTAAAAATTAATTTCTCTTCTATCGTTACTACGATTGGTAGTTTCTATTTTTAAACGCATTCATGATATTAAGGCAACAATTACTTTTACTTGCTACAAATAATTTCAACCAATTTTTATTTCACTGCAGTAATTGCACGAATCTTTATCACACTATAATAATAATTGTGGGGCAGTTAATTACATGAGCTAATTGTGGCCTCCTTGATCTCTTCACAGGCCCTGGTTGTTCTTCTCTTGCCTATGGAGCAATGGAAGAGCTCGGACCTTTCCGTGTCCGTAGTGATGGCAAAACTCTTTTCAAAAACAGATTTTCTTGGAACCATGGTATATGTTCTTCTTCTTCTTCTTCTTCTCTCTCTCTCTCTCTCTCTCTCTCTCTCTCTCTCTCTCTCTCTCTCTCTCTCTCTCTCTGTGTTAAATTTTCTTATCAAACTGTGGGATGTTATCAGCTGCAAATCTGTTGTTCTTGGAGACACCTGCTGGAGTAGGTTTTTCATACTCGAATACAACGTCAGATTTTGTGAGTGGTGGAGATAGAAAAACAGCTGCAGATAATCATGTGTTCTTGTTGAATTGGCTGGAGAGGTTTCCTGAGTTCAAGGGCAGGGATTTTTATATCGCCGGCGAGAGCTATGCTGGGCATTACGTACCCCAGCTTGCACATACCATCCTTCACTATAACAAGAAAGCTAACAGGACGGCTATCAACCTCAAAGGGATCCTTGTAAGCCTCTCTCTCTCTCTCTCTCTCTCTCTCTCTCTCTATAAAAAACTTGTAATCATACACCTGGTGTTTCTATATGCAGATTGGGAATGCAGTAATCAATGACGAGACGGACAATATGGGTATGTATGATTACTTCGCAAGCCATGCTCTCATTTCCGGTGAAATTTCCTCTCAGATCCACAAATACTGTAATTTCTCCCCCAGTGGCACTGATCAGTCCAACGAGTGCGCTGCTGCCGTTAAGATAGCTGACAAGACTTTTGACGATATTGATATATACAACATCTATGCCCCCTTCTGCTTCTCTTCCAATCTCACTGCCGTGCCCAAGAAGGCCACTGTAAGTAATAGCCCACAGAATTAGTATGTACATGCTATAAATCTTCAACCTACAATGCCCTTTGGATAGAAGTATTTCTTTTTATTTTTTATTTTGGGGTCAAATTTAGTTTAAAGTTTTTTAGAAGAAAGAGCTTTGTTTGGGCACCAAAACTTTGCAGCTTGCCAATGTCACTATAACTTTAATTCTAAAGTAAAATGCTATTCTTCCATAAATTTTGTATAACAAATTTCAGCAAAATAATGTGGCGGTTGCGTTTTTAAAATTATGAGTCAAAAAATATAGTTATTTTGTTCTCAAATGAAAGATTCACAAACAGTCATATCATTTTGTATGATAATTTTGTTTAAAAATTATGTATGTATAACATTACTCAACTCTAAAAAAGTGTGAATATTTGGTGCAGGTGATGACCATTGATCCTTGCAGTGATTACTATGTGAATGCTTATTTGAATAGTCCCGATGTTCAAGCGGCTATGCATGCCAACACAACCAAAATCCACTATCCTTGGGTATCATGCAGGTATGTATAAGTCTCTCACTCATCTCCTACCCCTCTCTCTCTCTTTGTGGTTGTGGTTGTGTGCCAAGAACATGAGCTTAACTGAAACTTGTCAAAAATAATTGCAGTGATGTCCTCCAACAATGGGAAGATAGCCCTTCAACAATAATTCCCCTCCTGCAAGAGTTCATGGCAAACGGAATTCGAGTGTGGGTATTTAGGTAATTAAACACCCCCTATCCATCATCATCATTTCTACAATTATCATTATACTGAGTGAAATCATATATGGTTTCATATAGAGTGTAAAACAAATTAAGGTACTTGAGTTCTACTCGTCTTTGATTTGTCAAAAGCTCGTTTAAGATCAGTTTGTTATATAAATAAGTCAAGTTTGAATACATTTTAAAACTCGTTAATTTTTTAAGCTCGGTTTCAACTCAGCTCAATAAACAAAAAATACATTATAAAATTCAAGTTACTCAAACTAGGCTCGTAATCGACTTGATTAAAACTCGTTTGAAAGTTGAAGAAGCTAAGCTTGAAAATAATTTTAAACTCGTAAATAATTTTAAACTCGTTAAGGTCTTCAAACCAAACAACCTACTACTCGGCTTGACTCGATTCGTTTCGAGCCCTATTTCCATCTCTTTACTTCTTTGAGGTGAAAATTGCTCACAGATAAGCCCTTGATTAATTCCCCCAAGCATGGTGCGACCCTTTAGATCATGTGAACTTTAGAAGGGGAAACTTTAAAACTTCAAATGTTTGCTGATCACATTAGAACAAGATTGTCTGTATTAATATATATATTTTTTCTATTGGATGAGAACAGTGGTGACACGGATGGAAGAGTGCCAGTCACTTCAACCCAGTACTCTATTAACAAAATGAATCTTCCTGTGAAGACTTCATGGCATCCTTGGACCTTCGGCGGAGAGGTAATTTTCTTTGTTTGACTTCCTTTTTCTTCTTCACATTTCTAGATAATTTGATTTGTGGTTGTTTTGTTACTAATATGTGGAGTTCTTTCCTCATTTTTTTTTTTTTTGTTTATTTTGGGTCTAGATGCATGTGGGAGAGTTCGAGTTAGCTTTTCCTCATTTTTTTTCCCCTCAATTTTTTAAACGAGTACAAATTCTCTTCTAAATTGTAGTGCTTTCAATTCTAAAATGTAAATGCATCAAGCATGTCCACAACTATTTGATATGAAATTGTCAACAATGCTAACCCTTGATATTTTTTTTGACTCAGGTTGGTGGGTATACACAAGTTTACAAGGGAGACCTAACATTTGCAACTGTTAGAGGAGCTGGGCATATGGTGCCAAGTTACCAGCCTACAAGAGCTCTTTCACTGGTCACTCACTTCCTTGCTGGGACACCTCTCCCCCTTTAAATACTTCAAGACACAATTAACTAATTTCTTTACGTCTTTTATCCATCATTGTTTTTCTCATGCTGTAGAAAAGGTTGGGTTTGTTCATATTTAAATTAGACTTTAAGTCCAATGGCTTCGAATTGGTGCTCATCAAGATTTTTCATTGCTTTTCCAATGGTAATTCATCATTCTTTTGGGAAAAATAGTGACATTATATCATTTTCTTTCGATATTTACTGCACAACGAAAAGTTCAGCAACAAATTCGGTAGGTTATGCCACCAACTTTTGCTTTCCTTGTCTTTTTCCTCACCTTTTTTTTTTTTTTTCTATCACCAAATCATTGATCCACATACGCCCTCACAGTGGTTTTTGTTTTCCCAAATTTCCATGGTTGGAAATAGAAAGAAAAGGTCAAATTGTGGAAATTCTTAATTTTCTCTCAGATGAAGGTCCCCACTAGCTTGCTTAGTAAAACCCATTGATTATTACACAATCTTGGAATTGAATTCAGTTTTCATCTGGATTGAGAAGCTTTATCAAAGAGGGGTTAGCATATGACCCTCTCTCACAAAAAAGAGTCTAGTGGTCAGATAGTACTACCACAATACTCATCCCTATTAAATTGAGATATATAATGTTTTATTATATCAGTAGCATGAAATTCATAATTAACAAAGAGATGTTTAATCAAGTAAATTGCACATTGCAAAATCTGATATACATGAGTAGCAATGAAGCTCGTACTACATGTGGACTTTTTTCTCTCCCCCCACCTCCTCTCCCCCTTATTGTTTTGTCCAACCTGAGACAAACAATGTCAACAAAAAAAAGAAAAAGTATCTCTATTGTTACCCACTTAATACTGGAAATTAGACTTCCGGTATAAATATTGGTACATTGGCTGATAGTATTCGAATGAGCTTCAGGGCTTTTGTAAGGTTTTGTGGTCTTGTTGTTTGAAAGCCACTAAAACAACTTCAAAACCAAAGAACTAATCCAAAATCACCTACTCGATTGACAGGCATAGCTTTTATAGCTGCTTTATCTGCCTGAAGTCGTGTAAACCAGAAATGAATTAACAAATATGAAGCAAGACCTACTCCCTCCCATCCCAGGAATAATTGAAGAGAGTTATCTCCAGTCACCAACATTGGCATAAAAAAAAGTAACAATGGTCTCATGGCAGAGAATCAAATGACCCCAGCAAATTGGCCATCTGATAAAGGCCATGTTTGTCCTTTAAATTTGGCTCGAGCGAATTTTGTGCGAGCATCAAGAAGGTTCTCCTATGAGGCTTAACACATCAATCCTATGTGTTGGTTTGTGTGACATTAAGAAAATCTTTCATGGTCGTATTAGATATGTTCTAGGATGTAAAATGATCCTGTGTGGATCTATGGTGGACATACCTGAGTACTTGGAGGATTCCAGTGCCATCCAAGATTTTGCTACTTGAGCAAACACTGAATAACATATGGTAGGGATTTGATCTTCAAGGAGGACCCTCGGAAGTTCTTGCATTCGACACCTAAGTTATGAGAATCCAACAAAGTTGGGTTGTGAGTTGAATCTTTATATGTAGTTTTCTTTTTTATAGTGCATTGATTGGCTGTACTAGGTTTCATGCAATTTGGCCAGTCGGGTTCTCCACGGAAAAGTAATATGTTTTGGGTGCTTGCTTTCACATTCATGCGATTGATGTTCATGCATAGGCATTAACTTGTTAACTGGATAAAATAAAGAGCTAGACTATTCCATCAACCTCGTGGTAAATTCACGTCGAATGATTTTTTCTCATACGTAAAAGCCCCTAATGTCTTTGCAGCCAGGAGGCAAACCTTTACACCTTCCACTGCTTCCTGACCTATTAATTTCAGGTAGGGATTATCTAGTACAAACAAAAATTTCTTTCCACTCAGGCTGTCCTTTAATTAGTTGGTGTTTTTGCTGTTAGATTTTAGATTGGTTAATTCTGAGCAAAAGCACTTTATATGTAATTTCAGTTTTTAGATAGAGTGTCAAAGTATAGGAATGAATCAAGGTGCTATAACAAAGGTAAAACAGAGAGAACAAGCAATCTGTCATGAGTTCGAATGGCTTGTCCAAGAGTTTGAATGGCAGAGCCGTTCGAACGGTGTGCTAGACCATTTGAACACTAGACAGAATTGAGTACTTCTAGATTTAAATCTTTTTCAGGTTTGGAAACTTTCTACTTTGAATTACACGATGTCCAAGGTTCTACAAACACTCCAGGCTCTAAACCCTAGAGAGAAAGGTTACACAATTGAAGAGAGATCATCTAGTTGTTTAGAGAGCTTTATTGTGTCTCCCGAATATTGGAGTGTTCTTCTGGTCAACCAAACATCTTCACACATATTGTCTTTGGTGGATTCTAAAGGTTGACGTAGATAGCACAGAAGAACAGTGCATCGCGAGTTCTAGCGATCAAGATTGAAACTTCTACCAGAGTTGGCGTTCAATGGGTTGGGTTGTAAGTTTGTTCTTGTAACTGTTCAAAGTTTATGGTATTAAGTACCTTAGTGGTTGTGTGGGGCCCTGTGGTTTTTTCTCTTGTTGATAGGGTTTCCACACTAAAATCCTATGTGTCGTGCCTCTTGTCTTTATTGCTTTAAAGTTGAATAGAGGATTAGCGTACTTAATTAATTAATCTGTTTAGATTGTTAATCTGTTAGGTTAATTAACTACTCTAGGCATATCCAAGCTCCCATACTTTTTTAATTAGTATCAGAGCTGGTTCACTTTTGTTTTCAAAAATAATTTTTGTGAACTTTACAAGTGAGACCTATTACTTGGGATAATAGATATGCAAAGATAAGGAGGTTCCACAGTTAGACCACCATATTTTGACGGGATTAACTATTCATACTGGAAGGTGCACATGAGAGCTTTTCTGGAAGCAATCAATGAACGCGCATAGATTTTAGTCACTGAAGGTTGGAATCAACCTACCACTACTGTTGCTGAAGTAGTTTCTAAGAAACCTTCAAATCAATGAATGCCTCTTGAAATTGATGAAACTGCTGGATGAAATAGCAAGACCATGAATATGCTCTATAACAGCGTCTCACCTGAAGAGTTTAAAAGAATTTCTATCTGTGAGATTGCTAAATAGGCATGGGATATCCTTGACATCACTTATAAAGGTACTTCTACCGTTAAAATTGCAAAACTTCAAAGGTTGACAACAAATTTTGAAAATCTTTTTATGAATGAAACTAATACCTTTGATGAATTTTATGCAAAATTGAGAGATATTGTGAATTCCAGTTTCAATTTAGGAAAAAAAAAATTCCTGATTCTTGCATTGCTCGAAAGATTCTTAGACCCTTGTCTAACAGATTTCAACCCAAAGTGATTGCTATTGAAGAAAGCAAAGATATTGATTCACTTCAGATTGATAAACTTGTGAGAAATTTCCAAACCTATAAGGCTAGTTTTTCGTCAAATTAAAAAGGCAAAGCCTGTTGCTTTTAATGCCTCAAATGAAAACGAAAATGAGTCTGAAGAAGAAGAAGATAAAGAAAATTATGAAATTATGAATTACCTTGTAAACCATTTTAGAAAAACTCTTTTGAAAAAGGGTATTTCAACAATTTCAATAATAAGAACAAGTTCAATGTCAATAAAAATAATTGCAATGGAAACAACAACAACCCTAACAATAATGGTCCTAAGATTGATGGGAAGGGAAATACGAAGAGTAACACGATAAAGTGCTTTGAATGCCAAGGGTATTGGACACATTGCTTCTCAATGCCCCAATCACCGGAAAAGAAAAGGTAAGGTCGTGATCGTGACTTTAGATTTCTATTTGCATTAAGATCATAGATTTCCAAAACTATTTTCTACATGAAATCCTATATTTTCAAATTCAAATTCAACTTCAAATCATAGATTTCCTAATTCTAAAATCACATAGAATGATAGATTTCCAAAACTAAAGCTCAAGTCAAATCAAATCTTTTTCAAATAGGAAACCAAATCAAATCATCTATTTTTGGAAATAAACTCCAATATTCAATTTTAGAAAATAAAGATCAAACCTTTCCTAATTTCAAACTTTTAAATCTTTCATAATTTCAATTTTTTAAATCTTTTTAATTCCAAATATTTTCAAACTTCAAACCCTTCTAATTTCAAACCTTAATTCAAATCTTTCCAAAATCAAATCTTTCCTAAATAAAAACTTTCCTAAAATAGAACATTCCTAATTTGGAATTTTTCTAATTTGAAACTTTTCTATTTCGAAACTTTCTTAATTTGGAACATTCCTAATTCGAAATTTTCTAAAATCAAACCTTTCTATTTCAAAGTGCATGTTTAAACCCTAGGATGCTTGAACGCTAGTTCAATCCCTGTACCTAAGTTAGGAGACTTCAACTCTTTTCTAAATCAAGAGGGTTTTTAGACCCCAATTCAAGTTAAGATGATTTCAAACTTCAATTCAACTTTCCAAAATAAGTCCAAGTTCTATTTCAACATCGATTTCAAATCAAAGTTCAATTTCAAAACTTCAAATCAAAGTTCAAATGAAAGTCTTTTCAAGTCAAACTTTTCAAAGACCCCAAAGTGTCTTCTCAAATCGAACCTAACCCAAAGTGTCTATTTTCAACCGGACCCCGAGTTCGAACTACAACTAACCTAATTCCCAACAATGTGATATCTAGGCAACCCTCATGGGTGTGGTCACAATTTTTTTCAAAATTTCAATTTTCTTGTTCAAAATCTCTCTCTAAATTCTTTTCATGAACTTGCATTTCATGCATCACATCATCTAAAAAATGATGGCTCAAACTTCTTTCCAAAATTTTCAAAGTGAATATACTTGGACATTGGATAACCGAAGATTCTAAATGAGTGAACCTAGGGTGAAAAGATATGTAGGTATCAAAAGGGCAGGATAGGGTGATGGCCACGTGCATCTTCCGTATACGTAACTAACCTCCAAACCTAAAATCACTATTTTCAAATATCAAAACAGAGTTATTTTTAAGAAGAGCCTAAATCTTTCTAAAGATTGTCAAACAACCTATTTTCTCCAAAACCCTCTCTTGAGGAAGTTTTTCAAAATATTTTTGAAAACCCTAAGTTTAATTTTTAGATTGCACTTAGTTTTAGGTGACTTAATTCATCTTAACAAAGTTAAGTAGCAACTCCAAACCACTTTCCCTAAGTCCTTATTCAAGTTAATTTCTAATTCAAACTTAGTCACACTCGTCCTTCTAAAAGGATGAGTTCTAACGAGAGAGTACCGTGTATTTTTCACATATTATCTCGATAGTGCAAAAAATCGAATCATTACACATATGTCATCAATCGAGGCTATTTTCGGTCGTGCCCAAAACAAACTCCATATGAGTTGAGGTATGGTAAGAAACCTAACCTTAAATATTTTCAAGCTTTTGATAGCTAGTGTTACATCATACGGGATAGGAAGCACATTGGTAAGTTTGATGCTAGAAGTGATGAAGGAATATATCTTGGTTATTCTTTAAATAGCAGAGTATATTGTGTTTACAATTCTAGAACCTCGACTGTTATGGAGTCTGCTAATATTTTTATAGATGATACTAGATCAATGCATTATGTTCATGATGATAATGAAGTTGAATATGTTCTTAGGCATGAGCTAGGAAACAATGAATTTAAAGAACAAATCATGATTACTGAGTCCTTGAAGCCACATGATTCACTTCCTTCCCCTACTCCGAATGCACCAAGTTCATCAAGCTTATCCCAACAATCACCAGAATCTTCATCAAAGGTCAAAAAAATAGTAGAGACTTTGGAGCCCTATTCTAGAGTCAAACTACATCACCCTGCTTCACAAGTTATTGGAGATGTAACTGAAAGGCTTAGGACAAGGCGGCAAACAAGTAAGGTAAACTACTTTTGCTATGCTTCGTTATTTAAGCCTAAGAATGTTAAAGAAGCATTGACTGATAAGTGTTGGGTAAATGCTATGCATGATGAATTGGCCAAATTTGTGAGGAATGATGTGCAAGAATTAGTCCCTAGAACTATAAACATGAATTTTATTGGTACTAAGTGTATTTTCAAAAACAAAATTCATGGGCATGGTTCCATTGTTAGAAACAAGGCTAGGTTTGTTGCCCAAGGCTATACCCATGTTGAGGGTGTTGATTTTGAGAGACTTTTACACCTGTTGCTAGGTTAGAGTCTATTAGAATCTTGTTATCCATTGCATGCTATTTGCACTTCACTCTTTATCATATGGATGTTAAAAGTGCATTCTTAAATGGATTCTTAAAAGAAGAAGCCTATGTTGAGCAACCCAAGGGATTTGAGGATCCACATCACCCCACTAATGTATAGAAGCTTAAGAAAGCTTTATATGGGTTGAAACAAACTCTTAGAGCATGGTATAAAAGACTTACTGCATTCTTGCTTGAATCTGGATTCACTAGAAGGGGAGTTGATAAAACACTTTTCATCAACACACAAGATAATTAGATTATTATTGTACAAATATATGTTGATGATATTATGTTTGGGTCTACTTCTGATTCACTTACAAATACTTTTGCTGATTAAATGAGACGTGAATTTGAAATGAGTATGGTAGGTGAATTAAATTATTTTCTAGGTCTTCAAATCAAATAGTTGGAGAATGAGATCTTTATCTTAGAATCCAAATATGCTAGAGACCTAGTGAAAATATTTGGTATGAGGTCCTACAAGCTTGCTAGGACACCCATGACTAATACAATCAAGCTTAGTAAAGATGAAGATGGTAAAGATGTTAATCAAACCCTTTTTTGAAGCATGATTGGTAGTCTCTTATATGTCACTGCTAGTAGACTAGACATTGCATGTAGTGTGGGTATATGTGCTAGATATCAATCTTGTCTTAAGGAGTCTCATTTATCTACTGTAAAATGGATCATTAAATATGTTAGTGGGACTATAGGATATGAGGTTTGGTTCACCAATGACACTAATGCAAATCTTGCTGGATATTCTGATCCTAACTGGGCTAGTTGCATTGATGACAGTAAGAGCACCTGCGGTGGGCGTTTTTACGTAAGTAATAAGCTCATTGCATGGCACAACAAGAAACAAAATTTGGTTTCCTTGTCTACTACTGAGGCCGAATACATTATTGCTGGTAGTGGGTGTATACAACTCTTGTGAATAAAACAGATGCTATCTGACTATGGTGTTGAACAAAGAACTCTAACCTTGTATTGTGATAATACAAGTGCCATAAATATTTCCAAAAATTTGGTTCAATATTCTAAGATATTGATATTCGACATCACTTTATTCAAGAACTCGTTAAAGATTCGGTTATCACACTTGAGCACATCAACACTGAATTTCAACTCGCAAATCTTTTCACTAAACCCCTTGACGTGCTTAGGTTTGAGTACCTTTGGAAATCTTTGGGGATATGTCTTACGGAGTAGAGTAATTGTTTCTTAAGTCTAGAAGTGTTCTTGATTCTCTTATCTTTCACCTTATGGGCTTACTTTTGTTGTAATCTTAGTTTTTATTTTCTCAAAATACTTTTCAAAAATACCAAAAAGATTTTTAGTTTATAGATCACTTGGTGAGTATGTCTTGTAGTGGGTTGTGTTTCATGATAAAATACATAAGCTGACATTGAATACATGATATTGATTTAAATTTTTTCCATCTTTCCTTGCATTGTGAGTAGTCTTGGAAAACATAAGTCATGTACACATGAGCACACTTGGTGCGCTTGATTTGCATAAGCTATGTATGTGATATTTGTTAATTTGATTTATTCTCATGTTCTCAAAGAGATTTGCACTCTAGAGTGACCAATGTTCATGTATCATACTTCATTCACTCCCTCGCTTGACATGAGTGAAATCCACTGTGGATGTATATCAAAATATGTACCCTCTGGGTAAAATCGTAGAAAGGGCTATCATGTTTTAAAGCATTGAAATTTCTCACAAAAAAGAAAAAAAAAACAATGAGCTATTCAAAAGAATATTATTCAACTCTTCAAAAATTCCAAACTTGAGTTTATTAAGGAAGAGTTTCCACCTTGAATCGCACAAGCATGATTGGTCATTGTTTTGGGTGTGTCGCTTTCCCAAGAATTTGAATAAACTTATTAACTTTGATTTTTACTCAGTGTTTATGTAAGTTTATAGTTTTCAAGTTCACCAAGAACACCCACTTGGCTTTGTTGACAGACTACACCTTTATGATTAAAGAAGGTGAAATTTTCAATGCATTGAGTGTATTTTGTGTTTGTCTATTGATTGATTTATGAAAACTCCTTACTACTTGATATATCTTGCTTTGTGCTTTATTTTCCAACTTTTAGGAGTATGTTCTACTCAAAATTTTTGGTTTAATCCCTTCCAGGAGTTTTTTTTTTTAAGTGGTACTCACTGCCTAGCATTCGAACAGCTCATTCATGCTTTCAAATACATCAAGCATCAAACGGTTGGCCATTTAGGGTTTCAAAACCCGCTTATTCGAGTTCATTTAGCTGAGACCCATCTTCTTGTCTCCCCTAGGGCTTTTGATTTCTTCTCTTGTGAGTTGTTTTTGTCATCTTTCTAGGCTTGGTTGGTCGCTTTCACTCTGTTAGCTTTGATCATCATCTTATAGGCTCTGTATCGATTGTTTCTTTCTTGAATTTTAACCTGATTTGCTTATGGCCTGAACAAAAACCCCAGTGGTTCATGATGGGGCCTCTTCGTCTCATTAGCGGATGGATCCTATGGCTCGATTTCTAGCCGGACCTGTCCTTATGGAGCGATCTACTGACGTAGATCTCATCCGACATCTTTCACTCTATAAGTGGTTTCATGATCGAGGTTAGACACACCTTTTCCAAGATGGCGGGACTGTGTATCCAGGTGTTATGAGGGAGTTCTATGGTCACATGAGGGGGCTCGACACCTCCTACTTCACCTTAACCACCACTATTCGAGATGCTAGTTTAACTCTCACTGTTGATTCTTTCATGGAATATTTTTGACTCCTATGAATAGTTGGTGTGTTTCCTTACACCTCTGCCACTGCAACTTCCATGCACGTGGTCTCGGATCACCTTCAAGCACTCAGTTTGGAGTGGCCTATGCGCATGATTCCCCATAAGACCTTAACCAAGGAGTCTCAACTGCTGAATTTGTTCATCTCTTGGATAGTCAATCCCCGAGGTCGTAAGACTCAGCTTAATAAGGATAAGGGGTCAGTTTCTTTATGCCATTAGTGCTGAGGTTCCTATTGATCTTCCTTCCTTCATGTTTCTTTCACTGGCTAATGCATATCATAATCACTCTCTAACTGCTTCACTACCTTTTAGAGTCTTCTTTACCACTTTCATGAGAAGGCATGGTGTCTCTATCGCTCCCACTGACCCTTACTTTACTTCCCCAACAGCCATGATTGATGTTACTGTCTCTAGGAGTCTTGGTTAGGCAGGTGCTCCTCCACTTCCTTGTACGGACAAGGAGATGGCTAATTCGAAGGCTAAGGACGTGGCATCTTCTGAGGCATCTGAGTCTGGTAAGCCTGAGTTCGAGTCTGGGTTCGCGTTTGAGGCGGATGCACCCGACACATCTACACCATCTGATCACCTTCTAGGTGAGATTCGAGCTAAGTAGTGCAAAATTTAAGGGGATGTCACTCGAGCCTTATCTTACATGTCTAGTCTCTTTACTGAATTAAGCGGCCTCTGAGCTAACTTCACCACCACGAGTGGTAATGTTGCTGTAATTTGAGCTATCTTGGAGCACCAGTTTCCCCCTCCACCACCATAGGCATTAGGCAGTTGTTGTTTAGACTGATAAACATTATGTTACATTCATCTGTACTCAGTTTATAGAGTTGGTTTTTGTGCATTTTCCATGGTTTGTTTTGACTCTATGTTATTGGATAAATGCCAATTTTTGTGTTCTTATGGTGATTCCTTTGTCTAAATGCTTACATTGTCAATTTGTAACAACAAGGGGGAGTAATAGAAGGAAAGAAAAGTTTTTGCTTTGCTTGTCTTGCCTACACATATGCCTTCTCTCTCTATTTCTCTTTATTGCTATAGTGAGTTGCTATATTGCTATATTGAGTTGCTAATTTGACTCACACTTGCGTTTCATAAGGTTTGTTAAGTTGTGGATGTACAGGCAATAGATGTTGATATTTTGAAGACTCTTTGGAAATATTGAGATCATGATTCTATCTTACACTAGTCTTTTTGAGTCTTTTACTTCTTTTATTTATAAAGTGTTTTTTATTGTGTTTTGCCACATAATTGCCAAAATGAGAGATTGTTAGGTTTTAGATTGGCTAATTTTGAGCAAAAATACTTTGTATATAATTCTAACATTTAGATAGACGTGTCAAAGTGTTGGAATAAATCAAGGGGCTGCAGCAAAGGCAAAACAAAGAGAACAAGCAATCTGCCGTGAGTTCGAACGGCCTGTCTAGGCATTCGAATGGTAGAGGCATTCAAACAATTGGCCAAACCCTTCAAATGCTAAACAGAATCGAGGATTTCCATATTTAAATCCGTTTTGGGTTTGGAAACTTTCAACTTTGACTTACACGATGTCCAAGGTTCTACAAACACTCTGACTCTATATAAAGGCTTTAAACCCTAGAGAGAAAGGTTACACACTTGAATAGAGATCATCTAGTTGTTTAGAGAGTTTTATCGTGCCTCCTGGATATTGGAGTGTTCTTCTGGTCAACCAAACATCTTCATGCATATTGTCTTTGGTGGATTCCAAAGGTTAACATAGATAGTAAGGGAGAACAGTCCATCGCGGGTTCTAGCGATCAAGATCGAAACTTCTGCCAGAGTTGGCGTTCAACGGGTTGAGTTGTAAGTTTGTTCTTGTAACTATTCGAGGTTCATAGTGTTACGTACGTTAGTGGTTATGTGTGGCCCTATGATTTTTTCTCTTGTTAATAGCGTTTCCACGCTAAATCTTGTGTGTCGTATCTCTTGTCTTTATTGCTTTAAAGTTGCATATAGGATTAATGTACTTAGTTAATTGGGAAGTTTAGATTGTTAATCAATTAGTTTAATTAACTACTCTAGGCAAATCCAAGCTCCCAGGCTTTTTCATTTGCTATATGGAAAACTTTAAAATTTTTAGAAACATATACCCAGGTTTTAACATCCAATTGATGCTTCACTTTCTTATCATTGTAAACAAGTTAAGCAAGGATCGGCTTACCTGACCCGCCTATCCTAATATTGACTCTCGATCCTGTTGGCCCAAGAAGGCAACCCAAGAGGGGGAGGGGGGGTGAATTGGGTTTTATAAAATTTATATCAAGAATTGCAACTAAAAACAGTTTATGTATTTCAACAACAATTAATCAAAGTATATATATATCAATCAGGTGAAGTATATATAAATGTATATATTTATGCAAGCATGTATAGTGAGCAAATAAGCAAAACAGAGGCAGAAGAGAAGTGCACCAGATTTATAGAGGTTCGGCCAACCTTGCCTACGTCCTCTCTTCTTCAATCCTTTCGAAGGAATTTCACTATGTAACACTCTTCACAATGCTGCTGGTTTTGCCACAAGTGCCCAGCTCACTCTTACAACAGCTTCTTCCCAAGTTTTCAAAACCCAAGAGATTTTGTCCAAGCTTCTCTCAAACATACAAGTGATTTTGTCCAAGCTTCTCTCAAACTTACAAGTATTTTTACCCAAGAACACTCAAATTTATAGGTTTACAAACACACCCAAGTGAAATGAATAAAGGTTATACAATGGGTAACTCTCCTAGTGAGTATATGAATAAATACAACTCAATGAATAATTTTAAACACTCAGCAAAAATATGTGGCAGTGAGGTACAAGAGATTTTCAGCTTCGAGCTCTTGATATCAATGGTATAATCACTCTAATCATCAATGTAGAAGTTGTTTGTCTCTTGTATTTAAAGATATGGATCGATTCTAGCCATTGGAGAGGTATGAGAGAAGTTTTGGTTGCATATTTGCCCATACCATCTGTCAGAAAACTAGCCGTTACTGTCTAGGGGTCGACTCTTTTTACAATAAGTTGACTCTTTGCGCATTTCAGCAGATTTATCAAGTCACTGTCCAAATGAGTCGACTCTTTTGCTCTAGGAGTCGACTCTTTTAAGCGGTCTTTAGAATTTTTGTTCTCTATTGAAATGAGTCGACTCTTTTTACAGCAAGAGTCGACTCTTTTGAGTCTCCAGCAGAATTCCAAGGCTCTGTTCGAAAGAGTCGACTCTTTTTACAGCATGGGTCGACTCTTTTTAGCAAAAAACATGTCTTTGCAATTTTTCTTCATTCTTCTCCAAAGTTTCCAATATTTTCAAAGATCATCCAAATAGGCTTTTTAAAGCTTGCAAACACTTCTTCAAGGTTAGATGACTCCAAGAATATCTTCAATCCATTCTAGATGAATTATCTTCATTTTAATTACTTGTAGAGCTCTTCCATCATCATAGCTTCATCCATTGATTCAAGTCTTCTTCAAGATCTTCAAGAGAGCTTCCAAGACTTAGAATCTTCATTTTTTTCAACTGATTTGCCATTCTTCTTTGAACATCTTCATTTCTAGATTTCTTCTAGAATTCTTGAATCAATATAACTTCTTCAAGGACTTTAACAAATCTTCCAAGAAAGCGTTCTAGGTCTTGTGATTTCTTCCATACCTTCAAGACATCTTTAAATCTTCTGAGAAAGCTTCCATATCTTGAGTTGGTCTCTTCTTTTTTGATTCTTGCAAGATATCTTTAAGTTCTCAAAGTCTTCAATCTTTTCAATTAAGACTTTTAGCATTTTCATTCTTCTTCCTTGATATCCATTATCTTCATTCTCTTATAAGATCACCTTTGTTGAATATGTCATCTCATCAAGCTTTTCATTCTTCTTCCTAATTTTTGCATCATGAATCCTCCATTTTGATAAGCTTCAAGTCAAGATCTATTTACTAACTATTCTGCACACTAAGTAGAATTATTAGATCATTAAACCATGTTTTGTTATCATCAAAATCAAGGCATTGACTCAACAATCTCCCCCTTTTTGATGATGACAAAACATTAAAAATATATGCAATTAAGCTCAATATAAAGCATAAGGATTGAGAAGTATGGACTTCAAATTTCTAATTATTATCCCCCTTTTCATATATTTTTTATAAGTATTTCTCCCCCTTTTTGTTAATCAATCAAAAAAGGTATGTGAATTTGGAATGAAAAAGTAGAGTCATAGTTCGGATTTTAAACACTTCTCCCCCTTAATGAAGGAGTTTTCTTTGAAATGGCATACAAAGAAGCCTTTAAGAGTATAGACAATATGCTCAAAATTCTAAGAGGCTCAATAACTTGCACTATTAAAAATAAAAAGATAGAGAAAGTGAGATGTTCATACCAAACATTTGCTCCCCCTTGCTTTTGTACTTGGTGCTTTAGAGTCGTGTTTAGATTGAATCAAAACAATCAACAAACATAGCAGGGTATGTATGCACTTGGAAGTTCAGAATGTGTATGCTTCATTCATGTCTTTGGATGTTTCATTGCTTATGCTCCTCTGTATCAAGTTTATGCTCTCCTTTCTTTTGTACTTTGTGCTTGAGAGAAGTTTCAGATTCAAGGTAAAGCACTTAGCTACCGTGGAGGTTCAAGGCATGTAGGCACTTGAAAGTTCATGCTTTATTCATTGCATTTGATGCTGCATTGCTCATGCTCCATGTTTCTCCTTTTGCATCAGTTCAATACTCCCCCTTTCTTTTACAGTTGATGCCTTATTGCAATACAATTCCTTTGCACTCATTTAGTACTAGAGAATAATTTATTGCATTCAACTAGTATCAGAAAATAAAATGAAGGTTAAAGAAAAATGTGTTTCTTATACCTGGTAATGCATTGAGGAGTGTTTTCTCCCCTTTTGATCTTTTTGAGAATAATTTCTCCCCTTTTTTGTCAAATCCTCAAAAAGAGGAGTAATAGTTGGAGAAAAGCAGACAGGTACAATAGCAAAACAAAAATATAGAATAAAATGATGTTTATGAGAAGGACACTGATTAAAGCAGTTAAAGCAATCATTCATTCAGCATATTTAACATTGTTAAAGCAATTACTCATTCATCATTCAAAAATAATAACAATTTTAAGACAGTTAAAGCAATCACTTATTCGACAAGTAAAATAGCAATGTTAAGACAAACACATCATTCATTCATAAAGAAATATTGAAAGAGTTTAACAAAGAGAACCATCCACAAAATATTACATATTGCTTAGAAAATGACTTGTTCAAAAATAGAAAATAGAAAGTTTAGAGGCAGAGGTCTTCATTTTCTTTTAGGAGAAGGGGTTTGAGAAAGATCAACTGGATCATCAGTAATCTCCTTTCCCAATAAGGCAGACAATGCAGCTTTTCTACTAACATCTTTCTTGTTCATTTGCCCACCACTACCAATTCTCAAAATTTGACAAATCACTCCTTTAGTGAGTGTAATGGTTTCACCCTTCACATAACTAATCACATTGACATCCCCAGTTTCCTTCTCTACATGAGCATAGAATTGTCCCACAATTTCAGGATATACATCATCCTTTAATAGGGTAATGGATTTCCAACCAAGGGCTTCAAATTTAGGTTCAAATGCAAACTTCTCTTTGGCAAAGAAAGCATAATCTATCAATCTTCCACTTAAAATAACTCTAGAAGAGAAGATTTTCTCATACTTATCTCGGTTGGATTTCTTTTCAAAGTAGATGGTGTTATTGAGAAATTCATCTTGCTCCTCCTCAGTTTGCTTCCCTTTTCTCCTTTTTGAAAGCCTGGAAGAGTCCGCTTTTTTTATCCTCTTCGTTCCTCTTTTGGATGTAGGAGTCGGCTCTTTTAGGGCTTTCTTGCCTTTCTTCGATGGAGCAGATTTAGGAGCCATTGAAGGTTGAGAATGGCGGTTGAAGGAAGATAGGAAGGCTCTAGGATGATCAAATATATGTTAGTTATGGATTGAGAGAGAGTTTTTTGGTGGTTGGAAGTGGAGTTGGCGGTTGATCGTAAAAGAAAAGAGAGAAAACAGAAATTTTGAAATGATTCGAATAAAACAGGGGTTTTACAGTTTTAAAGCAATTTTTGCTTAAATGAGTTGATTCATGGCTAAAAAGGGTTGACTCTTTTGAGCGAAGAAAGCTTTCTGAGCTTTCTGTTCAAATGAGTCGACTCTTTTGGCAAGAGGAGTCAACTCTTTTCAACAGAGGACTTTTGGGGCTGATTCCAGAGTCCAGGGGTCGACTCTTTTGAGGCATGAGTCAACTCTTTTCCTCCAGAAATGCAAATATGTGTTTTTAAAAGCTATGAAATGCATCAAAAATCAATTTCAAAGATATATATGCAATCATCAAACATATATAGACATCTAAGCATTTAAGATAAAGGATTGCTCATTCCCAATTCTCTCCTAATCATACAAAATCTATCTTCATTTAAAGGTTTTGTGAATATATCAGCAAGTTGATGTTCAGTACTCACAAAATAAAGCAAGATATCACCTTTTTGCACATGATCATGTATAAAATGATGTCTAATCTCAATGTGCTTTATGCAAGAGTGTTGGATAGGATTTTTAGTTAGATTGATGGCACTTGTGTTATCACATCTAATTGGAATATGTTCAAATGTTAAACCAAAATCCTCTAGTTGATGTTTTATCCAAAGCACTTGTGCACAACAACTTCCGGCTGCAATATACTCAGCCTCAGCTATAGAAAGAGCAACTGAGTTTTGTTTCTTACTAAACCATGAAACAAGCATATTTTCAAGAAATTGATAAGAGCCACTAGTGCTATTTCTATCAACTTTACTACCATCATAATCAGCATCTGAATAACCAATCAAGTTCAAAGATGTGTCTCTAGGATACCACAATCCAAGATTGGGTGTGTGCTTCAAGTACCTAAATATTCGTTTAACAGCAACGACATGTGATTCCTTAGGATTAGATTGAAAATGAGCACACAAGCATACACTAAACATAATATCAGGCCTACTAGCAGTCAAGTAAAGCAATGAGCCTATCATACTTCTATACAGCTTGGTATCTACCGAAATACCTTTCTCGTCACTGTCAAGCTTTGTTGAAGTATTCATAGGGGTGCTTAATGGTTTTGCATCTTCCAGTCCAAACTTCTTGAGTAGATCTTTGATGTACTTAGCTTGGTTAATGAAAATTCCTTCCGTTGATTGTTTGATTTGAAGTCCAAGGAAGTAATTGAGTTCACCCATCATGCTCATCTCAAACTCACCATGCATACACTTAGCAAATTCTTTGCAAAGCTTTTCATTAGTAGAGCCAAATATAATGTCATCAATATAAATTTGCACTAATAACATGTCATGATTTTTAACCTTTATAAAAAGAGTTGTATCAACTTTTCCTCTTGTAAAATCATTTTCAGTCAAAAATTTGCTTAGCCTTTCATACCAGGCCCTTGGGGCTTGCTTTAAACCATATAAAGCTTTAGTAAGTTTGAAAACATGATCTGAAAATATAGGATTTTCAAAACCAGGAGATTGTTCAACATACACCTCTTCAGATATAAAACCATTCAAGAGTGCACTTTTCACATCCATTTGATAAAGTTTGAAAATTTTGAAACATGAGAATGTAAGCAACATTCTAATAGCTTCTAATCGAGTTACAGGTGCATATGTTTCATCAAAATCAATTCCTTCTTCTTGACTATAGCCTTGAGCTACAAGTCTTGCCTTGTTTCTAACAACAGTTCCAGATTCATCCATCTTGTTTCTGAACACCCATTTGGTTCCAATCACATAATGATCTTTAGGTCTAGGAACAAGATTCCAAACCTTATTCGTTTCAAATTGGTTTAACTCTTCTTGCATGGCCATAATCCATAACTCATCATTTTCAGCATCTTGAAAGCATTTTGGTTCTATTTGTGAAAGAAAAGCAAGATGATTGCATACATTTCTAAGAGATGATCTTGTTCGTACCCCTTGTGATGGATTATCTAGAATTTGTTTTGTTGGAAGCTTGTGGACAAATTTCCATTCCTTTGGCAATCCTTCATTCTCATCTTGTTGGCTTGAAGAGTCATCTTGATTTCCTTTTTCATGTGGTGAAGCTTCATTTTGAGTTGGATCGATGTTCAACGTATCCAAGTTCTTCTCCACATCATCTATATCATCATTCACAGCCTTTGTAGACAAAGAGTTTAGTTCATCGAAGGTAACATGAATTGATTCTTCAACAACTAAGGTTTTCTTATTGTAAACTCTATAGGCCTTGCTATGTGAGGAATATCCTAGAAGGACAACTTCATCAGATTTTGTATCGAATTTACCAAGGTTGTCCTTATTGTTATTCAACATAAAGCATTTACATCCAAAAGCTCTAAAGTATGAAACATTTGGTTTCTTGTTTTTCCAAAGCTCATATGGGGTTTTATTCAAAAATTTTCTTATCAAAACTCTGTTTAAAACATAGCAAGCTATGTTAACAGTTTCAGCCCAAAAATATTTTAGCAAATTATTTTTACAAAGCATTGCTCTCCCCATTTCTTCCAAAGTTCTGTTTTTCCTTTCAACAATTCCAATTTGTTGAGGAGTTCTAGGTGCTGAAAAATTATGTTCGAAACCATTTTCATCATAGTATATTTCAAAAGGTTTGCAATCAAACTCACCACCATGGTCATTCTTAATTGCTGTGATTGTAAATCCTTTTTCGTTTTGAACCTTTTTACAAAACTTGGTAAAGAAAGCAATTGTTTCATCTTTATAAGCTAGAAAGAATGTCCATGTAAACCTTAAGTAATCATCAACAATGACAAGAGCATATTATTTACCAGCTAAACTTAGAGTTCTAGTTGGTCCAAACAAATCCATATGCAATAATTGAAGTGGTCCAGAGTAGAGAGTATGTTTGTAGATTTAAAAGAAACTCTGGTTTGTTTTCCTATTTGACATGCATCACAAGTTTTGTCTTTTTCAAAATTAAGTTTGGGAAGACCATTTACTAACTCATTTTTCGAAATTTTTGAAAGAATGCTCATACTAGTATGACCAAGCCTTCTATGCCACAACCAACTATCCTTTTTGTTCACAGCAGCAAGGCATTTAATTTTACAAGAAGATAATTCACTTAAATTGAAGGTGTAAATATTGTCTTGTCTATGACCAGTCAATATGATCTTGTTATCATTTATGTTAACTACATTCCATTTAGATGATTCAAACACTACTTTGCAACCTTTGTCACATAATTGACTAATGCTTAACAGATTGTGTTTAAGTCCTTTAACAAGCAAAACATTCTCAATAGAAGTTGAAGAATTTTTACCAATACTACCTATACGGATGATCTTGCCTTTGCTATTATCTCCAAAAGTGACCAATCCTCCATCCTTTGGTGTGAGAGAAGTGAATTGAGTTTCATCTCCAGTTATATGTCTTAAACAGTTACTGTCTAAGTACCATTGATTCTTTTTGGAATTGGCTTGAAGACACACCTACAAAACAAGCAACTCAACCTTTGACCTTTAATACTCAAATCATCATGGGTCCAGTGGGGTTAGTCTTTAATGTTCCTTTTGGAACCCAAGCTTTCTTGACAGCATGAGATTTTTGTATGAGGAAGCATTGATTTGCAAAGTGACCTCTCTTATGACAATAAAAGCATGTGATTATAGCTTTTGAAAACTTTTTATGTTTGAGGACATTGTAACCTATTCCAGCCTTGTCAAGAGAGCAATTTTGTTTACCAAGCATAACATCAAGTTTATCTCTTTCATTGACACATTTAGAGAGATTTTTCTAAATCAGTGACTTTGTCTTTCAAAACCGAGTTTTCTTTTTTCAAAATATCATTTTCATTTTGTAACTCTTCACTTTCTTCTGTGAGAGTGGATACCATATTCTTGAGAAGATTATTTTTTATGCCTAACTTTTTAAATTCAACAATCAAATCATCAAAAGCATTTTGTAATTTATTAAATGAAAAATCAGGATTAGTTACCTCTGTTTCTCCTTCATGTGCCATAAGACATGAATTTGCTACTTCATGAGTTTCAGATTCATCTGAGCTTGAATCTTCACTGTCACTCTATGTTACAGCTAAAGCCCTCTTCCCTCTTTCTTTCTTTCCTTTCTTTTTTAGTTGGGAACACTCATTTCTCATGTGTCCTGGCTTTTTGCATTCGTAGCATATAATGGTGGAATCCTTGTTGTTGGATTCACCCTTTGCTTCATTCTTCTTTCCTCCTTTCCACCTTCTTTTCATGAATCTCTTGAATTTGCTGGGAGTTTTACGACCATTAACAATAATCATCCATAACTCATAGTTAACAGATTGAATATAAATTCTCATTCTATTCTTCCAATAGTTGTAGTTTATACCATTAAACATAGGAGGTCTGTTGGTAGATTGACCCTCACCTAGAGAGCTTCTAAATATGGTTGCCATGGATCAACTCTAAGGATGTTAAGCCTTTAAGCTAGAGTACTAGCTCTGATACCAATTGTTGGCCCAAGAAGGCAACCCAAGAGGGGGGATGAATTGGGTTTTATAGAATTTATATCAAGAATTGCAACTAAAAACAGTTTATGTATTTTAACAACAATCAATCAAAGTATATATATCAATCAGGTGAAGTATATATCAATGTATATATTTATGCAAGCATGTATAGTGAGCAAATAAGCAAAACAGAGGCAGAAGAAAAGTGCACCAGATTTATAGAAGTTCGGCCAACATTACCTACATCCTCTCTTCTTCGATCATTTCAAAGGAATTCCACTATGTAACACTCTTTACACAGCTGCTGGTTTTGCCACAAGTGCCCAGCTCACTCTTACAACAGCTTCTTCCCAAGTTTTTAAAACCCAAGAGATTTTGTCCAAGCTTCTCTCAAACTTACAAGTGATTTTGTCCAAGCTTCACTCAAACTTCCAAGTGTTTTTACCCAAGAATACTCAAACTTACAGGTTTATAAACCCACCCAAATGAAATGAATAAAGGTTATACAATGGGTAACTCTCCTAGTGAGTATATGAATAAATACAACTCAATGAATAACTTTAAACACTTAGCAAAAATATGTGGCAGTGAGGCACAGGAGATTTTCAGCTTCAAGTTCTTGATATCAATGGTATAATCACTCTAATCATCAATGTAGAAGCTGTATGTCTCTTGTATTTAAAGATATGGATCTATTCTAGCTGTTGGAGAGGTATGGGGGAAGTTTTGGTTGCATATTTGCCCATGCCGTCTGTCAGAAAACTAGCCGTTACTATCTGAGGGTCGACTCCTTTTGCATTTCAGTAGATTTTTCAAGTCACTGTCCAAATGAGTCGACTCTTTTGCTCCAGGAGTTGACTCTTTTAAGCAGTCTTCAGAATTTTTGTTCTCTGTTGGAATGAGTCGACTCTTTTTACAGCAGGAGTTGACTCTTTTGAGTTTCCAGCAGAATTCCAAGGCTCTATTCGAAAGAGTCGACTCTTTTTATAGCAGGGGTCGACTCTTTTTAGCAGAAAACATGTTTTTGCAATTTTTCTTTATTCTTCTCCAAAGTTTTCAATCTTTTCAAGGATCATCCAAATAGGCTTTTTAAAGCTTGCAAACACTTCTTCAAGGTTAAATGACTCCAAGAACATCTTCATTCCATTCTAAATGAATTATCTTCATTTTAATTACTTGTAAAGCTCTTCCATCATCATAGCTTCATTCATTGATTCAAGTCTTCTTCAAGAGCTTCAAGAGAGCTTCCAAGACTTAGAATTTTCATTTTTTTCAACTGATTTTCCATTCTTCTTTGAACATCTTCATTTCTAGATTTTTTCTAGAATTCTTGAATCAATATAACTTCTTCAAGGACTTTAACAAATCCTCCAAGAGAGCTTTCTAGGTCTTGTGATTTTTTTCGTACCTTCAAAACATCTTCAAATCTTCTGAGCAAGCTTCCATATCTTGAGTTGGTCTCTTCTTCTTTGATTCTTGCAAGATATCTTCAAATTTCCAAAGTTTTCAATCTTTTCAATCAAGACTTTTAGCATTTTTATTCTTCTTCCTTGATATCCATTATCTTCATTCTCTTATAAGATCACCTTTGTTGAATATGTCATCTCATCAAGCTTTTCATTCTTCTTCCTAATCTTTGCATCATGAATTCTCCATTTTGATAAGCTTCAAGTCAAGATCTATTTACTAACTATTCTGCACACTAAGTAAAATTATTAGATCATTAAACCATATTTTGTTATCATCAAAATCAAGGCATTGACTCAATAGATCCTTCGATTGCCTTGCAGTTGCTCACGTACTTTTGTGATACACTAGTTTTGTGCTTAAACTACTTGTATAGTTACCTTCATAAAAGAACTACGAGTTTAAAGCTCGAGCTCAACAAAAAGGAAGTTTGTTGTTTCTAAGAATCAAATTAAGAGCCTTTGCAATATGTTTTTGATCTCCTTAGACACTTACTTTTAGTACAACTCTCTATAAACCATAGAATAACAAGCCAAATATAGATATAGGTCAAATTAACACCAAACAAACTTCCCAAAAACAGCAGAGACATGGTCTCACTGCCCCAAGAGGAAGCGACATGAGAAATTATTCAGTGCTCTTGGAGCATTAGCTGACCCTGCTCCTCCACTCAGTGGTGGACACACAAGGGGGTGGGCGGTGGCCACGACCCCCCATAAGTTTTAAAAAATTACCTTATACCCTATATAGTTTTGAATATTTATGAGAAAGTAGTTGTATTGGCCCCCCCTAAAGTTTTGAAAATTTTCTATTCGTGATAAATTAGCTATATTGGCCCCTCCTAAAGTTTTAAAAATTTTTCTAACACTCTATGTACTTTTAAGTATTCATAATAAAATAGTTATATTGCCTTTCCAAAACCCAAGTAATTTATCTTTGCCCTTCTAAATTTAAGTAATTTTGCGTTGTCCTTGTAGTCTAGAAGAAAAAAAAATTTAATGGGAAAGTAGCGCCAACCTTTTTGGGTATTACATCCATTATTATTTTTACTTTCTTTATATCAACTAGGTCTTATACTACAGAGTTTAAATCTAAGTGCCATAATTGGTAAATGATACAATGGTACTACTAATTTTTTTTCAACTTTGCATGATAGGGATGTTAAGGCTCAATTCATGTTGAAGAAGAGTATAGGATATCCCACTCTCCACTACTCCTTCCTCAGTCACCTTTTCTTGTTGGGAATCCTTAATCTGGGGCTCCTCTCTCTTGGGTTGCTCTCTCTCACTCTTCATTCTTATTTCCTCCTTCACCTCTTCTTTAAGTATCACTTCTCTCAGTTCAAACACCTTGGGAAGAATAAGTACCTCTTCTTTAACCTCATCCTTATCATCATCCACCCTAAGAACGTCTTCCCTTAAATCAGAACAACGGGAACGTTGATGTTCTCTATTACAGGTTTAGTCTTAAGGGTGGTAATGGAGAGACCTTGGTCATGACTACTCATATATGGACTTGTGAATATCTCATATGTAGGATCATCTTGAGGTTGAACCGAAAGCTTTTTCTTCTCGCGATCCATTAGCTTGTGTTAATAGGGCCACTCGTTGAGTGATTTCATTTAATTCTCGATGAATTTATGCAATATTGTCAGCTTGTACCTCTTTATTAGTATTCTTGAACCTCGAGGACATACCTGTGTGATATGGCATGAAGGATGACTATAAGTTCTCTCGACTCTCTACCAAAGGTTGATAAGATAATGAAGGATATATCTCGTAAAACGTGTAAGGTGAAGTAAAAGGTGTATATGAATCATAAGCATATGGTGGAAACGAAGGTGGTACATGGTAGTACATTTGTTGTGGTGGTTGTTCATAAAAAGCATATGGTGAAGCTTGGGAGCTCCACTCTGAATAGTTTAGAGGTGGATAATAGCCTTGTGGTTGTGCCGTGTATGAATAAAGACTTGTAGAAAGAAAATTTCAAGAATAATCCATGAACAAGATGTATGCAAGACCAACTAACAAGTATATGAAAATAATCTATCCTCCCAATCCCACAACAAAAATGCACAAACCCAATGTAACCAAAAGAAAAACAAAAATAAAAGATGGAATGAAGTTACCCAAAAGAGCTATTGAGTTTCCTCATGTTTGTAGAATGATGGTGAAGTGCTTCCTCCAAAATAGAATCTCCAAGGCTCGTCCACCAAAATAAAATGCAGCTTCCCTGCAACGACGTCAAAAACTTGATCGCTCCTTAAAAGGGTGATACTTAACCACAAGTGCACGGCCGCGATGTAGTAATAATTTATCGTAAGTACGAGGTCAATCTCATAAGGAAGATAGTTTACATAAATAGGAAAACTTATTGTGGATCAAAAATCTTAGAAAAAACACTCCAATGAACAAAAGTATGATTTTAGGTTAAGGAAAGATTGGTTATCTAATTTAAATTGAGAAATAAAAGTTTTAGGATTAATCGATCCAACCAATTGTGTCTCTTGGAATTCCAAAGGAGATAATTTAATAACTCAAATCCTTCGACTACGTTGCAAGTCTCGGATTCAGAAGATTTAGTGATAAAACCAAGTGTTCTTCAAAAATTCAACTTCTAGAATAAATGAAGTTATTAGAATCAAGGACGAGTACCATCGATTATCGCAACGCATATACTGAATATAGGTTCATGCATAAACATTACCGAACATCGATTCACGCAGCGCATATACTGAATATAGATTCACGCATAAACGTTACTGAACATAATCAAACGTCCAAGTTTTCAAAGGTTTCTAGAACAAAGAAGAAGAAGAAAGAAGAAACAAAAAATTTAACTTTGAAACCCAAAATTGTACCTCCTTTGTTCATCCAAGATCTTCAATTAATCTTCACAATTGATCCCAAGATGAAATCTAGCTACTCATCATAATCATAGATATGCAAAGATGTATTGAAAATATATTGAAAGACTGAGTAATCTGATTACAAAAATTGAAAAACTATAGAAGACTGTGAAGAAACTACTCTAATCTACTCCTAAAACCTAGAAAAACGTAATCATCTAGAAATCCCCTTAAAAGAGGTTCAGTCTTAGCTTATATAGGTAGCAGAAAAATAGAAAACCTTGCCGCACCGTTCGAATGGCCTTTAAACGCCTAATTGACCGTTCGATTGCCTTTCAGACAAATTTTTTCCTCTTTAAATCTATCGAACGGTCTTCAGACCTAATTTTAGTGTGACACCGTTTGACATACTGTTCGAACACCCATTCACCGTTCGAATGCCACTATTCACCGTTCGAACGCCCTTCGAACACCTTTTGAATGCCTAATCAAAATTTTGCCAGAATTTTCCCTTTTTAAGCCCGAATTCCTGAAAACATACATAAAACCAAGTTAGTAACTAATTCGGACTAAAACAACATAATTAAACCTATTCTAAGGCCAACAAATAACTAATTAAGGCATATAGATTGCACTTTTAGAGTACAATTAGAAATCTAGGAGCGTACAAGCTCCATCCATAGATATAATAAAAAAGTTTTAGACTGCTACGACGTAGCACATAATCTAGCTCTAACATCATCCAACAAAATAAAATAAAAAACCAAGTTTTAAATCAATACAAATAATAACCATGAAGTAACAGACATAAACTCAAAACCCAACAACAAAACAGATAAACATAGAGTTTTAGACCAATACATAATAAAACATGAATGCACATGATCTAAACTATCCAAAACTAGAATTATCTAGTCATCATTGGCGAGATCCCAAATAGTACGGGACATCTCTCGCTAAAGCTACTCAATAGCATGGCCCTGCTGCCTCTACTCATTATCAATCTGGTCAAATCGCCCTCAAACCTCTATCTGAAGGGCTCCAAATGCAGTAGTATGGGCCTCAAGTAGCTGTGTGTGGTGCTGTTGTGTCAAACCCTATAGCTATAGCATCTCAATCAACACTCCAATAAAATAAAACATAAAATCTATTGTTTGGAAAGAGTTTGATTAATCTAAACTAAGGTATAAAACGATTTAAAATTAAAAAAGAAAGTCTCAAAACTAATTGTTCCAATCAACTGCTTCACCTGAAATTCTAATAGAGGCTTTTGTTAACTCAAATCATTAACTGCGTCGTGAGTCTTTGATTAAGAGGACTTCGAGATAAAAATAGTTATTCTTTAACAATCAAATCTAGATTAAATCAGATTTAGAATCATAGATGCATACCATCGATCCATGCAGTAAATATACCGAACTAGGGTTCATGCATAAATATTACCGAAGTTAGTCAAACATCTAAGTTTTCATAAAGATCTAGGGTTTGATCCCAAAGAATTGAGAATAAGAAGATTTAAACTTTGAAACCCTAATTACCTCTATTGTTCATCTGAGAACTTTAATACATATTCACAATTGATACCAATTAGACTTAGCTACTCAACACCATTATAGATACGCAAAGCATGTATTAAAAATATATTAAAACTATGAATTTTGAATACAGGAATTGGAAAAACTATGGAAAGCTATGAAGAAACTACTCTAATATACACCTAAAGCTCTTATACAAACACTAAAACTCGTAAAAGAAAAGACTCTCCAAAACAGGCTTTAGTCCCATCTTTTATAGGCTTTGAAAAGTGCAGATTTTTGCAAAGCGTTCGAATAGTGGGACTTGGCGTTTGAACGCCCTTCTGACCCTTATCTGATGAGAAATCAGCTCTTTGAATTTTCTTACATGTATCGAACCTGATTCTGACGGAACTCCATTTGACACACCATTCAAACGCTCATCCATACCATTCGAATGCTTGACTCTGTTCAAATGGGCATTCAAACACCAACTTGAACCGTTCAAACGGTTGTTCTCTTTTTGTCCAATTTTTCCCTTTTTGAGTGAGGATTCCTGTTTACATAAGACAAACTAAGTTAGATACGAATTAGAACTAAAATTACATAATTAATCCTGCTCTAGGTCTAAGAATAAACTAATTAAGACATATAGATTGCACTTTTAAAGTATAATCACCTCTCATCTCTGGCACTTATGACTCTTATACTGTGCCTAGAACTTATGGATACTAGTTAGGTTTGTGGCACTAGTAGAGTTCTTTATAGTCAGGTAGGTAGGAGGATAAACACCAGGATTAAAGATAAGTCAGGTAAGCATGCAGACAAAGGTATACTCTCCTTGGTGGTCAAATTGGTACAGTCCTGATATAATTACAAAAACATATACCTCAGGAGATCTATGACCTTTTGAATCCCTATAGCCCACAACAGTTGGGCCTTCTGTACACTAACCTGAGCATATTGAGCCTGTGGTAGCAACCCATGGCAAGAAAATAAGAAAAAAGGCAAATATCTCAGTTTAAGCTTACTTTTCTCATATTGGGTCTTACCCTCAATCCAAAGCTCATCATTAGTAAGAATCTCCCTAGCAACTTAGGTTAAGGTAAGGGTGTCAAGGCCATAATGTCCAAAGTGGGCATTAGGCTCTCGCTTAAGTCCATAATAATGACAGAAAGTGCCTAGGGTGATAATTATACTCTTACTCCTCACCCAGGTCTTTAATCTCTCTGCTCCCTCAGCATCCTCGGCTACAGTGATATTAGCCATCAATTCCGCAAAGAGAGTTAGAATGTACTCTCCATGATAGGCTGCCAATGTATTCTAACCCCTCATCTCAAACTCTGCTTCCTAACCAAAACCACCCCCAAAGTTCCATATCTTTATATCTCGTTCAACAGTCGCAGACTTCCCAGCCCAATATTTCCTAAAGTCACTATGGGCCTGACCACTAACAAAGATGCTAGGGTTGAAGTCTAACTCAAAGTCCTCTTCAACAACGGGTTCCTCAACAACCTCTTTTTACCATCCTTTTTACTCCTTTTTGGTTCCATCACAATAGCCAACAAAAGTTTACACAATCATAACAATGTAGTTCCCCAACTCCGTCAATTAACAAAATAATCCAACCTCTAAATAATCCAACCTCTAGAAATAAAGAAGAAGGAAAGAAATCGAATAGAAAAAGAAGGGACACTATAGTTACCTGTGAATATGGGAAGGTGGGAAGTCAAAAGTTTATGTCTTGTCAGTTCAGCAGGGCTTCATCACTTGTCCAGACGCTTTCCCTATCTCTCTCAATTATAAAAAAAATAAAGTATGTTCGAATGAGACAAAACGGGGGGGACCACATCCTTATATAGAGGACGATGAACCGTCCTGAAGGCCTGGGAAAACTATCTAGATGGTGCTCAAAATGACACCATCCCACTTAACTTGGGTCGTCCGGACGCAGAAATTACCCTATCCTCTTGCTCAACTTCTGTTCGGGTAGGGATTTTTCATCCGTTTGGAAGGCCAGTGGGCTTGTCTAAAGAATTTTGAAATTTTTTCTAAGTGAACATAACCGTCCGAATGGTCCTAAATAGGCATCTGAACACCTATGGTACATCATCTAGATAGCTAGAGAGCTTGTAGGAACTTCACAAAATTTTTTCTAAGTGTGGGTGTCCGTCTAGACAGTCTATGATAGGGATCTGGACGGCCAAAGTGCTTGTTGGAAGACGCTCAAAAATTTTCTAAGGGATAAAAATCGTCTAGACGATCCAAGATAAGCATTCGGATGAACAGTACCCATGTTTCACACTCTCAAAATTTTATCTAAGGGAGGATGGGCGTCCGGACAGTCCCAAAGTAGGTGCCAGGATGGCTAGAGAGCTTGCTCTCTGCCTAGTAAAAAATATTCTAAGTAAAGAAAACCGTCAGAACGGTCAGTAGCCTGTCAGTTCAAATCTTGAAAAAAAAAATCTAAGTTCTGAAAAAACAAAAATCTAGTTCTAGGTAATGTAAACACATGAAATTAATCCCTTCCCCCAACTAAATATAGACATTGTCCTTAATGGATGAAGGTGGACGGCATGCAATGTAATGCAGAAGCCTAGAAACATCTAAAACAACTAAAAATTAGTCAAAAGAAGAAAAAAAAAACTAATGTATGAGGAGATAACCTATGATTTAGTCTAAACATGGAGGATCCTCAAGACCCACGGTCTCCACATCAGCCACAAAATGATTAACATATATTTTAAGCTGATGACCATTCACAATGAACGTATTGCCATTTTTGGGATTCTCAATCTCAATTGCCCCATGATCAGACATTGACTTCATAATATAAGGTCCGGACCACTTACTACACAACTTACCCGCAAAAAAATGTAACCAGGAGTTGTAAAGAAGGACCTTCTGATCAACTGCGAAAGATTTGCAAGATATGTAAAACCCTAACTTGATTAGCATCATATTTTGCTTAATTGCATATGTTATTGAGCATGATTACACTAATTGAGGAGCTTAATTAGCATGTTTTAATAAGAGCATGCCATGGGGGGATTATCAAATTTTTAAGCATGATTAGTGGGCTTAATCCATGATTAATTAGCCTAATTAATTTTTATGCTTAACTTATGTTAATCATGATTAATTATCATAAGTGTGATTGATTATGTTAATCATGTGGATTAGTGAAGCAAGGAGGTGTAGGTGTGTGCGACCTAGGTGTGTATTTCATTTAAGTAAGGAGTGTGAATAAGGTGTGTGTATATGGTGTGTGCTTGTTGCTAGTAAGTGTGTGTGTGTATGTGACATGTCTGATATTAGATACAACTTGTATATATCATGGCTTTCAAGTCAAGGGGGGAAGAGAGAAGAGAAGGGCTTATGTAGTAAAAGTGTTTGGTGAGGAAGAAAGTGAAAGAAAAGAGAGAAAAAGAAAAGAAAAGAAGAGAAGAGGAGAAATTTGAAGGGGAAGCTTGTGGTTTCGTTGTTGAAGGTGAGAGATCTCATGTTTATATTTGTTTCCTTGCATATTTGTTAATTATGCTTGTTAACATATCAATTCATGCCATGAAAGTGAGAATTGAAGTGATGGAGGAGAAAAGAGGGTGAGGGTTTTCATGGAGAAAGCCTTGATTCATCTTGGTGAATATGTTTTTGGTGGCCTTTAATATTATTTCTAACTTGGTATTACAATTTGGAGTCTTTGGTGAGCTTATGTGAAATGTTGGAGTGGATTGGAGTGGAGAAACCTTGGGTTGGGAAGCCATTTCGAGCATCTTGCTAAGGTTTCATTAGACAATCACTCTAGCGAGATATCAGACCAGCCCATCCAATAAGTCTCGCTAAGGTCTCGCTAGCTTCTCACCCTAGCGAGCTTATCCAATAAGTCTTGCAGGCTTCTCGCCCTAACGAACTCCTTTTGACAACTTTGACACTCTTTAGTGAAATAACCATAACTTTCTATAGAAAACTCAGATTGATACACGGTTTGAAGCTTCGAAAAGTAAATTCATAGATCTTTCTAGTGATATAAATTTGGTACTTTAAATCCTTGTAAATTGAGAGATATTATCATTTAAAGTTGACATTGTATTACATTGGGGAAGTATTTAACATTCTATTGAGTTCTAATGCATTATTAGTGTTCTAAATCACATGTTTAAGGTGTATGAGCTATAGTCATGCATTGGTTATGAATTATAACATATCTTTCATCAAGTTTGATTTGGTGGTGTTTGGTAGGTTAGAAAATGGATCAAAGCACTTCAGTTCAACCAAAGAAGTGACTCGATGGTATGTATAAGACGGTATCAGGTGGGGTTATAAGATATTCTTATTCATCCTATGTGGAATGTCTTAATTTCTATATTGCTAGATATTAGTGGATTATGATGTGATATTTGCATACAACTCATATTATGTGTATAATCTATATTGCATGAGAGAAGGTTTAGCCGATATGGGACTGATTTAAGGTTTAGTTACGTAGGACTAACCTAAAGGGTGTCACGGTGGACATTTCCTGATAATAAGTGATTCGCTCTCAAATGTACATTGAACTTGAGCTTCCCGCAAGGTTTATGGGTGTCGATCGAAGTATAAACCGGTAAGCACCAGTATCGTTCTCCCAAAGGATTGAGCCAAATATAGGCGTGGCAAAAGTCAAAAAAAACACTCAAATGAGATGAATTGGTGAATTGCTTAACAAATTGAAATTGAACTAAAAATAGACCGAAAATTGATTGGGTAGTGGAATGTTGTAAACTACTCAATTATGCTAATTACAAGCAAAATAGAAGGCAATTATACTAAATTTGAGACAATTAATAAAGGGCTTGGATACAATTGCTTCAATCTACCAAATCTCTACAAAGTCTTCAATGGAGTTTTGTTTAATTCAAGTCAAAGTTCACTCCATGGAACCTTGACCTGGAGGATTTCGACCATAAATGCTTGAATTCAAGTTTAATTGAGTGTAGATTGTTATTTCATTGTAAGAATCTTAGAATCAAATCCTCAATTGTGCAATTCCTATACCAATTAGAAGATTGTGCATAGCAATTACCAACCTAGATTATGAATCTAAGTGTTTTATGTGTCTATAACTCAATTGAAGCAAAAATTAAAGAAAACATAGAATAAATCATTGGAATTCATATACATCCATTGAAGTATTCGCAAATCCTTGGTAGATTTTCACAATTACATCCAAGATATGTCTAGCTACTAGATTCCATGAAAGAAAGCATGAAGAATTGAAGATTTCTCATAGATTGAAGAAGAAAAGGGTGTTTGCTTACAAAGAAAATGTGAGAAAATGTAAGAAAATACAAGGAAAATTATATCTAATACACTTTCTCTCTCTATATCTCCTCCTAATAGAAAATCTAAGCTATATTTGATGATAGATTCAAAAATCCTATCATTTTCCGAAGATATAGCTGAAAAATACGCATAGGGAGCACCGGGACCGTACGTACGGTCCAAAATACCGTACGTACGGTCCAATACACTGAAAACAGCTGTCTGAAGTTTGAAATTTTGGCAGGCCGTACGTACGGTGAATAGTACCGTACATACGGTTGAACCACCGTACATATGGTAGGCTTTCACCATATGTATGGTTAGCTTATTTTGATAGATATTTGAAAGTTATATGAAATTGATATATTATGGATTCCGGTAGCCTTTCTAGTTTGGGAGATATGGCCCTCCAAAGTTTCAGCTCTGTGTGATTCAACTGGTTGTACCACAGCTTTAACGGCTTGTACCTTGACAGCATTGTCTTGAAAAACACATTCTCCTTTCATCCGAAATGCGCCCGAAACCTCTCACATTAAGCTCAAAACCTATAACCAGCAAAATAACTTAGTTAATACTAAAATCTACATAAAGAAGCATATAAACTCCTAAACTAAGGTTAACAATGGGCAAATTAAGGTGTTATAATTGCACTTTTGGAGTGCAATCACAACCCCCCAACTTACTTTTTGCTAGTCCCTAGCAAAATACTAAAACTAAAATAAGTTCGTACAAATGATAATCTCCACTTTCGGGGGAGTCTCGAATGCATTTAGCGTATGCATCAAGCCTTTGAACCCCTATATTGCCCTAGTGGATGAGTGGTATCTCATAAGGGTTTCCATTGATGATACCCACAAACATCCCTTTATAAGTTGTAACATTTAGATAAGATTAAGGAACAATAACTAATCAAGCCTCAATCAATGCATTCTACTCTCACTTCTTAACACTTACAAGATCATGCCACACGCTATGCAAAAGAGAGGTCGAAGTGAGTGTGTGAAATGTCATGATGAAGAGTTCAATTCAAAATATCTCTAAACATAAATCCATCTTTTAAAGCTTTGATCCAAACCTCACTAGGAATACACTCTCAATTAAAAAATTCACATGGTTCTCACAATGGTATGTTCAACAATAGAGTAAATGTAAAGAGACACATCAAGTGAACTTACCAATTACAAAAACCGAAAAGATAGAAGTGTGTTGACTTTAACATAGCTCCATGAAAGAATGTTCATAGTTAGGAATTGATTCAGAGATATTGACAAAATATAGCTTATTTTCTATTAAAAACTTCAATCAAATACAACTTGGATCACTAATCCATGTAAAGGTGGAAATAACAATGTAGAAGAGGTGAAGGGTGAGGGTAAAGAGATAGTAAATGGTTATATCATGTATGATCAAGACATGAAATGGTAAACGGAAAGCAACTACAACTCTTTCCCTTTTTAATCATTTGATACACTCTTCTCTACTTCTTGCCCTTCCTCAAAATAGTTTTACATCAATTTTTTTTCTCTCTTTTTTTCTTTTTTTTCTTTTTTCGAACTCCTTTTTTCATTCTTTTCTTCTTTTCTTTCATCATCCCTTTTTTTTTTAACATCTACTTTTTTTATACTTTAAGATCCACTTTTTGTGTTGAAATTTCCAAATCGATCTCTCTTTTTTTCCTTTTTTTCTTTTTTCAACTTTAGTAATGAAGCAACACTCTCTTTTCTCACATAAGCGTCCCTTTGTGATACAAGAGAAGAAATTACTTTGCATTTTTTCAAATGATAAAAACAAAAGATCAACAAGGGTCAAATAAAATGTATGGTTTGGCAATGGAAGACTAATGGCTATCAAGAAGAATATGGTATAAGATCATTTTCAAAGTTGTACAATCAAAGCATTTCATAGAATACAAGTGTCAATATTAAGATTAAAACTCAACTCATGAACCAAATATAAACATAACAAAGCTATTGAATTAGATGAGGGTGAAGAATCTATCATTGAGTAAATGTAAACGCTTCAAAAGGCGATAGATGCTCTAAAGGTCACAAGGTAATAATCTGCACTAATATAAAGATGAACATGCTAGAGGTAGTAAAAATTGATGCTCGTCATCATAATTGTGCACAATAAAGTGGTCCCTTCTACTTAAGCATGAAGGAAGCACAATCTATAAAGAGATCAAGTATAGAAAGATAATATATCAATCTTAGCAGAATAAAAGCACATGTTCCTCTTTTCTCATCTCAAATAGCACTCTCTCAAGTCATGTTATGGTACTCGGAAACAAAGAGTCAACACATCCACCATGCAAGCTAGACATCAATATAGAAGAATATGCAAAGAATGTGCTAGACTGTAAAAGAAAATGATACCGAGACCATAAGATACTTCAACCTCTTACCAAAGATCCCAAGTAATTGAAAGATCATCATTCGATATAATACCTGAGAAGAGTCATTATAACACGAAGAGATTGAAGTGTAACAAAATATATATATGCAATCTAAACTCTACCTCTAACTAAAGGAAATCGTGAAATTTTTTTTTTTTTTTTTTATAGAATAGGGAGCAACACAAATAAACAAAAATCAAAGTGCAAAATCAAATAAACAAAAACATAAATAGAAGCAAAACCTCTACTCTCCCCCCAACTAGAAGGATGCATTGTCCTCAATGTATAAAGACAAGACATGAAAAGATGAAGGAAGAGGAGTTAGGGTGCTAAATGCACCCCCCCAACCAGGCTAAAAAACAAACTAGAAAACAAAGAAACAAAAATAACTACTCCTACTCCTACAAGACTTGAAAAGAAGATCACCCAATACCACAAAGTGAAAATTTGTCAACATCCCACACAACGACGCATACAACTTGTAAAGAGTTTAAACACACATAAGAATAGATAACGGTAACCCCTTTGATGAACTCAATAATAGAACATGTAAGCACACAAGGGTAAAAAATGTCATGATATGTAGAAAATGTAAAATGATTATGCACAAAAATGCCAATGAAACTCATGCTATGAGGCAATTGACCATCCCCTTCTTTTTGTTGGTCAGCAATAGGAAGGATGATTGACTCTAATGTTAGGGCATGAAGATTCAATGGCTCCGGAGGTAAAGGTCTAGGTGCTAGAGGTAGAAATGTATGGATCTCATGACCTATAGATATGATAGGAATGACCTCTAGACCAACATCATCCTTTTTGATATGCACATAGCCAAAATCCTCACTCTTCTCTTCTTGTTTGGAGTCCTCAATCTCGAACTCCTCCTTCTCTAGTTGTTTGCCTAGGTGAAAGGTAGTTGGTTCAAAAAGCGGGGGTTCAAGCTTCAAAGGAGTTGGTGTACTAAGACTAAATTCTAGAGGTTTAAGGGTAGAGGTCGCTTGACCCTCTAACATGGTGGACACATTCTCTAAAATAACAACATCCACATTCACTTGAACATCCCCAACATCAAAAGTTTCAAGACCTTCATCAAAGGCAATTGTTCTCTCTAGAGGGTCCTCACTATGCACTTCATCATTTTTTACCTTCTTGGACTCATCTTCTCTCTCACTAGTTCCTTTATCACCCTCTTCCTCACTCTTGTCTTGCTTGGAAGCCTTAATCATAGACTCCTCTCTCTTGGGTTCCGCATTACTAGTGAGATGTTCAACAACTTCTTCATTCACCATAAGAACTTCTTCCCTAGACTTACACTCTTGGGGAAAGGTGATATGTTCGATGATGTCCTCACTCTTAAGGGTGAAGATGGGATGGATTTGCTCAATTGAATGGAAGGTGAGATTGGACTCACTTGTAACCTTATTTGGCTCCTTTTTTCTCTTATTATCTTCCTGTCCCCTAGGCTCACTCTCCTCTTTCTTAGGGTCCTCAATCTTGGACTCCTCTTCGCTCTTACTAGGTTCTTCATCCTTAGAGACATTTTCAATAATGTCCTCACTTACCTTAAGAACATCTTCCTTAGACTCAAAGGCTTGAGGAAATGAGGTTTGATCAATGGTGATGCTCTCATTCCCAAGGTTAGTGATAGGGTGGATGTGCTCAATTGGATGGACTTGCTTTTGGTGAAGAGTTAGATTGGACTCACTTCTAAACATTTGTTCATAAGAATTAGGTTGAAGTTGAGTGAAAATCTCTTCCCCCTCTTGAACACCTAAGGTTTGCATTAATAGGGCCAATTGACCCTTAATATCATCAAGAAGTTGACCTTTGTGTTCAAGGTCTTTGTCTATCCTAGAGTTTACACCATTTTGCATTTGCATGAATGGTTGTAAGGTGTCATCTAGTGTATCCTCAAGAATGAACTCTATTGTGCCATTGTGGGGAGAAGTGGGATGAACTTGTTCTTGGTGGGGGTAAGAATTAGGATGGGCTTCACTAAAGTTTTCATGATAAGGATAAATTGGTGGTGAAGCTTGGGAATGGTTAAAGGGTTCTTGGTAATGATAAAGTAGAGGTGATGCATGGTAATAGTCAAAGGGCTCTTGGTAGGATTGAGGTGGGTCGAGATAATGATGTGAATATATGCTCTCATGTCCCCTACCAAGGTTGGATTGGTTACACCACCTGAGATTGGGAGGTGGGCTAGGAGGCTCCCTTTGGCCATTGGCTTGAAGACACTCTCTAAAAGACATGTTGGATAGTTCTTGGTTTCTCATTGCATTAACTTGAATATAGTCTCTAAGAGACCAACATGGAGGGGCGTCTACACCACCATTCTCAATCCATTGAGAAGAGTAGTTCATTGTGCCTATGCCAACGTGGTGAGATGGTGATGTGTGTGAAAATGAGCCACCAAACATAATGAAGTGAACAATAGAAGATAAATGCAATGTACAAACAAATTGACAATCCACGCCTTAACAAATCAATTCACAATTTCCTTCCACCAATTTGCCTTCCGAACCCTCCAATCTCCACATAAATGTACCACCAATTCGCAATTCAATTCAATTCAATTCAAACCAACTGAAACCTCCAATCTCCTTAGGCAATAGCAATACCACCAATAAGCAAATAGCACACAAGCCTATCCACCAATTACTATCCACCAATTGAGTTCTCAATGCAATGAAAAATTCTACACTAATCAAAGAAAAATAATCCTAAAATAAAAGAGAAAATTAAAAATCAAAATTTATCATGCTATCACACAAAAAGGTGGAACAAAGTTACCCATGACCTTAACTGAAGATTCCTCCGTCGAGGGTGAGTGATCAACTCCTTGTGCTCCTTTATCTGCTATTTTTTTTGTGTTTTTTTTTTATATGCAATTCGCCAAGTGCTTCTCCAATCCATATCTTGTTGGTGTTCGTCTTTTACTTTTGATCCTGGGCAACAGCGCTAAAACTTGATTCGCTCTCAAAAGTACGTTGAACTTGAGCTTCCCGCAAGGTTTACGGGCGTCTATCGAAGTATAAACCAGTAAGCACCGATATCGTTCTCCCAAAAAATTGAGCCAAATATAGGCGTGACAAAAGTCGAAACAAACACTCAAATGGGATGAATTGGTGAATTGCTTAACAAATTGAAATTGAACTAAAAATAGACTGAAAATTGATTGGGTGGTGGAATGTTGTAAACTACTCAATTATGCTAATTACAAGCAAAATAGAAGGCAATTACACTCAATTTGAGACAATTAATAAAGGGTTTGGATGCAATTGCTTCAATCTACCAAATCTCTATAAAGTCTTCAATGGAGTATTATTTAACTCAAGTCAAAGTTCACTCCATGGAACCTTGACCCGGAGGATTTCAACCATAAATGCTTGAATTCAAGTTCAATTGAGTGTAGATTGTTGTTTCATTGTAAGAATCTTAGAATCAAATCCTCAATTGTGCAATTCCTATACCAATTAGAAGATTGTGCATAGCAATTACCAACCTAGATTATGAATCTAAGTGTTCTATGTGTCTACAACTCAATTAAAGCAGGAATTAGAGAAAACATAGGATAAATCATTGGAATTCATATACCTCTTGAAGTCTTCGCAAATCCTTGGTAGATTTTCACAATTACATCCAAGAGATGTCTAGCTACTAGATTCCATGGAAGAAAGCATAAAAAATTGAAGATTTCTCATAGATTGAAGAAGAAAATGGTGTTTGCTTACAAAGAAAATGTGAAAAAATGCAAGAAAATATAAGAAAAATTATATCTAACCCACTTTCTCTCTCTATATCTCCTCCTAACAAAAAATCTAAGCTATATTTGATGATAGATTCAAAAATCGTGTCATTTCCTAAAGATATAGCTAAAAAATACGCATAGGGAGCGCCGAGACCGTACGTACGATCCAAAATACAGTACGTACGGTCAAAATACCATATGTACGGACTTTGTACAGTGCCCAATACGCTAAAAACAACTGTTTGAAGTTTGAAAGATTGTACGTATGGTGAACAGTATTGTACATACGGTTAAACCACCGTACGTACTGTAGGCTTTCATTGCATGTATGGTTAGCTTATTTTGACAGATTTTTGAAAGTTATATGAAATTGATATATTATGGATTCCGGTAGCCTTTCTGGTTTGGGAGATATGGCCCTCCAAAGTTTTAGCTCCGTATGCTTCAACTAGTTGTACCACAGCTTTAACGGCTTGTACCTTGACAGCATTGTCTTGAAAAACACATTCTCATTTTGTCCGAAATGCGCTCGAAGCCCTTCACATTAAGCTCAAAACCTATAACAAGCAAAATAACTTAGTTAATACTAAAATCTACATAAAGAAGCATATAAACTCCTAAACTAAGGTTAACAATGGGCAAATTAAGGTGTTATAATTGCACTTTTGGAGTGCAATCAATAACCTATCGATATATTGGGCCAATGTTATCTAAACAACGCGCTCATTTGTGGTGTATCATATATTGGATCATAGGAGATTTATGTTGCATTGATGATGGTTTATCTATTGGTGGATTATACAATGTTACCTATTATGCTTTCTTTATGAGTTTGAGTATCTTTGTGAGCACGTTGATATATACCTCACACCCACACAAGTTATTTTGCAAAAAATTGGAGAAGTCCTGTCCACTGGTGGTGTTGATATTGGTGTTGAGCTGGGGAGTTTTAAGAATCTCTTTAGTTGAATTATTAGTCATGTACATTGTTGTACATTGTATTAAAGTCTTGTTAGAGTTTATTTATTTTGTGATTTTGTAAATATTCAAAAATATGGATTAGTAGTTCTCTTTATGATGTATGTTAGAGGATTATTATATGATTTTTATTTATTTATATGATGATATTTATTCATATAAGATTTCTATCTTTGGAATTATGTTGAGGTTTTGCTTACAAGTAGTGACCTATGTGATCACGTTCATCTTAAGACGGTGTTAATGATACTTGATTAGAAGTGGACATGACAAGATATATGTTAGTCGTGAAGTACTTTCATCTTTGCTTTCAAAATACACACATTCTCATACGTGTCATTCTGTAGTTCCTCCAACTCAGACAGTTGGAGTTTCTGGTGGTGGCCAATATCGTCAGGGTTCTTATGGACTTGACGTATGGCCTAATAGACCATATGTTGAAGCTCGACTAGGAGATGGAAAGCTTTGCCATAGACTAACCGATAGGGAGACATTCCTAGGTTGGTTTTTTAGGTGATCCTACAAGCCCACAGTGCATCCACTAAACGCAGAGACCAATCCTTGCAGTTGGGATTCACTATTTTCTCGAGAATGTGCTTAATTTTCCTATTGGCCAACTCCACTTGGCCACTTGCCTGTGGATGATATGGCATACCCACTTTGTGTAAAACCCCATATCAACACGTCAAGACCCCTAAGGGTCTATTGCAAAAGTGTGAACCACCATCACTTATGATGGCTCGGGGCATACCAAAGCGTGAAATGATATTTTCCTTTAAAAACTTGATCACTACTTGGTGATCATTACTACGGGAGGCTATGGCCTCTACTTACTTCAACACATAATTTATGCCCACCAGAATGTATAGATGTATGAAAGAACTAGGGAATGGCCTCATGAAATCGATGCCCCAATAATCAAATATTTCTATAACAGTTATGGGGTTCAAGAGCATTATGTTCCTTCTAGTGAGACTACTTAGTGTCGACATCATAAAACATGGTGGGCCAATAAAAACCATATTGTAAGATCTTAGCAATGGTTTTCTTTGTGGAAAAGTGCCCACCACATGCATAAGAATAGCAAAAAGTGATGATAGACTGGAACTCATTGTTGGGAACACACTGACGGATCCCTTGTCTGGGCAATATTTGTACAAATAAGGCTCGTCCCACATGAAAACTCTCACATTACTCAAGAATTTCATCTTATCAGTGCTAAACCAGCGAGGTGAAATATGACCCATAACCAAATAATTGGCTATATCAGCATACTAAGGTATACTACTATGAGAGATAGCTTGAATAAAGAGTAGTTGCACATCAAGAAAGTGCCCATTGATGGGAGAAATATCTCAATCTCGCCTGTCAGTAGGGAGTCGAGACAAATGATCGGTTACCACATTTTCTACCCCTTTTTTTTATCTCGAATTTCTATTTGAAACTTTTGAAGGAGTAGAATCCAACGTATAAGTTGTGGATTAGCCTCTTACTTGGTGAGCAAGTACTTAAGTGCGGCATGGTATGTGCAAACAATGACTAAAGAGTTGACTAAGTAAGATCAAACCTTATTAAGGGCAAAAACCATAACATGTAACTCCTTCTTTATGGTAGTGTAATTCATCTGGGCATCATTTAGGGTCTTGCTAGCATAGTAGATGACGTACGGTTTCTTGTCCTTTCTTTAACCCAAAATAGTCCCAGTGGCAAAATCACTTGTGTCACACATTAGCTCGAATGGTAGAGACCGATTGAGAGAGCTTACATAATGGGGGGCCGTAGTCAAAAGCCCTTTAAGCTTATCAAAAGCTTGTTAGCATGAAGACGTCCATTCGAATGGAATGTCTAATGACAATAAATGGCACATTGGACGCGAAATAGCACTAAAACCCAACATGAATTGCTGGTTAAAGTCGGTGTGCCCTAAGAATGAATGAACATCTTTTGCGGTCCTAGCGGTAGAAAGCTTTTGAATGAGTTCAACTTTGGCTTTATCAACTTCTATCCCTTCATTGGACATGATGTGTCCTAACATTATCCCTTGTGTCATTATAAAGTGACACTTCTCCTAATTGAGAACCAAGTGGCTCTCTTCACAACATTGTAACACTCTCTCTAAGTTCTCTAGGAATTGCTCGTAGGTATCCCCATAAACAGAAAAATTTTCTATGAAGACTTCCAAGATACATTCTACCATATCGCTTAAAGTGCTCATCATGCACATTTGAAAAGTGGCCGTTGCATTGCATAGGCCAAAGTTTATCCTCCTATAGACATAAGTGCCAAAGGGACGAGACAAGTAAAGGTAGTTTTGTCTTGGTCATCAAGGGAATTTTAATTTGATTATAACCTGAATACCCATCAAGAAAACAGTAGTTAGCTCTACCCACCACCCTCTCTATGACTTAATTAAGGAATGGTAGGGGGAAATGGTCTTTAGTAGTCACGGTGTTAAGTCTCCCATAGTCTATGCATATGCACCACGATTTGCACCCTAGTAGGCACTAGTTAATTTTTTTTTATTCCTAACCACTGTAACTCTCGACTTCTTTAGGACCACTTGGGTAGGGCTTACCCATTTAGAATTAGCTATTGGGTATATGATACCTGCATCGAGAAGTTTCAGTGTTTCTCCTCTCACAACTTCTTTCATATTAGGGTCAATTGTCTTTGTATTTGGCAAACCGGCATAGCCTCATCCTCAAGGTATATACGGTGGGTACACATTAGTGGACTAATACCATGTAAGTCAGCAATTAACCATTCTATAGCTTTGCAATGCTTTAGTAGCACCTTTTTTAGACTAGCCTTTTGGTCTTTAGAGAGGCTAGAGGATATCACTACTGGGTACAATTCACCGTCACCTAGGAACATATACTTTAGAGTGGATGGCAATGATTTTCACTCTGGAGTGAGAGCTCTCAGTTTAGAGGCTTCAAATTTGACAAGACTAGGCACTAGAGGCTAAAAAATTGGGGTCCATTGACTCACAACCATGATAAGAGTGAGCTCTAATCCTACATCTATCTCCTCTACTTCCCTTCCCTCGAAATCTAACTAGTCCAAGCCCTTACTCAAAACGAGGGCTCTCTCAAGGGGGTCTGTAATGTACTCTCTCTCAAAGTACTCTTGTACTGATATATCAATCATGCTAACTTCCCTAATGTCTTCATACTCTCCCAGTTGTTTACCCGCATGAAAATATTCATCTACACAGTCATATTACCAAAAAAATAAGTTTAAACCCATACTCCTACAATGTATGATAGCATTCAATGTAGCTAGGAAGGGACAACCTGAGACGACTGAAACTGGAGAATGATTATTATTCCCGGTGGTATCTAACACAACATAATCAATAGGAAAGTAGAACTTATCAATTTGAATGAGTACATCTTTCACAATACCTCTAGCAATCTTGATAGAACAATCAGCCAACTATGAGGTGATTTTAGTGGGTTTTAAGTCTGGTAGTCCCAACTGTTGGTAAATAGAATAGGGAAGCAAGTTGACACTAGATCCTAAATCCAGTAAAGCATGGTCAACCTTATGGTTCCTGATTATGCAAGAAATAATAGGACTCCCAAGGTCCTTATATTTTACTGGAAGGTTTACTTGGAGGAACTCACTTTCTTCTTGATTTAGAAAGGTGGCCTCCCTACCATTCAGCCTACTTTTGATAGTGCACAAGTCCTTCAAAAATTTAGCATAGGAGGGGATTTGCTTAATGACATCTAAGAATGAAATGTTGATCTTCATTTGCTTGAAGACCTCATAGATTTCAGAATTTATCAGCTTTTGCTTGGGTTTGGCTAATCTGTGAGGAAACGGAGCATGTGATGAGGTTTCTTTATCAATATCCCTATATGCATCCCTAGACTCTTCTCCCTTATTTTCTCTCTCAGTATCCTTTCCTGCCCCTTTGGGTTCTTCTATGTTGTCCTCTACCTTTTTTAGAGTGTCTTCCTTAGAATCAGACTCTTTATGAAGAATGGTTTTATCTATTACTTTTCCACTCCTAAGGGTAGTGATGGCTTGAACTTGCTCACGGTTTGGGGGATCTAGATTGGTTTCTAGTCCATGAGCTTGACTATTAGAGTTGGGTTGAGGTTGTACAGGAAACTTATTCTTTTCTTGAGTGGCTAAATGTCATCATGAATCGCTCTCAAATATGATGAAATTGAGCTTCCCGCAAGGTGTACGGGTGTTGATTGAAGTAAAATCTAGTAAGCACCGGTATCGTTCTCTCAAAGGATCAAACCCAATATAGGTAATACACAAGGACAAAACAGCCAACCAAATGAGGTGAATTAGTGAATTACTTAACAAATTGAAATGAAAAGTAAGACCGAAAATGCTTGTATGGTGAGAGATTGTCGATTACTAAACTAAACTAATTACACTAAAGATTGAAAGCAATTATAACTAGATTTGAAAACAATTAATGAAAGGCTTGCATGCAATTGCTTCAATCTACAAATTCTCTACAAGATCTTCAATAGAGATTTGTTTAACTCAAATCAAGGTTCACTCCATGGATCCTTGACCCGAAGGATTTCGACCAGAAAAGCTTGAATTCAAGTTCAATTGAGTGTACATTGTTGTTTCATTGTAGGAATCTTAGAGACAAACCATCAATTGTGCAATTCCTATACCAATTAGAAGATTGTGCATAACAATTACCAACTTAGATTATGAATCTAAGTGTTCTATTGGTCTACAACTCAATTGAAACAAAATTGAAGAAAACATAGAATAAATTATTGAAATTCATATAGCTCCATTAAAGCCCTTGAAGATCTTTAGTAGATCTCCACAATTACATTGAAGATATGCTTAGCTACTCGATTCCATAGAAGAAAGCATGAAGAATTGAGAATTTCTCATTAATTGATGAAGAAAATAGTGTTTGATTACAAAAAAAGTCTAAGAAAATACAAAACAAACCCACTTTCTCTCTCTACAAATCGTACTAACAGAAAATCTAGCCTAAAAATGAAGATAAATACCAGAAATTGCGTCATTTTCTGGAGATATAGCAGTAAAATACGCACATAGGGTGCGGGGACTGTATATACGATCCAAAATACTGTACGTATGGTCAAAATACAGTTCGTACAGACTTCGTACGGTCTCGAATATGTTGAATACAGCCTTCTGAAGTTTTTAATTTTGGCAGACCGTATGTATGGTGAATAGTACCATACGTACGGTGAACGCCAACATACGATTGGCTTTCACCATACACATGGTAAGCCACCTTATGTACGGTCAGCTTATTTTGATAGATTTTCAAAAGTTATATGAAATTGATATATTATGGGTTTCGGTAACCTTTTTGGTTTGGGAGATATGGCCATCCAAAATTTTAGCTTTTCGTGCTTCAGCTAGTTGTACCTCAGTTGTAACAGCTTGTACATTGACAACATCCTTTTGAAAAACACACTTTTCCTTTATCCAAAATGTGCCAGAAACCCTCTACATTAAGCTCAAAACCTATACAAAGCAGAATAACTTCAGTTGATACTAAAATCTAATTGAAGAAGCATATAAACTCCTAAACTAAGGTTAACAATTGGCAAATTAAGGTGTTATAATTGCAATTTTAGAGTGCAATCACACTCCCCAACTTACTTTTTGCTAGTCCCTAGCAAAATACTAAAACTAAAGCAAGTATGTATAAATGATAATCACCACTTTCGTGGGAGTCCCGAATGCATTTAGCCCATGCATCAAGCCTTTAAACCCCTAGGTTGCCCTAGTGAACGAGTGGTGTCTTGTGAGGGTTTCCATTGATGATACCCACAAACATTCCTTTATAAGTTGCAACATTTAGACGAGATTAAGGAACAACAACTAATTAAGCATCAATAAATGTATTCTACTCTGACTTCTTAACAATTACCAGATCATGCCACGCATCATGCAAAAGAGAGGTTTAAGTGAGTGTGTGAAATATCATGATGAAAAGTTCAATTTGAAACATCTCTAAACATAAATCCATCTTTTAAAGCTTTGATCCAAACCTCACTAGGAATACACTCTCAATTAAAAGACTCACATGGTTCTCACAATGATATGTTCAACAATAGAGTAAATGTAAAGAGACACATCAAGTGAACATATCAATTACAAAAACCGAAAAGATAGAAGTGTATTGGCTTTAGCATAGCTCCATGAAAGAATGTTCATAGTTAGGTATTAATTCAAAGATATTGACAAAATATAGCTTATTTTCTATTGAAAACTTCAATCAAGTACAACTTGGATCACTAATCCATGTAAAGGTGGAAATAGCAATGTAGAAATGGTGAAGGGTGAGGGTAAAGAGATAGTAAATGGTCATATCATGTGTGATCAAGACATGAAATGATAAATGCAAAGCAACTACAACTCTTTCTCTTTTTAATCGTTTGATACACTCTTCTCTACTTCTTGCCCTTCCTTGAAATATTTTCACATTAATTTGTTTTTCTTTTCTTTTTTTTGCTTTTTTGGAACTCCTTTTTCATTCTTTTCTTCTTTTCTTTCATCATTCCCTTTTTTTTCAAAATATACTTTTTTATACTTCAAGATACACTTTTTGTGTTAAAATTTCCAAATCGATCTCTTTTTCTTTTTTTTTCTTTTTTTCAACTTTAGTAATGAAGCACACTCTCTTTTCTCACAAAGGCGTCCCTTTATAATACATGAGAAGGGATTACTTTGCATTCTTCAAATGATAAAAGCAAAAAGATTAACAAGGGTCAAGGGAACTTCATGGTTTGGCAATGGAAGACTAATGGCTATCAATAAGAATATGGTATAAGATCATTTCCAAAGTTGTACAACCGAAGCATTTCATAGAATACAAGTGTCAATATCAAGATCAAAACTCAACTCATGAACCAAATACAAGCATAATGAAGCTATTGAACTAAATGAGGGTGAAGAATCTATCATTGAGTAAATGTGATGTGGATCTCATAGCAAAAGATTACTTGGAGACTCGGGGGTGTCGTAATGCATGGGCCGGTGGTCGGTAAACTTCAATTAGCCATAACTTTTGCTCCGTAACTCCGTTTTGCTATTATAATATGTTTCCAAGGAGCTAGCGACAAGCCAGAGAGGGGAAAAAAATAAAATATTTTTTTGACCTAGGAAAACGTGAAAAAAGCCTCTAAGTATGTTTTTTGGCCCATTTTGTGTTTTGGGCTTTCGTCATTTTTTTAATTAACCCAGTATGTCCTGAGCCCTAGGGTTTCATGCCGTGTATTTATACTCATGTTAAGATATTTTTCAGCAGTTTTAAAGATTAGTAAACTTGTGTGCGATTTGCACTTTTCCAACCATTCGGTATTTTTTACGAAAATCAATGAGTGTTTGATGTCCTAAAACCTAGCATTCATGGTGAATCAATAGGTTGTAGGAAAACTCTTAATCCGGTATTCGTGGTGAATCAACGGATTAGGTTTATTTTCTTGCTTTCTTAATACCCCCTGCATTAAAATGTGAACGCTCCAAAAGGCGATAAATGCTCTAAAGCTCACAAGGTAATAATCTCCACTAATGTAAAGATGAACATCCTAGAGGTAGTAAAGATTGATGTTCGTCATCATAATTGTACACAATAAAGTGGTCCCCTCTACTTAAGCATGAATGAAGCACAATCTATAAAGAAATCAAGTATAGAGAGATAATGCATCAATCTTAGCAAAATAAAAGCACATGTACCTCTCTTCTCATCTCTAATAGCACTCTCTCAAATCATGTCATGGTACTCGAAAACAAAGAGTCAACACATCCACCGTACAAACTAGACATCAATATAGAAGAATATGGAAAGAATGTGCTATACTGTAAAAGAAAATGATACTGAGACTGTAAGATACTTCAACCTCTTACCAAAGATCCCAAGTAATTGAAAGATCATCATTCAATATAATACCTGAGAAGAATCAATATACCACAAAGAGATCGAAGTGTAACAAAAGATATATATGCAATCTAAACTCTACCTCTAACTAAAGGAAATCATGAAATTTTTTTCTTTTTTTATGTAGAATAGGGAGCAACACAAATAAAAAAAAAAATCAAAGTGCAAAATTAAAGAAACGAAAACACAAATAGAAGCAAAACCTCTACTCTCCCCCCAACTAGAAGGATTCATTATCCTCAATGCATGAAGACAAAACATAGAATGACATGAAACGATGAAGGAATAGGAGTTAGGGTGCCGAATGCACCCCCCCCCCCCCCCCCCAACTAGGCTGAAAAACAAACTAAGAAAACAAAGAAACAAAAATAACAACTCCTACTCCTACATGACTTGAAGGGAAGATCACCCAATACCACAAAGTGAAAATTGGTCAACATCCCACACATCGACGCGTGCAACTTGTAAAGAGTTCAAACACACATAAGAATAGATAATGGTAACCCCTTAGATGAACTCAATAATATAACATGCAAGCACACAAGGGTAAAAAGGGTCATGATATATAGAAAATGCAAAATGATTATTCACAAAAAATCTAATGAAGCTCACACTATGAGGCAATTAACCATCCCCTTCTTTTTGTTGGTCGACAATAGGAAGGATGATTGGCTCTAATGTTGGGGCATGGAGATCCAATGGCTCCGAAGGTATAGGACTAGATGCAAGAGGTAGAAATATATAGATCTCATGACCTATAAATATGATAGGAATGACCTCTAGACCAACATCATTCTTTTTGACATGCACATCCCTAATATTTGAGATACCAAAATCCTCACTCTTCTCTTTTTGTTTGGAGTCTGCAATCTCAAACTCCTCTCTCTCTAGTTGTTTGCCTAGGTGAAAGGTAGTTGGTTCAAAAAGCGAGGGTTCAAGCTTCAAAGGAGTTAGTGTTCTAAGACTAAATTTTAGAGGTTTAAGTGTAAAGGTCGCTTGACCCTCTAACATGGTGGACACATTCTCTAAAATAGCAACATCCGCATTCACTTGAACATCCCCAACATCAAAAGGTTCAAGACCTTCATTAAAGACAATTGTTCTCTCTAGAGGATCCTCAATATGCGTTTTATCATTTTTGACCTTCTTAGACTCCTCTTCTCTCTCACAAGGTTCTTCATCCTTAGAGACATTTTCAATCATGTCCTCACTTACCTTGAAAATGTCTTCTATAGACTCAAAGGCTTGAGGAAAGGAGGTATGATCAATGGTGATGCTCTCATTCCCAAGGTTAGGGATAGGGTGGATGTGCTCAATTGGATGAACTTGCTTTTGGTGAAGAGTTAGATTGGACTCACTTCTAAACATTTGTTCATGAGAATTAGGTTGAAATTGAGTGAAAATCTCTTCCCCCTCTTGAGCACCTAAGGCTTGCATTAATAGGGTCAATTGACCCTTAATATCATCAAGAATTTGACCTTTGTGTTCAAGGCCTTTGTCTATCCTAGAGTTTACACCATTTTGCATTTGCATGAATGGTTGTAAGGTGTCCTCTAGTGTATCCTCGAGAATGAACTCTATTGTGCCATTGTGGGGAGAGATGGGATGAACTTGTTCTTGGTGAGAGTAAGAATTAGGATGGGCTTCACTAAAGTTCTCATGATAAGGATAAACTGGTGGTGAATCATAGGAATGGTTGAAGGGTTCTTAGTAGTGATAACGTGGAGGTGATGCATGGTAATAGTCAAAGGGCTTTTGGTAGGATTGAGGTGAGTCGAGATAATGATGTGAATATATGCTTTCATGTCCCCTACCAAGGTGGGATTGATTACACCACCCAAGATTGGGAGGTGGGCTAGGAGGCTCCCTTTGGCCATTGGCTCGAAGACACTCTCTAAAAGACATGTTGGACGGTTCTTGGTTTCTCATTGCATTTGCTTGAATATAGTCTCTAAAAAATCAACATGGAGGGCAGTCTACACCACCATTCTCAATCTATTGAGAAGAATAATCCATTGTGCCTGTGCCAATATGGTGAGATAGTGATGTGTGTGAAAATGAGCCACCAAATATAATGAAGTGCACAATAGAAGATAAATGGAATGTGCAAACAAATTGGCAATTTGCCCCTCAACAAATCAATTCACAATTCCCTTCCACCAATTTGCCTTTCGAACCCTCCAATCTTCACATAAATGTACTACCAATTCGCAATTCAATTCAATTCAAACCAACCAAAACCTCTAATATCCTTAGGCAATAGCAATACTACCAATAAGCAAATAGCACACAAGCCTATCCACTAATTGAGTTCTCAATGCAATGAAAAATTCTACACTAATCAAACAAAAATAATCCTAAAATAAAAGAGAACCAAAAATCAAAATCTAATCATGCTATCACACAAAAGGGTGGAACGATGTTACCTATGGCCTTAGCCAAAGATTCCTCCGTCGAGAGTGAGTGATCAACTCCCACCCGTTTGCAATTTTGTTGTTCTGTTTCGTTTCTTTTTCTCCTTTGTTTGTTTTTTTTTTTGTTTATTTTTTTATATATATGCAATTTGCCAAGTGCTTATCTAATCCGCAACTTGTTGGTATTTGCCTTATGCTTTTGATCCCCGGCAACGGTGCTAAAACTTGAATCGCTCTCAAATATGATGAAGTTGAGCTTCCCGCAAGGTGTACGGGTGTCGATCGAAGTAAAATCTTGTAAGTACCAGTATCGTTCTCCCGAGGGATCAAACCCAATATAGGCAATACACAAGGACAAAACAACCAAGCAAATGAGGTGAATTAGCAAATTACTTAACAAATTGAAATGAAAAGTAAAACCGAAAATGCTTATATGGTGAGAGATTGTATATTACTAAACTAAACTAATTATACTAAAGATTGAAAGCAATTATAACTAGATTTGAAAACAATTAATGAAAGGATTGAATGCAATTGCTTCAATCTACCAATTCTCTACAAGGTCTTCAATGGAAATTTGTTTAACTCAAGTCAAGGTTCACTCCATGGATCCTTGACCCAGAGGATTACGACCATAAAAGCTTGAATTCAAGTTCAATTGAATGTAGATTGTTGTTTCATTGTAGGAATCTTAGAGACAAACCATCAATTATGCAATTCCTATACCAATTAGAAGATTGTGCATAGCAATTACCAACTTAGATTATGAATATAAGTGTTCTATGGGTCTACAACTCAATTGAAACAAAATTGAAGAAAACATAGGATAAATCATTGAAACTCATATAGCTCCATTGAAGCCCTTGAAGATCCTTGGTAGATCTTCACAATTACATCGAAGAGATGTTTAGCTACTCAATTCCATATAAGAAAGCATGAAGAATTGAGAATTTCTGATTAATTGATGAAAAAAATAGTGTTTGATTACAAAGAAAGTCTAAGAAAATACAAAACAAACCCACTTTCTCTCTCTACAAATCGTACTAACAGAAAATCTAGCCTAAAAATGAAGATAGATACCAGAAATCGCGTCATTTCCCAAAGATATAGCAGCAAAATACGCACATAGAGTGGAAGGACCATACGCACAGTCCAAAATACCGTACGTACGGTCAAAATACCATACGTACGGGCTTCGTATGGTCCAGAATACGCTGAATATAGCCTTCTGAAGTTTGAAATTTTGGTAGACCGTATGTACGGTGAATAGTACTGAATGTACAGTTGAACCACCGTACCTACGGTTGGCCTTTACCATACGTATGGTAAGCCGCTGTACATATAGTCAGTTTATTTTGATAAATCTTCGAAAGTTATATGAAATCAATATATTATGGGTTGTGGTAGCCTTTCTGGTTTGGGAGATATGGCCATCCAAAGTTTTAGCTTTGTGTTCTTCTGCTGGTTGTACCTCAGCTTTAATAGCTTGTACATTGACAGCATCCTTTTGAAACACACACTCTTTCTTTATTTGAAATGCGCCCGAAACCCTCCACATTAAGCTCAAAATCTATACAAAGCAGAATAACTTTAGTTGATACTAAAATCTAATTAAAGAAACATATAAACTCCTAAACTAAGGCTAACAATTGACAAATTAAGGTGTTATAATTGCACTTTTAGAGTGCAATCACATCACTAGTTAGCTCTTAATGTTATCTAGGGTCTTGTCAACCTTAGAATTTACACAACCTTTAGCATACATGAATTGTTGTAGTATATCTTCTAAGGGCCTCATGGGAGGAGGTTTACATGTGTTTTGTGGTGGTGGCGGTCGTTGAAACTGTTGGCCCTATGCATGGTACTGGTTTGGAGCGCCTTGAAACTGCTGTTGTTGTTGGTATGGTTGGGGTGCTGAGTTACCATCAATGAATCTTCTACTCATGTACTAATCGATATATGTACATGAATTTAAAATACATTTGTTAACATAAATATAGACATAAGCACATTAAAATAACTTACTAACATGTATAAATAAATGAACAAAAAAAAAAAAAGCAAGCAACCACAAGACAAAAAAAAAAAAAGTTTCAAAGTATAGTAAAAAAGAAAAACCCTACTGTGAACCACGTGTCATAAAGATGAATTATTAACCTAATGAGATAATGATTGAAAGAGATGGGAGATAATGAAACTTATTTTTATTTGAATTTAATAAATACAGCATATAGTGGTATGAATTTTCCACTAACAATAAAAAATAATAAAAAATAAAGTATCATACTCCTTTATCTAGACAAACACTATAAATACATTAAGTAAATAAGTATTGGGAATCACAGTCCAAATAAATAAATACATGCACTAATCAAATAGACAACTAAATAATTATTTCATAAAACAATAAGTACAACTAATTATAGTCTAAAAAAATAAATACATGTATAATAAACAAAAGAGACAACAAATTAATTATTTTACAATACTTCCATCTGTTGTGATTGCAAAGATATTCCCTCCTTATGTCTTCCTGCTTAATACGTGACTACTCAAAAAAGAGAAACAATTCAAGAACTCAGTTCAACATTATATCTAACATGTGGGTATGCATTTCAGCATAAAAATTGATGGCTGCACTACAAGAAATTACGCTTTTGGCAACAACTTTTGGCAACAGATACATATTCTAGTTGCCAAAATGGTATTTTCCGCAACAACAACAATTGCCCTTGTTGCCAAAATGAGTCATTTTGCGACGACATTTTGTTCTTGTTGCCAATTATTAAAGATTTCACAACGTCTTTTGTTTCTTGTCGCCAATTAATTACAGATTTCGCGTCTCCATTTTTTCCTTGTTGCCAAAAGTATATTTTTGGCAACAAGATAATTTTCTCGTTGCCAATTTTTGCCACTACCATGAGATTTTGGCGCTACAAGAGGGGAGGATTTTGGCACGGAATATTAAAAGTATTTGGAAAAGTATTTTATTTTTTTGCCGCGATGTAGGTTAATTGCTAAAATTTTTGCAAAATAAGGAAACCAATTCTTGATGTACCTTTTCAATCCGTCTCTCTCTCTCTCTCTCTCTCTCTCTCTCTCTCTCTCTCTCTCTCTCCTAATCCTTCTTCCTCTGAACTTGATCACACCCGCACACAAAGCTTTCATCCAATTTCAGACCAGCTATTGTAAGATATCTATTGCCGATCGAACACAGCTTTCGTCCCCTCGCACATAGGTGTCTTTCTCCCTCTTTTCTCTCGCTCTCTTTATGTGTGCTTCTTACCCAATTTTAGACCATGACAGAGTTCCCAATTTCCAAAAGCCCTAGCTTTAGATATATATATACATGCATATACTAGATATCAATTTGTATTTATGCAATGTGATTTCTTTTTAGTTTATGGTCAGTTCAAATGCATCTTACTTGGGATGTGTGAACTTTTCTATCCATCCTCGTGATAGAGTTGTGTTGCTAAAATCAAATTGTTACACCCACAGGCTATAATTTTTTCACTATGTGGAAAGTGAATTGATGAATCATGTTTGGAATCACAAATGACCTCGGCCTATCTTTGGCAGAGGTTCCTAACGTTCGTTGCACAGTTGATCATGTTTGAAATCACGAATTGATGAATCATGTCACGAATTGATGAATTAAGTGAATTGATGAATTGATGAATCATGTCTGGAATAACTTGTATTTTTTCTTTAGAAAACAGTGTTTTCATTATAATTTCTATATCAATTGAATTTAAGTTTTTCTTTTGTATATATTGTAAGCCATTGAATTTCCAATTACACCAGGATGTCCACTTAAAAATCCTTGCTGGAAAACATTGGTTGTGATTTGTTACATATATTTGAGAAATTTCATACAAACAAAAATTATACACATTGACCAATTGGGCTAGCCCAGTTAGGTGGGGTCTTTGGCCTTTCATTGGGAGGTCAAGGGGACTCTTGCCAAAGGCAAGAATTGGCCGTAAATGATTTATCTCTTGTGAATACCATAGTCCCGGTGTGAATAGCCTACCTTTGAATGGACTAATGAGGGGATTAGTTGAGGTGCGCACAATATGAGCCAGGCACCTTTGACCGTTGAAAAAAAAAAGAAAAAATTATACACATTGTTCACCTCTGTGCGTTAATGTGAATCAAAAGAAAAGGCAAAGAATCATTTTCATTATCTCATTTACCTACATGAGTTGATATAGTCTGTACAAATTGACCAACAAAACCTTATTTTTCAGTTTTTTTTAGACAGTTATGAATTACCTTATTCCTTGGCAAGATGTTATTTTTATCATGAATTATTTTAAAAACTTGCATACTTATTGCTTTTGAAGTGGCAGTTTTGGGATTAATGAGGGGCTGGCAGTTATTTAAAAATTCATGTTAGATCATGAGCTTTTGGTACCTCTAGCTAGCCCGAAACAGTTGTTGAAGTAAGGGTGACAAGTCAGATCTTCAAAATTCTACAAGAACAGCCTATTTTTGAAAAATCACCAAAATTCGAATATGAAACCTTTTTGAGTGAAACCAAAGCCCAAATTTCCTTTAGATCTCAAAGTTCAAATAAACAAAAATTTCAGCTCGGAATACATTTTGTAGATAGGCCAAACAGCCTCCAAAGTGGCTGTTTTTTGTAGATTTGGCATCAGAAACTCTTCATTCTTTAAGTAGTGTTGTCTCTTTTGTTTCTCAATGGAATCATATGAATTTCGAGTCCAAATCAAGTAATTTTTCGAGGTCTTTCCACCTACGGTCTCAGAATTAAAAACAGAGATCATTTGCCTTCCCAAAGGAAGCTCTGAAATCTGCTGTGTAGAGAGCAATTTTCACAGCAAACCCAAATCTTGCAATTTTGAGGAAAGTGATGAGTGGGGTGACCTTTGATGGGTTGGAAAAATTAGCCATGAGAGACTTACTTGCTTTGCCTCTTCGGTCTCATGAATGAGTGACCAAGTTGTCAAACTTTGAGGAGGGGAGAGTGGCTAGCCGTGCATGTAGGTGTGACTCTTGGCTGGATGAGGGGTTATCCTTAAGAATCGCCCTTTGGCTTAATGGAAGGGCTATTGCCGTGTGGGAGACTTGCTCTCCTTGCATGGTTATATCTCAGCACGTTGCATGGGTCTATCATCACATGGAATGGTGAAAAGGTGGGTTAGGTGTCCATTGGTCATTTGAGAGAGTTGGTGTGGCCCTTGGCCGTGTAATCCTTGCATGGTTTACTATTTCATTGCATGTTTTAAGTGTTATCAAGTGGAAGAAAAATGATGGTCCAACTGATTCATGTGTGTGGTGTGAGGGTTTAACGGGTAAGCCACTAAATTTTATTATTATTATTATTATTTTCTCGGGGTATTACAGGTACGATACTATTCTCGATCATGGACCACTATTACTAATTTGATCTCTAAATAATGAATAAAAATATACCTAATTCATGGGATCAGTGTATTAAAAACAATCAACAATTGGCATTACACTTAATTGAGTTTTTCAGTATTTACATGGATGTCTATATATACACAATAAGAAATGATGAAATATTTAAAACTTATAGAACTTGTGAGGGAGTTATGCATTCTAGTTACCACTGACGGAGAAGAACTATAATTCTGCAACATTACCACTCGGCATATCGTGAACATTTTACACATAAGAAACCTAGTTGCTTAATGTGGATAAACACAGTACAAAACGCACCACCATAAAAACTACCCAAACACAAATGATTGTCTTCGAATTGAATACCAATTCATAAATCCACACAACTTGTTATGACCTCGAAGTGATCGAGAAATGGCAGTAGAGGCTTCTGCACAGTAGCATCAATTGGCATGGCCTTTTTTGTTATTGTCATTACCGTCGTTGAAATACGATAACGTTATTACGTTCCATGGAGGAAGTTTAGAGAAAGTGTTGTATGTTTTAGAGAAATAGAGGAGTTATAGAGTGGAGAAGGAACTGCTAGTTTGAACGTGGGGAAGTGAGGGAAGAAAAAACTGCCATTGAGAGCTATTGTGGAAGGATGCTAAAGTGGCATATTTACCCCCCAGTTGCTTCAAATATTGGTCTTCTGCAACTCTTGCAGCTTTTGGGCTTTTTGAAAATGAAAAATGTGACACAATTTTAAATTTAAAAGCTTCACCAGCTTCACCAAACCCCAAGTGTTTGCTTTATAATATTATAGATGCATCGACAACATATAATACATCTTCTTACTTATTATGTGTCTAGTCTGATATAATTGGGTGATGTGTGCTAAAACTATTTTTTTTATTTGTTGTGTTACAGATGACATTGGACTCATGCATGCAGATGGATTCGGACATCAATGGAGATTTTTTTTGTATTCAGCCTTACATTTTGTTTCAAGATTGTGTATTTTTGTATAAATATTTTGTTATATTTGGACTTTTGTCGATGTTATGTGTTTCTAATATGAAGTATTAATTTTGAAACTTTTTTTCAAGTGTTTGATTTATACAGTGTTAAGCAGAATGGATATATGTATGATACACAAGTTGTGATTTTATTTATAGATATATATTGGTCCAGGAAAAAAAATATGCCCAATCTATTTTACTAGCAGGTTTTTGGGGCCAAAATGTACTTTTAGCGACAAAATATATTTTTGTTGGTAACAATTATCTTTGGCAACGATTTAATTTGTCAGTGAATGTATAATTCCTCCACTTGGCAATCACTTTTAGCGACAAACTCACTCATTGCTATTTGCAGTCCTTTAGCGACGTAATAATTTTGTTGAAATAAACTAAATTTTGGCAACAAAATTTTCAAATGGTTGCAGAAAGTTTAAATGTTTGGCGACCAAATTTTACAATGGTTGCAAAAGGTATATTGATTGGCAACTATTAATTTGGTTGCCAAAATATACCTTTGGCAACGAAACAATAAAATTGTCACAATAAGCTTTTAGTGGCAAGGCTTTAACAACAACCTGGCGACCAAATAGAAATCGTCGCCAATTATGTTTAGCGACAAAAAAATTACTTTTAGCATCGATTTTTTTAATTGCCAAAGATGACTTTTCTTGTAGTGCTGGCATGGAAATTGCAAAATTAGGCAAATCTGTTTTAACTCAAATTGAGAAAGGCAAAACAGTGATAAAAGATCCCAAATGCAAAAGCAGCAAGAAAAAAACAACTCCATAGTATTAACACACTATTTTGTGTTTGCCTCAATATTCTTAGGATGACCTAGACAAGTAGAAATGTGGAATTTACAACAGCACCTAGAGTGAGTGCTTACCTTGAGTGCTTTTGCTAAGATCCCATTCTTTTCACACACCGCTTTCCATCTTAGATTATCTTCAGAGTTATTCCTCGTTAAAGAGAGTTCCCACTGTGCCCTCACAGCTTCCATGGTTGCCCGAAGCAACAGCTTATCATAGGAGATTGATATCTTCATTCCCTGATCACCATAGAGTTCCACAGCATTCTGCCTATGAGGTAACTAGTCAATGGGAGCAAACATGGCTTTTTCAGTACAATTGAAGCCACAATCAAATCCTGAACAATACGCTCTTGGGAGTACAAGGACAAACTCCTTAGGATATTGCACACAATGATAGAGAGGAATACCCTCAGACTTCAATATGGAGGGGGAGAGTTGTGTGACCTGTACCAAGCATTTATTATATCCATGACATAACTCATCTTTAATAATACACAATTGATAGAAGATTCTTCTAAATAATCAACATACATATATTAACAAAAAGTAAGTTACTATTCAAATTTAAACTACAATTATTTGTTCATTGATTCTCACTTATTTTAAAATAAGTTTGATGGACTTCCAAGGCCGTTTTGGGGGTTTTAGTATAGAAATGGCTCGAAAACTTGGTTTTTTTTTAAAAGAGTTAAGGAAAAAATGTCACAACTACCAACATACATATTAACCAAGACTTTTTCAAAAAATGTCCTTTCCTTGTGAGCTGACTCCTACTATTGTTCAGGTTAACCATGACACCAAATATTATAGATGCTCATAATTTTCACTACTAAGCAACTATTATATTTTATGGAAAATGAAAATATAAATTGATCATGCATAGCTGTAATTCAACTTAACAATGAATTCTAATAACATTACACTAATGAGGGATGTCCCACAATTTTGTTTGTATCTCACGTAGAAGTGCCCTTTCAAACACTTACCAATAAGTGAGAAATATAGATAAAAAGGGCTCCAGGCACTCCAACAAACTACTACATTCTAATGAATTCCATGAACTTCTCAAGAATAATAAAATAAGAGAAGGGTGATTGCAGTGTGTTAGTGATTGTACTCTAAAAGTACAATCTACATGCCTTAATTAGCGAATTGTTAGTTTTATATTATATTTAATTATGTTAATTTTAATCCTAATTCGTACTAACTTATGTTTGTGTTTATTTTCAGGAATCCTAGCTAAAAAGGGATTAATTCGCCCTGAAACAGATTAGGCGTTCGAAGGGCGTTTGAACGGTACGTCGAAGGGTCCCACGACAAATTCAGATTCAAAGAGCCGGTTTTCTTGTTCGAAGTGCATCCGATACAGCGTTCAAATGATCATCTGTGGCGTTCGAACGGTGGCCCAAGCGTTCGAATGGTTTTGAACTTAAATGGAATGATTTCGAATGCAATTTAATCATAGGTGTTAAGAGGTTGCTGTCAAGGTACAAGCTGTTGAAGCACGCAGAGCTGAAACTTTGGAAGTTCATATCTCACAAACCAGAAAGGCTATTCGGGCTCATAATATGTCGATTTCATATAATTTTTCGAGACCTACAACTTTTGTGAAGTGACCCAGCCCATTTGAGCACTTGGTGGAAACCGTCCGTACGAATAACGACAGGACTTATACATTAACTCACTTTTTAGTGGTGGATAGATTAATAGCTAGTAGAATAGATTTAGGAGTTTTATGTTTTTGAAGGGATTGCTAGGGTTGACGTTTTTTTAGGATTTTAGGAGTAGATTAGAGTAGTTTATTCATAGTTTTCATTCAACTTTCAATTCCTGTGATCAGATTACCCAGTCTTTTAATAAATTTTCAATACAACTTTGCGTATCTATGATTATGATGAGTAGCTAGATTTCATCTTGGGATCAATTGTAAAGATTAATTGAAGATCTTGGATGAACGAAGGCGGAATGTTCTTGGTTTTAAAGTTAAATTTTCTAATTTTCTTTCTTCTTTTTATTCTTTCTAGAAACCTTCGAAAACTTGGGCGTCCTATTATGTTCAGTAACACTTATGCGTGAATACCACACTCAGTATTTATGCTGCCTTGTAACGTTTATGCGTGAGTTGGGTTGAGTATATGCGCTGTACGAACCAACGATGCACGTCCTTGATTCTAAAAACCCAATTTATTCTAGAAGTTAAAGTTTTGAAGAACACTTGTTTTTATCGCTAAATCTTCCAAATTCGAGACTCGCAGCGTAGTCGAAGGATTTGAGTTATTAAATTATCTCCTTCGAAATTCCAAGAAATGCAATTGGTTCGATCAATTGATTCTAGGACTTTTTCTTTATTTCTTAGTTTAAATTAGATAACAAATCTTTCATTAACCTAAAATCAGATTTTTCTTTATTGGAGTGTTTTTCCTAAGATTTTTGATCTATTGTAAGTTTTCCTATTTACGTAAATCGTCTTCCTTGTGGGATTAATCTCGTACTTACGAGAAATTATTACTACATCGTGGTCGTGCACTTGTGGTTAAGTATCACCCTTTTAGGGGGCGATAAGCTAGAAATTGATAAGGTACCTAAAACTTCAAGGGTTAGGACGTGACCCATCAACGACATCAATTCTTCCATTAGTCTGGGCTTTTCTGACCTAAGAGTCAGTAAATTAACAAACATAAAATTAATAGATATTTTAAGCAAAATAAGAAAATAAATTGATTAAACTTGCAAGAGTCTAAGCAATTCTACTTAATGCAATTCATTGTTGAAAAAATTAATAAAATTACATAAAATGTATAGCAGCAGATTACATCGTTGCCGGCACCAAAACCAACTGTTGAGTTTATACATAAACTGTAAAATTATACAAAAGTCTTGTAGCAACTTCAAGGTTCATTCATAAAGGATGCCAGAACACATGGTTTATACAAGCAAGAACATAAAAACCTTGAAACATTAGATTTACCTCATGAACACAACCTAATTTTATCTCAAACTCATCACAGGCCATGGAGTCACCCCAGCTACAGGCAGAGATAGCCTTATGACTGGGACCCATTTCACCACTGAGAAAGCTTCATTAAGCCATGCAGCTCGGCTCATAAATTGAGATACCTTTTGCAGATAATCAATAAAAAATAAAAAAAGTTTAGGCACCTATCATATATCAGGTCTTGTAGGGGAAAATTTTTTTTCCCTTTCCTTGAATATTACTCAAATTGCTGTATGGAGGGACCTTCTTTTCTTACACCACAAGACTTAAATGAAGTCCAATTGCAGTTGATAATATAACAGAAGCCACAAAAGAAAAAATACTAGACACGCCGAATTGTTGAAGTTCTTTATGGTGTGCACATAATGGGAGTGAGACTATCAGAAAAAGGAGATAAAAACATGTATGGTTTTCGATTTTATATGGGAAAACAAAAGAATGAGCTTTAAAGGAGTGAAAAGATAAGTCTTTTGAGATTGTTCAAAGGGTGTTTTAGACACTATTAACAGTACCATCAATAGCCACTTTGCTGATTTAGGTTTCTTTTATGTTCTATGGTTATTAGGTTGAAGGAAGAAAAATGTAATCTTCCAAAATAGGGTTGAAAGAGTGAAACAGAGTCTGGCAGATCTTGTTGAGGCTTTAAAAGCATTAATACTGGTTGAGGCCTTAAAAGGAAGTAGAGTCTGGCAGATCAATTAAGCAATTCTCAGGGATTCTCTTTTTTTTTTTTTTTTTTCACCGTGGCCCAAGCTCTCCCTCCGTCTCTCTCTCAACATTCTCTATTTTTTTCATAGAACCACAACATCACATCCATGCCGGCATCAAAACCACCCATTGCCACACTGAACAATGTTAATCAGTTCCAACATTGAACAATCCTTTAATGGTTCTCTTTACTCCTCTCTCATCACATGGTCAATTCCAACACCTAATCATTTAAAAAACGAAAGCTGCATACTATTCAAAGAGTTGAGAAAATTTGACACTACGGAGTTTTAAGCATTAAAAAGGTATAAATTAGAACAAAACCATATATATATATATCATTCCTAATAACACCATCAACCTCTCAATTGAAACCCCATACAACTATTCAAGGTCGATGAATTCACACACATTTTTGTCACACAAATAGGAAGCTTACACCAGTCCTCTTATTTTCTTTTCCCCAATTTTCTTAGCAACCAAATAGTATGATTGTACAACAAATAAATAAAATCAAAGATAAGAAAAACAGAAAACTATAATAGTAGAACAGTGGCTTCACAGAAAACAAAAGCATAGCTTAACTAAACACAAACCCATTAACAGTCATGTAGAACTGGGGGATCTCAAAAGGTGAAGCTATTAGATTAAGCCACTCTATGATGCCACAACACGTCTTTGCAGTGAAGAGAGAGAGAGAGAGAGAAACAAAAGCTCAGTCACTCTCTCTGGATTCTTTGCATAGAACCCATGAAATATTTGTTTAGTCACTTCTTGAATTTGTAACTCAAGCCTTTGGGTCCATTTCACGACCAGAGAGCTGCACATATGAATGACTTCGACGAAAAAAAGAAAATGATTAAACCAATATAAAAAATGGATTACCTTTTGACTGATGCAAAGTTTACCATTGTACGGCGCCAAGACATGGGTGAATCAAAATTTTCAAATTCACCATGGGGATGATGTTATGACACCAAGCTTCACCTTCGAGAAAAAGGAAAAAAACCTTTGAATGGCAACTCTATTGACAGAAGGAACAAAACACCAACATCCACATAGCATGAAAGCATAAACCCGCCAAAAAAACATGCATGCTTGAACAACTTCAAACACTCACCAATGGAAAATCCAAATAATAAAAAATTACAATAAACACAACATCAAATGACAAATTAATCTTAGTCAAAGCATCTAAGACCCAAAACAACAACAAACAAAAACCAAGAGAAACCCAAAACTTCGTCATAACAGAGTAGAAACTATGAGCTACCTTTTTTGTAGGATGTTATCTCGCCAATGGTGAAGCATTCAATGCCGTGGCCCCTATTGACTTGAGATCCAGGTAGTGTAGACAGAGAGAAGATTGAACTTCATTGTAATTTACTTTTGTTTTTGTTTTTGGTTTTCCATGGTAATTAGAGTATGAATAGTGATTTCCTTTGCTTTTCTTTTTAATTTTGTCTTGTCAAATTCAAAGAGAAAACAACTACAAAACAATATCAGAAGAAAAAATGTGGGTCGTTTGTAGTTAGGACCTTGTAGATGGCATCCCAAGGCAAGCAACCGAGAAAATCAACCAAAAAGCAAGATTTCAAGTACCTGACATGAAACAAAGAGTTCATTAGACGAATGGGGGAGGGGGTGAGAGTCATAGTGGGAAAGTAAAAATGAAAAATAAAAAGTTGACTTCAGAGAAGAAGAAAAAAACAATAAATTGGGGGGTAAGAATAGACCGAATGGCAATGAGATTGTGAGAGTAGATGAGGTGGTAGGAGAGGGGGACCCTGTAGGTGAGAAGAAGTAGAGGAGCATGTTGATTAGGAAAGCAAATTAGCCGGCAATGTCAAGGAGAAAGAGGTTCTCCGACAGTCCTCTGAAGAACCCGAACTCCAAGGGCGAAGAAGGATGTGTACATAGCCCATATGAGAGAGAGAGAGAGAGAGAGAGAGAGAGAGAGAGAGAGAGAGGCTTACCAGAAGCAAGGCCACAGATCGACTTCATTAGCAGAGAGAGGGATCGCGGAAGAAGGAGATTAGAGTTAGGGTGCACTGAATGGATTTGGGGGAAGTCGATTTTAGGTTGGGAGAGGGAAAGAGAAGAGGGGGGGGGGGGGGGGGGGGGGGGAATTAATTTGGGAACATAACTACACCGTTTAGAATCATTTCACCAAAACCATTTGCAACGGCATTTGCCGTTGTAAATAAAGGAGTCGTAAAATGGGGGACACATTTAATAGCTCGAAACGACATCGTTTTTTAACTTTTTTAGCAACAGCTTTATTGCTATCACAAATGCCCCATCGCAAAAACCATTTTTTGGGTCGGGATCATTGCCGATCCGAAAAATAGGCTTTTGCAAAAGAATCCATCACAAATAGTAGTTTTTCTAGTAGTGCGTAGGACTTGAGGAATGATTAGACAACAGTAAATGGATCCCTGAGGGTGAGTAGGTTTTATTTCCTCATTCCAGGTCTTTCAATAAATTTAGTTTAAAACTCAGTAGTGTCACTGTTCAGTTTATCCATGATTTCTGACTGTTGTAGGATAGAAGAGATGGGAACTTGGTGTGTATCGGATTATCAGGTGCACGGAAGCAGATGAAGTTAAGGAGTAAACACGCTTTGATTTGCAAGAAAGTTGGATTACTTCCAGGATGAGAGAAATTGCTACTAGAAACTTGAGACGGGTAAACAAGGGAAAGATCTCGGCAAGATTACATTGATCAAACTTTAAGTTCATTTTTGTAAACAAGATCACATTTATGCATGTGAGTGGTTCTTCGCAATGAAGAGAGGAGTTTCTTTCTTTAGGCATACCTGCAGGAGGGTAAAGGGCTCATGCAAAACAAGTGGATGCCCAACCCTTGCGGTACTGGTCTTTTTTCACTGCTTATCATAAACTCAAAACTGACTTGAGTGCATGATCATGGCATGCATCAAAAAGGGTTTGGAAACATCTACATTGATATGGAATTGATGCAAATAAAGCCATGGTTTTGTTTGATATTAACAGCATATATGTTTGGTTATGGGAAGAAAAGGTCTATAGTTGTAAAAATTGTTGGACTGTTTTCTTAGAATTCCCCAGATTATCCTGATGTTTTCATTACATTCATGGTTACCAATCCTGGCCTGTTTGGTTGTTCAAAACATATGAATTATTCCATTCTCGAATTATTTGATTTTCACATTAGCTAAATTAGATGTGTTTGGAGGTAACACTTAAACAACTCAAAACTTTACAGAGTTTGCGTTCTCATAGAAAATGATATTTGGTTAATACAACATAGAATAATTCCGTCTGTTATATTTGTCCAGTTGTTCATGTTGTAATTGTGCGGAAGCTTCCCAATACAGACCTCAACTTTTGAATTGTGCAAAAAAAAAAAAAAAAAAAAAAACTTGCTATTCCACTCAAATGAGAGACTGGGCAGAAGTAATTTGTCTATTTTATTAGGAAAACTGCAATCCAAAAGCATCTGTATATTGCTAAAGGAAATTGTTTATACAAAGCAGACTCACAAAAACCATGTATAAACTTCAATCACAACTCATTGTGAAGACTAAAAAAAAGAATGAAATTGTCTGATGAATATAACTTTCTAATAACTCTCTCTATGCTAGCTTAATGCGATAAAAAACCAACCTAAACAGAGCATTGGAGCTTGGGCTAGATATCATGGATGAGCCATCCTCCCATAATCTTGTATGCTTCTTCAGTTAAATGAACTCCATCCCAGCTGATGTGTTCATTAGGGTTGGGACAAACAGGAACCTCTGGAGCTCCACAACCTTTGGCGAGACTGAAATTGTAGGCACCACCAATCCCACAGCAAGCTTCTGGAAAGAGAGAGCATCGAATCCTGTTGGCAACAAAAGAAAGACTGTTAGTGATGATGGCTAAATCCCTATTAGAAAGCTATGTTGTGCAGGGTAGTGTAGGTAGACTCACCAAGATGTGTAGCACTTCCGAAATGTGCTTGAAAGGCGTTGTAGTAATCGCAGTACACGATGACTGCATTAGGGTGCTCGTGTTTCAGCTCTTTAATGGCTTGTTTTATTTGATTATTGTGATACATCGAGAAGTCGTTTAATTGATAAAGGTAGTGATGGTCATCATAGGCAGCTGAGTTGTTGATCTGGAACGCAGTCAATTAGATAGGAACACAACCTATTGGAAAATAGCCGGGTACAACCACTCGAGCAGCACCGTATTGAAGGACCTTCTGCAACTCATATAAGAGAATTAGAGTTAAATTTGGTGGTAATTAGAAGAAAAATACTTCAAATTAAGCTTGATGAAAAATATAGTGATTATTAAGAAAACTTACTCAGACAGCATTCTTTATAGCACTGACAACGTCAGGTACAATGCTTTTAACTTCGTCAATGGTTTTACCTTCTAACTGTGCATAATTATAATCATTCCCTCCAATCTCACCAACCATAAAGTGAGAGTTCTTAAGCTTCTCCACGCAACCTGTAAATTAAACACAACCAGGTTAATAAAAAAATTGTTTATAAGAAGTTAATAATTAATTATTTTTAGAATCACAAACCTCTCTCGGTATAGCATAAGGAACCGAAATGTATGGATAGCCAATCTAATTGTACACTGGGTGAATTATTCCCTGGTTTGCATAATTCCCTGGTTTCATCTTATGGCATATGTGTTCCGTCATCCCTTCTAGAATATTTTTTTTGGCACAAAATTCTTCTTTTGAACAAACAAACTCCCTACCTATCATTGCACCATTTGTGCGTGACTTGGAAATATGGCTTTTGCTAATACTAAAACCTGTGCAGTTAACACACTCATTATAATACTTAAAAGCATCCTTTGTTGATTGAAACTCCAGCTCAATGAATGGCTCTTGTGATCCTTCATTTGCAGCCAAATTTTTATTGATATCCCCATTCTCTTCATAATTATTCTGTGCCATTGTGCACCCCATAACATCTTCAGATTCCATGTTAAATTCAATTCCCTGATGTTCTTCCGGAGGTGGACTTGCCATTCAATCAAGGAGAAATTCACAGAATTTCATCTATGTACTGACCAATAAAATTTAAAAGACCCAATAACACTGATTAAATAAATAAATAAATTTGTTCATCACAAAGCGTGCAATTTAAAAAACGGTTGTCATGGAGGTTAATTCAATTGCCAAAAAGCCTCAACGATTTACTGTCAAATGACTAGATAACAACATATTCCATTAAAAAAAAAAAAAAAATCAGTTTACACACATACCTACATATATACATGAACATTTATTATACACAATTTTATATACACATAAATAAATAAACTCAGAAGAAAGATGTTATAGAGTAGTTGGGCAGATTAATTGATGAAGATAATGAAAGGAGAATCTAAGAGTGATTATAAACCCCAAACAAATTCATAAAGAAAGGCCCAAAAAAAGAAATCAACCAAATGGACAAATATGTGCAGCTTGCAAAAAGTCATAACAGCAAAGAAATAGACTATATGATAGATAGCCAATAGATTCTTACAATTAGCATTCTTTTTTTTTTTTTTTTTTATCCTATGTGATAACAACAAAAAAAATTTGGGTAACCAATACAGGAAAAGACCAGTAGTACCTAAAGAACTATTAAAACACAAAATTTGAAATCTTCTTTTAAGACAAGTGATAACTATAAAATGAAAAATAATAATGATGAAACATGTTTTGAAAAAAAATTAGTGAGAGGAGTGAACCCCTGGACAACAGAGAGAGGATACAGAAAATGGTTGGTAAGATCTATAATCTAAAATCATACCTTATTTGTGGAATGTCTTGTTCCAATAGTGAACCCAGTAACACACTTCGAGAGAGGAGAGAGAGGAACAACTTCTTCTTCTTTTCCAGCAAGAACCCTAGCTACCAGAGAGACACTTGAGGGGAAGATACAAAGCAATTGTTTGAATAGCTCTGGATGTCGTCAAAATTCAACTGGGAAAGAGATTTAGAAAGGAAATAATTTTTTTGAACATTCCTTATTGATATGGTGTCCATAACTAATAATATTGGCTATAAATAAAAAAATTTAAACTAAATAAGGGAAGCAACAAGGTGTCACAATTTGGTGTCCTGCCTGTGTAAAAACATTGCACTGACAGTGCATCAATATTAAACTCAAGCTAATAAAGTTGATTGTTGGACTGTTTTCTCAAAATTCCCCAGAACCAACCATGGCCGCCTGTTTGGTGTTACAAAATATATTAAATATGCCATTTATTTTTACTCGTGGAAGGTTCATAATACAGAGCACAAATTTTGAGTTGTGAAGAAACTCACTTTTCCATTCTATAAGAAACTGCAAAATTGATTTCTTCATTCATTCTAATTATCTGGAAAAGTGCAATTTTGTTTTAGAAAACATCACAGGATTCAAGTAATCCAACCCATTCACCACCACCAAAAGGGCCTAGCTCTTGGATATTAATTTGAAAGAGTGAATGGCATTTTTTAAAAAGCTCTTGGATTTCCTGCCGCCGGGCGATCTGGGACTTAGACGCACTTGCTATGGAAAACTACAATCTAAAAGCACACACACACACACACACACACACACACACATATATATATATTGCTGAATAAATTCATTTTTTTAAAGCTGATTAACAAAAAACTATGTGTAAAATTCAATCATAACTCAGTGTGAAACCTATTAACAGCCAATAAACGAATGAAATAGTTTGATGAATAATACAACATTCTAATTTCTATCTATAAGAATACGTAAACGAATGCGGCAATGGATTAAACCCGTACCTTAGTCACGTTAATCCGGAACTTGAAGATGTTCTACGCCCAGCCTTGAATCTAGAGCGGTAGTATTGTTATGGTGAAGAATAAACACTCTGTTTTCACAGCAGTGAAGTTAACCTTACGTCTGCGTATTTACAGAGAGAGAGAAGGAGAGAGAAAGAGATCTTACCGACAATCAGTTGTTATAACATTGGATGCTTTTGGTGTTTATATAAACACCCAAGAGGCACTAATGAATGATCATCATCCAATGGGACATATATGTTCTTTAAAAGACATGTCTGTACCCATATGGTTACCGGGTTGACAACCCACCATGGGCACCTGGTTTGGGTCTAAACCCTACCCCGAATACCAACATCTCTCATTCGCACATGATGGGTAACTCTATCATCTCTCTCGATCTTTTATATACAAAACTGTAAGTTCATACAAGCTAATGAGTCGTGCGACTGCTGAGCACACCTATAATTGAGAGCCCTACATTAGGAACTCTTATCAGAACCAGTATAGAGACATCAACCCTAACACAAAACATGGTGTCTCATATACCCTAGATCCATTTAGTCACATTAGTTCAAGCATCTATAATCCCCCAATAAAAGCATGCTTAACCCCTCAAAGCCGTCGCCTATGTATTCACATCCTTGTGGTAATGTGCTACGGCGCCAAAGTTGTCGACAGTAAATGTACCGCAGAATGTTTCGAATGGTCTTCTCTTGCCCTCATGTTACCTAGATCAAAAATAATCGCATTCCTAACAATGTCCTAGAAAACCGAATCACTCATGGATGTAGGTAACACGTTATAGTAACTGAACATTATTTCTATCCACTTATGTCATAGTCTAAGGTCAAAGAGTACTAAATAAATTTGGTCATACACAAATGACCTAGTCATGTAAAAATGACTTGGAGGACTGCACACGGTAAAGAAGTAGGGACCTATTCCATCACACCTCCTTAATCGATCGTCAAGCACATGTAGAATGAAATACATGTTGTGGTGGAGTGTCTCGATCTAACTGAGGAGAGCGTATGTCATACTTATACACTGCACAGATCTTAATCTAGCCACTACACAAGTATCTAACTTGAGTTTTCTGTTTGCACGCTATCTAAAAGCGTCAAATTTAAGAACTTGGATTTCGCTAACTAAAACAATACAAGCATAATGGACACTGGGTTATGACCATTATCGACTTTCGCGTCAAGTCTCATCTGTTTACAAATAAGGCAATACTATAGCATATTGTGTCTCATCTTTGCTCGCTATCTTAAGCGGCAAAAGCAACTAAAATACTAAAAGCATGCTTACTGCTTGATCGCTACCAAAATATGTGGTGCTCAACCACAAGTGCACGAGTCGCAATGTAATATAGAATCTCGGAAATACGCGTATCGTCCCACAAGGAGCAGTGCCAAGATAATCACAAGAAAACTCTAACACTCAACTTAACCCTATCTTAAAGCTAACTTATGCGTCTAACAAAAGAAAAGAAAAATCTTGTATTTGGTTTTTTTCGAATGAGTTAACTAAATCTAAACAATGGAAATGATTAAAATTGAGAGCGTTCTAACCCGTAGAGCCCTGTTTGCCTCTTTTTCCTTCTTAGAGTTCGAACTCCCCATTTCCCCTTCTAATCAAGGTTCAAACTCCCAAGCCTGTATATGCCTCTTATATTTTCCAAACCTTTGAGCATTTGAACCCTCCTTAGGGCGTTCGAACCTAAAGGCCAAAAGACCATTTTTCTTCAATTTTTGCTAGCTACCGTTCGAACTTTCATTTTCTTCTTGTTTTCACCGTTCGAACACCTGGTGTATTTTTTCACAATTTTCACTATCTTCCCCTTATTTCTTTGCAGCTCATTTCAAGGCTTTTGGAGTCCATTTCTCGAAATGCTCGTTAAACGTGAAATTATATAATTTCGCGAGATCTTTCTAATGGAGCATCTTTCATTCCATTCTGAGCTACGGATGATACTTTGCACGTTTCTCGACAAATCCTAACAACGGTCCTCAGTACACGTGCCCGCATTCCGGATCGCTTCTATGGCTCCAAATCCTCCTCTTTATTAGCATTTACATGTAATGAAATCAAAATACAATTCTCAGTAAAATATACACTAAAGAGGGTATAATTAACCTAATCTAAAGCTAACTTAGGTTAGTTTAGTTGCATTGAACTGCACTTATGCAGCTTAATCACTTACCATAAGCGCTAAAGGTGATTACTTGTGCGAGTGAGCCAATCTTGCTGTTGACATACTCAATGTGTGTACTGACAAAACCAAGATAATAATACAACATTTAGACATATCATAACTGAAACAAACTTTTGCATTAAGGCAATAATATCCCTAATCAACGCTAACACAAATACATTATGACAATCTACGAAGTACTAGAGACATAACGTGAGCCAAATAAGTCTCTTGAGCTATAGGCTTAGTTAGGGGGTCCGTAACTATATAGGTCATAGAAATGTACTTTAAGATCACTTCTTTTTGTGTAACCATATCTCTGATGTAATGATATCTCAAATTTATGCGTTTGGTTCTTCCATGATAATTAGGGTCCTTCGCACAGGCTAAAGCAGCAATATTATCACAATGAATTGTTACTAGGCCCCAGGGATGTGTGACAACTTTAAGGTGGTGAAGGAACTTTCTTAACCAAACAACTTCTTAAATGATAGTAGCATAAGCCACATACTCTGCCTTTATGGTAGAATCCTTTTAATCTCTTTCCAATGAGCTAATCTAGGATTTGACTGAAACTTACTAATGAGACTTACTGCATAATAAATATCGGGGTAAGTATATGTCGCGCTCCGATTTTTCGCACTCGAGATATATGGGAAACACATGATACTCTCTCGTTAGAACTCATACTCCTAGAAGGACGAGTGCGGCTAGGTTTGAATTGAAAATTGATTTGAATAAAGGTTTTTGAAAAAAGATTTGGAGTCACCACCTAACTTTGTTATGGTGAGTTAGGTCACCTAAAACTAAGTAAAGTTCGAAGTCATAAACTTAAGGTTTATGAAAAGTTTTGGAAAAACTTCCTTAAGAGAGGATTTTTTTTTTTTTTTTTTTTGTGGAGAAAACAGGTTGTATGGTAACTTTTGAAAAGATTTAAGCCCTTTTCGAAATAACTCCCATTTGGTCTTTTGAAAATAATGATCTATGGTCCAAGAGTTGGTTAAGTATAGGAAAAATGCACTAGGCTATCACTCTATCCCGCCCTTGTGGTATCTATATGTTTTTTCACCTTAGGTTCACTCATTTAGAATCTCCAGTTATCCAATGTCTAATTATATCCACTTTAAGAATTTTAGAAAGCGGTTTGTGTTATCACCTTAGGGATAATGTCATGCATGATATGCAAGTGCATGAAAAGAATTTGGAAAGAGATTTTGAAAAAGGAAAAGAGAATTTTGAAAAGATTGTGACCGCACCCATGAAGTTTGCTTACGTATTCCTTTGTTAGAAAATCAGGTCAGTCGTAGTTCGAACTCAGGGTCCCAATGAAAATAGACACTTTGGGGTCTTTGAAAAGTTTCACTTGAAAAGGGTTTGATTCGAACTTTGATTTGAAGATTTGAAATTGAACTTTGAAATCATCTTAACTTGAATTGGAGTTTGAAAACCATCTTGATTTAGACTTAAGATATAGAAAAAGGTTGAAGTTTCATAACTTAGGGTTAGGGTTCAAATAAGGCTTAGGAGTCTTAGAGTTTAGACATGCACTTGAAAAGTTCAATTTTAGAAAGTTTGATTTTAGGAAAGTTTAGAACTAGGAAAGTTTTATTTTAGAAAAGTTTCCATTTTAGGAAAAATTTATTTTAGGAAAGTCTTGATTTTGGAAAGATTTAATTTAGGAAATGTTTGAACTAAGAAAGGTTTGAATTTGAAATTTGGAAAGATTTGATTTAAGAAATAGTGAATTTGAAAAATTGAGTTTGAAAAAGGTTTGATCTAGGTCTGAGTCAACTTAGGAGTTAAGCAATTCTAGGACCTAGGGTTTATGCAATGCATTTGAATTGGAAAGATTGGATTTCAATTGAAAAAGAAACATTTTGCATATGAAAAGTTTTGAACTTAGGAAAGATTGACATTAGGAAATATTGGAATTAGAAAAGATTTGATTTCTATTTTCTAAAACAGAAGATTAAATTTTATTTCCAAAAGTAGGATATTTGATTGAGTTTCCTATGTGGGACAAGATTTTATTAAACTTGAAATTGGAAAGCTTTAGGTTTGAAAATCTATCATTTTATGTGACTTTTGAATTAAGAAATCTATGATTTCATGTAGAAACTAGTTTGTAAATCTATGATTTGAAGCAAATAGAAAGTCATGATTTTATGTGCGAAAACTAGGGTTTCCTAACATAGACTTTAGGGTTTTGACTTGAACTTTAAGACTCAAAGTTTTTGGAAAGTAAATTTTTTATAAGAATTTTTAGGAAGTAAATTTGTAAAACTATTCTAATCATAAAGGTTGGAATATTGACTTTTGAAAGTCTCTTAAATATCTCATTTTCTTAAAACGATTCTAATCATAAGAAAACCAGAACCATTCTATGATTATGATTTTGAAAACAACTGGGGTTTGAAACCCTAATATGGACTTTGATAGTCTCATTGAATTTAACACTTTCCTAAAACAACCTTAACTATGGAATGACTAGAATCATCTTAGGGTAGTGGTTTTGAAAATAAGTAGAATTTAAAACCCTCAATATGGATCTTGATGGTCTCATTGAATATAACACTTTCCTAAAGCAACCCTAACCATGGAATTGTTAGATTCATCTTAGGGTTGCAGCTTTGAAAATAACCTTGAAAATAGCTTTTTTGGATGCAAGTTTTAAAGAAAGCTTTTGAATATAATATTGAATGCAATAGATAAACACAATAACCACAATGTAATAGGGACGTGAACATACAAGGTTTGACTTCACCATATAATCAAGGGGGCCGGACCCACACCATCTTAGGTTGAACTTGAAAAAAATTCTCAACACGGTGACTTCCTCCAAGGTCTTCCTAGGTATGAACCGGGAGATTCCTTATTTCAAGCATGTAAGAAGAAGGGGTTGAAGATGGGGATTAAAATAGAAAATAGACCAAGTGGACTACGAGGGAGAAGATAGAGAGGGAGATTACATAAAAGTAAATAAAACCCTACCATGTCTTCTTATTAGGTTGAATGTTTCAATGGAGGTCTTGTTTGAACTTTAAGATGATATTCAAGAGATTCTAAGGGCTGGAATTGACCTTTAATGGAGCTTAAAGGCTAGGATTTGAAGTGTATAGATTAGGGTTTGAGCGTGGGAGCCTGGAACTTGAGAGAGCCTTGAGAGAATTAGGATTTTTGGGACAACTCAAAGTCTATTTTCAAAGAGGCAAAGTTTTTAGAGTGATTTTTTGGATCCAAAATATGCAGGGGGTGGCTTATATTTAGTGACAGCCAAAATTTGGCTCTAGCGCCTGTTGCAGTGGTGCTAGGCCAAATTTTAGCTTGGCGCCACTACTAGTGGAGCTAGTCCCTTAGAAAAGTTGTTAAGGTCGGCAATAAATAAATCTTTGACTTTTAGGATGCAAGACAGAAGATTTAGGTGCCTATCCAAGTAACTACCATGCAATTTTGGTTTGGCTTCACTAGAAGTGACTTCAAAAAGTCTAAGAATGATTCGAAAGGTTTTGAGTAGCAAGACTTGGCCAGGAATGGACTGGAACCTCTAAAATAGTGCCCTGGAGGTAATCGGCTTGATGATTAGAGCCGGAGTAGTTGAAAAGGGTGACTGTCCCACCAGGGACAAAACGATCATTTGATTTGGGGAATGTTGGGATCGCCTTGGGGTTGATTGTGAGAAGACTCAAAGGTTGAAAATAGTATTAAGAGTACTCCAAGGGATTGTCAGTTTGATACCCAGAGCCAGTGTGGTTGGAAAAGGCGATCGGCCCGCTAGGGGCAAAATAGTTATTTCCCATCAAGTTTACCAAAATGGACTCGAAATGGTCTGGAAAGGTACTGGATGGTTGAGAATGCTGTTAGAAGCATCCCCAAAAGGTAATTAGTTTGATACCCATAGTAGGTGTGGTTCCCAAAAGCGATTGGATGCCTAGGGGTAAAATGGTCATTTTGATCGAATGTTCTTGGAATTGATTCGGAACTAACTAGAAGGCACTAGAATGTGCTAGATTATTTTAGCTTTAGCTTCCTTCCTTAGTTTAAGAAAGCCTTGAAAGCTATTAAGAAATACAGGCAAGCCCAATCTTTGGTAGAGCTATTGAACTTTTCAAATTATAGGGGTCCTATAAAGACGTGATCCATCAATGAAGGGAAAATATAGATTTATGAAAATCAAGATGTAGCTTAGCTTGAGAAGATCTACATCAAATATGCATGAAACCACACAATAATGAGCACAATTGGTCGCGAGATGATAAGACCATATTAGTGACAATGTAGTGGTGTAAGTGTGAACTTCACTAAGACTAATAAGAATATAGACTCTAAGCGCGATCTAGGATGGCATACCATGTTTAATAACTCGCGGATTAACACACCTAGAAGTCAAACCTGTCTCATCCCGTGATCTTGGTTTGCTCTTCTTTGTCTTCTTTTTTTGGTAAAAATCCAACCCTATCTCTCCAATGATAGAAGTACTAAAATGAAAAGATATGACAGCTTTCACACACATGAGTAGGTAGTGTTCCTCTTTTGTCACATAACAATGGTAGCTGCACTTGACTCATTGGTAGCCCTTTCCATAAATGATGGGAGAAGGAATCGACAAAAGGTCAATCTTGGCATGCAATAATCTGTAAATTTTTGACAATGGAGGAACCATCTAAAATAGATCATAAAGGCAGATTTTATGTTCTAAGAAGTTTAGAGAAGTGTGCATTAAGATGAATATGAAACACCAATATGGCATATATCATCAAAACTGTTAACTCATATTTATGCAATTGATCATGCACACAAGATTTAGCCTCAAACAAGCATGCACATCAATATGTTCATAATTGAATATGATCCCTAGTAATTGTGCATGTGTAGGACAAATACTATAAAAAAAATTTTTGATTTTTTGATATTTTTTTTCTAAAGATTTAAACATCTAAGGCTTGCCAATGTGCGCTAATTTTCCTTTTGAGGGTGTAGCTACTTGTTACTTTGCCAGAACGTCCTTCGAGAGTCGCTGCTTGGATTTCAACGAGCTACATGATTGATCTTCATCTCTCACCCTTCTCTATTTCCCCTTTCTCTGCGTTGTTTTATTCTTCTCTCCCCTCTTTTTAGAATCAAAGATTGTTTCTGCTGAATGTGGTGCTTATGCTATCATTTCCTTCGAGTTGACGGCATCACAAATCAAATTTATCCACAAGATTATGAAACAAAGGGAATAAACCAGAAATCACTACTTAGTCCATTTTAAGTCTATTTATAGGCATGAAAGCTCTTGATTAAAGGCGAAAATGAAAGGCAAAACAGGACGCAGAATAATGAAGGATAAGAAAAAAATGGACGAGTCTAGGAAACATCATTTTTTATTGTACTTTGAGAAAAAAAAAATCCTCCAAACAAGTTTCGGAACCACACCAACTTACTCTCTGCTCCATTCGCATGGTTCATCTCTAGGGTGCTAATAACCTTTGCGTCAATCAAATCTTGTATTTTGTGTTTCAAGATGAGACAGTGCCCAGTATTATGTCCTTGTCTACCAGAATGGTACTCACAAACAAGAGTCGGATTGAAAGTATAGGGTAAAGGATTCAACAATGGTAGGTTAGGTATAGGGGCCAGAAGCTTGGCTTGTAGGAGGTCATGATAGGCCCTCATTTGGGTGCAGGCTAGAGGGGAAAAGGCACGAGGTTGGTGAGCCTACCTATTGGGGTTGAGATGTGGTTGGACTACCATTGGCCCAGGACCAGGTGCTTGAATAGCCACGGGGGTCTGAGACAGGTGTACAAGTCAATGATCCTCCCAATTTTTAGGCCATTCTCTATCATCTCCCCTTACATAATAAGCTCGAAAAGTTTTTTCCCAACACTTGTGCAGAACTTTTCGTAGTATATGCTCGAGAAGGTATGCACGAACAATTGAACATTCTCCTTCTCTTTTAAAGGGGGATTGACTTGTACTATTGTTTCTCTTCATCTAAGGGCATAGCTTTTGAAGCTTTCCTTATCTTCCTTGCTCATTGTCATAAAGGACCAATGGTCAAAAGTGAGATCTATGTTATGGCAGTATTATACTTGCATTAACCATCTCAATCCAGGTCGTGATCTTCCTCAGATCAAGCTGAGTAAACCATTGTAGAGCGGACCCAGTAAGGCTGTGTTGGATGAGTTGCATAAGAAGTTTTGGGTCATGCTCATGGCCACTTAATGCCCCAGCATAAAGGTGAAGGTGGGCTATACGGTTACCAGTGCCATCGTACTTTCAAAAATTAGGCATTTTGAACTTGGCCAGTTTTGGGTGGTTCAGGAAGAAACACAGCTCGTCATAGGAGGTGAGCCCAAAAGTGTCATGGTTGTCACGCCCCATAACCCGGCCTATACAAATTTAGGGTACATGACCGGCCAGTAGCAAGGCTACCCAAGGCAGCATTACATAAATTGGTTGATCACCTGTGCATAATCATTTAAAATGATGCATAATTAAAAAAAAAATAGAACTTTTGATAACTTGAAATCATAATATGTGTTATACATGGCAGAGCTGTGCCTAGTCCAAATCATAACATACATATGAGCTTAAAGGCTCACTACAGTTATAACATTTATACCATTACAAAACATTGGGGTCTAGCCCTTAAAGATATTACAAAACATGGGCCCGTGGGCCGTAGCTCAAAATTCACATATGGCCTCGCTTTAGGGCCTCCCAGAATGGCTACCTGAAAATCATTTGAGAAAACATAAGCTAATACTTAGTGAATAACACCAATGCATGAGCATAAAATACCATAGACTACATTTATAATTAATGTACATGACACTATAAGTACATTTATGCATAAGTGGCATGAACTTAGAAACATATAAGTATAATCTTAAAAACACCTGAAGCATAGGCTTTGTATTAAAACATTTCATCATTTCTAAAACATAATGTTAAAGAAGAGCGGTAGTCACATTGTAGCATGAACTAGTAAAGTGTGATATAGCTTGTCATTAGTATAATATATCATAACTTGTGAGTGTACATCTTAGCTCATTGTATAACCTTAAACACATCTATATCATTATTCTCAAAATCATATAAAGCGTAGATATGAAAACATAGGTAGCATAAGCATCATATTGAGGCATTATATCATTTGAACATAGTATCATAGGCATGACATGTAAATTGTAACATGGTCGTTTATGGCATAATGTGGCTTGGCGTAAGCATATTATGGCATGGTACAGTGAGGCATATCATAATATCGTAGAAAGGAGAGATATATTGTGACATTAATACTTGTGAAAACATACGCAACTTGTCGTGAAGTATTTGAATAAATTATATTTTTCGTTCTAGTACATAAGAGTGTCATGTCTTTACATCAGAGCTAGGCTCCACATCAGTAACCATAAAGGTCACCATATCAGTAACCGTAAAGGTCACCATAAGGCTCTTTAGGCCAACATCAGAGTTAGGCTTTGCATCAGTAACCATAAAGGTCACCACATCAATAATCATAAAGGTAACCATAGGGCTCTTTAGGCCAACATCAGAGCTAGGCTCCGCATCAGTAAAGGTCACCACATCAGTAACCGTAAAGGTCACCATAGGGCTCTTTAGGTCAACATAAGAGCTAGGCTCCGCATTAGTAAAGGTCACCACATCAGTAACCGTAAAGGTCACCATAGAGCTCTTTAGGCCAACATCAGAGCTAGGCTCCGCATCGGTAACCATAAAGGTCACCACAGGGCTCTTTAGGCCAACATAGTAACCATGAAGGTCACGCATAGGCCCCTTAAGCTAACCTAGTAACTGCAAAGGTCACGCATAGGCTCTTTAGGCCAATATAGTAACCACGAAGGTCACACCTAGGCTCTTTAGGTCAACATAATAACCATGAAGGTCACACATAAGCTCTTTAGGCCAACATAGTAACCATGAAGGTCACGCATAAGTTCCTTAGGCCAACAAAGTAACCGCGAAAGCCACACATAGGCTTATCATAAGAGCTAGGCTCAGTTAGTAACCATAAAGGTCACTCTTTAAGCTAATCAAGAAAGCAGGGCTCAATCATGAGACGAGGTTTAATCATTAAGAGCCATGCTCTGTCGTTAGCACATAGAGTGCTTTAGGCCAATCATAAGAGCTAGGCTCAGTTATAGTAACCGTAAAGGTCACACATAGTCTTTTTAAGTCAATCATAAGAGCTATGCTCAGTTATAGTAACCATAAAGGTCATATTTAGACTTTTAAGCCAAGGGACGTCTCCCAACATGACGATAGTTTATTTCATGTCCCCTAATATAGGACCATTGTTGCTCGTTTAGGGTCTTACCACGAAAGACCTTACATGTCGATGGTTTATTTCACATCCCCCATCCTAGGACTATCGATCTAGATTAAAGTCTCGCCACGAAAAGACCTTGAGATGGATTCGTACGCTAGGAATCTTACATCTACTTTATGTAACGTTCTAGTCCATGAGTTGTAATTCATATCATAGGTAAGGTTCGTATGTAATTCTAAGCATGATATTTATACTTGAAAGTAATCATTGATGCATTAAAATAAATGAAAAAAAATTCATGAAACTTAATTGAACTTAAAAGCATTTGGAGAGTAATAAGTTTTACTCATAGCATATCGTTACTCACCTCTCTCCAGTTGAACGGGCGATAAACGAGGTGTTCCTACACAAAATATACGTAGGAGTAGAGAAACATCAATACAAGACTCTAAGACAAAGTAAAAACACGTAAACCGAGACTAAGCATGTAAGTTCCTTAACCTTGACTCATCAACATGTCACTCTCACAATGGGAGAGAGCGATGCTAAACCCTAGGATAAAGCCCCAACGTAAAATGAAAACACAAGGTTGAGGGTGAAGTATGAAACCCATAACATTGATCCTTTCATCGCGTCCCAACCACCCTAAACAAAGGATTCTCACACAAGGCTAGTTCCATATGAAAATATGCTTAAAGACCTTTAATTTGATAGGTTATGGCTTCAAAATACATTTCGTGTGAAGAAGTTCGGTTTCATGAAAAACGGGGTAACACTTCGAAAAAACAAGGTTTTTGGCATAGTTTTAGATCAACTTTAAACCTCTATATCTCTTAATCTATAAGGAATTAGAAAGCAAACTTCATATGAGTACAAATTTCTATGAGTCTACTTTCTAACGCTTCAAATGGTGCATCAATTCGAGTTTTTTAGAGAAAGTTATGCCCATTTTACTAAACAGTGCCCAAACTGACAAGCCATTCGAACGCCCAACTGGGAGTTCAAACGCCTAAGAAAAATGAACTGGGAGTTCGAACGCCCAAATGGGAGTTCGAACTCTAGGTAGAAAAATGGAAAAACCCCTTCTCTGACCGTTCGAACGTCTCCCAGGGGAGTTCAAACTATTGGTCCAAAAGGCAACCCAAGAAGGGGTGAATTGGGTTTTTCGAAGATTAATTAAAATTAATCTAAGCAATGTGACAGTGATCAATCTATATGCAGTGCAATATAATTAGAGAAAGGAAAGAAAACAGAGTATAAGAAAGAACACACAGATTTACTGAGGTTCAACCACAACCCTTGGTCTACGTCCTCACCCCAAGACCTCCTTGAAGTCTTTTTCCACTATGTAATCACCTATTACAAATGGGCTGATGATTGACAAAGTGCTCAGCTCACCATACACAAGAACTCCTCACCGAGCACTTCAACCTCCAAGTGGTTTTGTCCAAGCTCCACTCAAACTTACAAAAGTTTTGCTTTTACAAGAGAACTCTCAAACTCTTAATTACAAGTGTATAAAAGTATACAAGTAACCAACACACTCTCTAGCAAGAGTAGATATTACAATCTGAGCTCACAGGTTGAAGACAGGAAGAATTTCAGAGTATATCAGTGGATCAGTCAGTTTAATCTTGTTTTTGTCTTCCAATCTCTTGTATAAATGTAGTTGGAAGCTTGTATATATACCCCTGTATTGATTCCATCCGTTAGAGGTTATTGGGTATTATTAATGCACGTCCAGTCCGTTATAATGTTAAGAAAAATAACCGTTATATCCAAGGAGTCGGCTCCAAGTTTGTGAAGTCGACACTTTCTGCTTCTGCATTTACCAGATGTAGTTCACTGACTTCATGAGTCTGCTCTTCATATCAATGAGGCGACTCCTTTTTCATTCTGTCTTCACATCTTTGGCTTCTGCTGTCATGAGCCGACTCTTCATCTTTAAGAGTCCGCTCTTTGTTCATTAGATCTTCAGCCTTTTACTTCTGTTGTCATGAGGCGACTCTTCGTCTTCATGTGTCCGCTCATTGATCATGTCATCTTCAAGCCTTTACGTCTGTCCCTATGAGGCGACTCTTCATTACAATGAGTCCACTCATTGTCTACTTGGTCTCTAGGCTTTTTGCTTCTGTGATCAAAAGGCGACTCTTTATTTTTCATGAGTCCCCTCATTGTCCAAAAATCTGCTTTCTGACTTCTAATGATCCAGCTTATCAAAGCATTGGTATAAGATCTTCAAGGAATATTTCTTTGGGGTATGATGATCAATCAAATCTCTTTAACTCATCAGAGTTAACTTCTTATTCAATTTGGATTAAATCAATCATTGGATGCTGATCTTCTCTTGACTCTCAAACTGTCAGAGCTTCATTAGATCAAGGTTCATCTTTTCTTCTTCATTTGCAAAGCTTTCTCTTTCATTATAGGGCATCTTCTTCAATGCCAAGCTTCCTCAATTACGTAGAGCTTCACAATGCTTCATTGCCGAGTTCTTCTCTTTGCTAGAAATTCTCCTTTCTTCTTTAAGATCATATTCAATGAGACTTTTGTAGGCTTAATGAAATCTCTTCATACATCTAGTTTTCATTAATTCTTTACATTGTAGAAAAATTCTTCACTTGAATTCCATGTAGAGATCAGACATTCATTATGAGTCTTCTTTCTCAGCAACTTCAATCATATAATCTGAAATTGATCTTTGTATGCTTGATGAAGTCTTCTCTTGAGCATTTTCAATCTTTTCAACAATCAAGTCATCTTCAACTGATCTTTACATTCTTGATGAGATCTTCTTTTGGTATTTACAACATCTCCACAATCAAATCATCTTTCACTGATCATTGCACCTTTTCAACTGATGAAGTCCTCAATCTATCTTGAATGCAAATCGAATTTACTGAGTCTATGCATACTTTGATAGAAGCTTCATTTGAACACCTTCAATCTCTTCGAATATAAAACATTTGTTTGAAGTAGAGATAGGCCTCAATCCTCTATTTGGTTCATTGCATAGCTCTTGAATTTGTTGTGCATTCTCTTTGACATGCATTAGACTTAAAAGTAAACTTTAAGTCTAAATTATGAACTTTGTTAATCTGCACACTAAGTAGATTCATTAAAATAACATAAGGTTTAGTTATCATCAAAATCAATATGGGAACTAACCTTAAGTCAACAAGGATCGACCTTGAGTCAACACGAACGCTTGGGCTTCTTTCCCATACCATTCTAACTCCATATCGGGAGTTTGAATGCCCATTTCTGGGCAGCAACCGAAGTTCGACCCAAAACTTCAAAACTCCACAAAAACTTTTCCAAACACAACCAAACCTTCCCAATACTCTTAGGGCTCAAAGATTAGCCCACAAAGATAATAATAACTCAAAATAGGGGAGAAAGAACAATCAAAACAGAAGGATCTAAAGAAAGAATTTAAAACCCTAACATTTCACATATTTGGGGGTTTCAACCCCCAACTCTCCAATTCTCTAATATTGAGCTACAAGCTCTAAAAATCATATAAATGGGATCTAAGGGATCCCCCAAACTCAATGACAACACTCCAAGATGCATATATACAATTACCCAACAAAATCACATAAGATAGATACATATACATATATAATTGTCGAGAGAGAAATGAAACCTTACCTTTTTCAAGCATGGTGAAGTCTTTAATGGCTTCAATCTCTTCCTTCAAGCCCTTCTTCCCTCAATCTCCCCTTCCTTCTTCCTGTCGCGCCCAGATTTTTCGCACTCGAGGAATACTCACACAAGCAGGAAAAATGTTGTACTCTCTCGTTAGAACTCACCCTCCTAGAAGAATGAGTGCAACTAGGTTTGAATTGAAAACAGGTTTGAATAAAGGGTTTTTGAAAAAGATTCGGAGTCACCACCTAACTTGATTAAGGTGAGTTAGGTCACCTAAAAACTAAGAATTATCCGAAGACTACACTTAGGGTTTTGAAAAACGATTTTGAAAATATCTCCTCAAGAGAGGGTTTTTTAGAAAAACAGATTGTTTGGCAACCTTTAGAAAATATTTAGCCCTTTTTTGAAAAATAACTCCTTTTGGTCTTTGAAATCAGTGATCCTAAGTTCGGAGGTTGGTTACATGTAGGGAAGACGCACTAAGCTATCACCCTACCCCGCCCTTTCGGTACCTACATGTCAATCTACCCTAGTTTCACCTATGAGAGTCTTTAACTAACTATAGTTCAATTCTATTTACTTTGAAAAATAATGTTTGAAAACTAATTTAGCATGATGCATGATATGCAAGTGCAAGATAAGAGAGAGTTGGAGAATAGATTTGGAAATAAATTTGAAAAGAATTTGATTTGAAAATAGATTTGAAATTGAAAATAGATTTGAAAAGTTTTAGAAATTGAAAGTAGAGATTTGAAAATAAAAATTTTGAAATTAGAATTTTGAAGGTAGATTGGAATTTGGGATTTGAAAATATGGAGACCGCACCCATGAGGGTGGAATTGAAAGTTTGAAAAGTGTTGTGACCGCACCTATGAAGGTTGCCTACGTATTCCTTTGGGGGAATCAGGTCAGTCGTAGTTCGGTCCAGAGTCCGATTGAAAAGAGATTGATTTGATGAGAAAGATTGGATTGAAAGAAAGAGATTGAATTGAAAATTGGACTTGATTTGAGATTAGAAGAGGAGATTGGAAATTGAAATTTTGGAAAATATTGGACTTTGATTTGAAGAGATAGATTTGGACTTGTTTTGAAAAAGAGAAGGTTTGAGAAAACCTAGACTTAGGAAAGAGAAGAGACTTAGGAAAGATTTGACTTGGCTTGGAAGATTTGGAAAGATTGGATTTTAGGAGATGTTCAAATTAGAAAAGGTCCGATTTAGGAAAGTTTCGTTTTTGGAAAGTTTCGAAATTAAGAAAGTTTTGAATTAGGAAAGTTTTAGGTTTAGGAAAGTTTTGAAATTGAAAAGTTTCGAGTTTAGAAAGTTTTCGAAAAAGGAAAGGTTTTCAGATTAGGAAAGTTCCCAAATTAGGAAAGTTTTGAAATTAAGAAAGTTTTGAAAATCAGAAAGTTTTGTTTCAAGAAGGGTTTTGAAATAGAAAAGTGTTGAATTTAGAAATGTTTTGAAAAAGGGAAGTTTTGAATTTGGAAAGCTTTGAAAACAAGGAAATTTTGAAAATAAGAAAGTTTCGTTTTAGAAAAGGTTTGAAAAAGGAAAGTTTTCAATTTAGGAAATGTTTGAATTAGGAAAGTTTAAGTTTAGAAAAGTCTTAGATTTGGAAAGATTTGAAGTTTAAAAAAATTTAGAATTTAGAAAGTTTTTAGGTTTAGAAAGATTTAACTTAAGAAGGTTTCAAATTTAGAAAGTTTTGAATTTGGAAAGATTTGAAATTTAGAAAGTTTAAGATTTAGAAAGTTTTAGAGTTTTAGAAAATCTTGAGATTAGGAAAGATTTGAGTTTAGGAAAGATTTGAAAGCTTGGATTTGGAAAGTTAAGATTTGGAAAGGGGGTTGAATTAGGAAAGGGTTAAATTAGAAAAGATTTTTATGTTCAAGTTTTTGGAAACTTAGGGTTTAGGAAAGTGGAAGTTTAGGAAGGATTTGAATTAGAAAAGATTTGGATTTGGAAGGGATTGGATTTGGTTTCTAAAAGAAAATATTTGATTTTGTTTCCTAAAACGGAGGACGGGATCTAGTTTTCTAAACGGGGAGATTTGAGTTGGTTTCCTAAAGGGAAGATAAGATTTGGCAAGGATTTGGAAAAGGAGATTCTAGAAACCCTAGTTTTGAAAAATTATAGTTTTGACGTAGAAAATAGGTTTTGGAAACATGTATAGTTTTGATGTAGAAAACGAGAGGTTTTGGAAACCTAGGTTTAGGGAAAAGTTTGAAAACCATGTTTTTGGGCAGAAAATTTAGGGTTTCCTAATTGTGGGTTCTAGGGCTTGACTTGGGCTCTAAGGAAAGAGTTTTTGGAAAGTGCGTTTTTAGAAACGTAGATTTTAGAAGGAAAATTCTAGAGGGGAATTTCTAGAAGGGAGATTTTGGAAAAGAGAGTTTTTGGAAAGATTTTTAGGGAGTGTTTTTGGAAAGTGAATTTTTAGGAGAGAGAGTTTTGGAAAGGAGTTGGAAAATGGGGTTTTGAAAAATAGATTTTGGAGGGGAGTTTTTGAAAACAATTTTGGAGAGGAGAGTTTTAGGAAAGTATGTTGAAAAAGAGATTTTTAGGAAGGGATTTTTGAAGAGAGAGTTTTTGGAAAGTATGAAAACGTCTCACTTTCCTAAAGCGATTCTAACCATAAGAGGTCTAGAACCACTTTAAGAAAGTGGTTTTGGAAAACAATAAGATTTGAAAATATAGACCAAAAAGGTCACTTTTAATGTAACACTTTCCTAAAGCAACCTTAGCCATGGAAAGGCTAGAATCACCCTAGAATTGTGGTTTTGAAAACATGTTTTTGAAAAAGAGATTTTGATGCAATTTTGAAAACAAGTTTGAAAACGTTTTGAAAAACAACTTTGAAAACGATTTTTGGAATATGCAAGACGATGATATGCACAATGCAATTTGGGGTCGTGAACACACAAGGCTAAGGCTTCACCACATAATCAAGGGGGCAGGACCCACGTGGTCTTTGGTTAGACTAGAAGAAAGCCCCCGACACGGTGACTCTCCAATAGTCTAATCCTACACATGGACCGGGAGTCCCCTTGTTTCAAGCATGCAAAGAAAGGGGGGGAAAGAGATGGGGGATTAAAATAGAGAAAACCCAAGTGGGTTGGAGAGAGAAGAGAGAGGGGGGAAGTGCAGAAAATTAAAGAAAAAACCTACCGTATGTCTTCTTTATTTTGCGCGCCGCGCTGTCTTCGGTCTTCGGTCTTTGTCTTGATCTTCACCTTCAGCCTTCAAGAGTTGTCTTCAAGCTTTGGATGGCAGCTCTTCAAGTCTTCAAAGGATGCTTGAAGGCTAGTGTATGAGTGTATGGGGGAGTGTATGAGTGTATAGGAGGCTAGGGTTTGTGTATAGTGGCTAGGGTTTGGGAGAACCTAGGGAGGCTAGGGTTTTGGAGGTGCTCGAGCTCTGTATATCGAAATATAGGATTTTTAGGTTAAGTTTGCAGACCCCTTTCATGTTGAATGAGGCTCTGTATTTATAGAAGTTGGACAAACCTGGCGCCTGTTGCAGTGGCGCCAGGACAAATTCTACACTAGTGGCGCCAGCCAATTAGGAAATGTTTAAGGTCGGCAAGCAACGTATCTTTGACTAGATTTGGGTGCCTGTACTAGTAACTACCATGCAATTTTTAGCTTGGCTTTACTAGAAGTGACTCCGGAAAGTCCGGGAACGATTTGGAGGAGCTAGGAATGACCCGGAAGGCCAGAAAGAAGCAGGAACACTTAAAATAGTGTCCTGGAGGTATTTGACTTGAAAAGTGAGGATAAGATGTGTCGGAAAGGTTGACCGGGCCTTAAGGGCAAAATGGTCACTCGGACCGGAAAACTACCGGGATAGACACAGATTGTCCCGGAAGAAGACTTGGGATCTGGAAACATTATTCAGAATGTTCCCGGAGGTTGCCGGTTTGATTCCCAGAGCCGGCGTAGTCGAAAAAAAAGACCGGCCCACCAGGGGCAAAACGGTCATTTTGTACCAGGTTTGCCGGAACTAACTCAAAATGATCCGGAAAGGTAAAGGGGAGTTGAGATTATTATAAAAAGTAGCCTCAGGAGGTTACCGGTTTGATACCCAGAGCCGGTGTGGTCGAAAAAGGAGACCGGCCCTCCAGGGGCAAAACGGTCATTTGGTGTCGGGTTGGCCGGAACTAACTCAGAATGATCCGGAAAGGTAAAGGAAGGTTAAGAATACTATAAAAAGTATTCTCGGGACATTACCGGTTTGATACCCAGAGCCGGTGTGGTTCCCGGAGCATTCGGATGCCTAGGGGCAAAATGGTCATCTTGACGTGAAAGTCTCGAAAAATGTCCACAGGACAATTTGGACATTTTTCACCAAAGTGGGCTAACAGACACTGGTGTTGACCTAAGTTTTGAGTGTTTCCGCCACTCTAACGGTGTGAGTAATTCCGCTACTCGGACGGGGTTGATGATTTGGGAGTATTTCCGCTACTCGGACGGGGTTGATGATTTGGGAGTATTTCCGCTATTCGGACGGGGTTGATGATTTGTGAGTATTTTCGCTACTCGGACGGGGTTGATGATTTGGGAGTATTTCCACTACTCGGATGGGGTTGATGATTTGTGAGTATTTCCGCTACTCGGACCGTCTCGAGGAATAAACTGTCTCGAGAGAGGGATTTGAAAAGGGGTCTTATCGTCTCCGAAGAGACGTGCCTAGATTGGAACCGTCTCGAGGAATAAACTATCTCAAGAGATGGATTGGAAAGGGGTTTTACCGTCTCCGAAGAGACGCGCCTGGATTGGAATCGTCTCAAGGAATAAACTGTCTCAATAGAGGGATTGGAAAGGGGTCTTACCATATCCGAAAAGACGTGCCCGGATTGTGAGTGTTTCCGCCACTCTAACGGCGGTCGTCATGATACAGGGGTTTGTTGCCAATTCCCTATATCGATCTATTTGTGAGTATTTTCGCTACTCTAACAGTTTTGTGAGTAGTTTCGATACTCGGACCGTCTCGAGGAATAAACTGTCTCGAGAGAGGGATTGGAATTGGAAAGGAAAGGTCAATGCCCCCTAAGGGCATTTTGGTCATTTTGCCTCTATTTGGGCCTGACAGGCCCGCGAAGCGATGGAAAGACGGAATTTGGACCTAGAGGATTGGTTTCGATTGGAATATGCCCACTATGACTTGAAAACAAGTCTGGACGGAGTGTAGACTACCGAGCGGTCAAAAATGGGGTGCTTACACTTCTCTTTCTCTCTTTCTCCCTCTCTCAACCGGTTTGGTGTGTGTGTGTGTGTTTATGTGTGTGTGTGTTTTGTGTTATAAGAAGACACACATGGAAAATAATCCCACGTGTCTCACACCTCCAACATAAGTTACAACACAAATCCTCATTGGTCATTTTTTACTCAAAAGAAGAAATAATTAACATTAAATATTGCATACACTAGAAATTCTCATTAATATAAATAAATAGAGGTTCGGGATATCACAATGGCCATGGAGGTTTCGCAGTGAGTCCATCAACCCTTGAATTTTCAAGCTAAGAGGGTCTAGGGGAGATCTTTTCACAGCAGGTGAGAGCAGTATAGTCTTCTCTTCTTCGATGTTGGCCCCCTTGGAATTCTTTTTGCTTTTCCCCATTGTGTCAGATTGAAGCACGGTTCTTGGGTTGGCAATTTCAAAGTCCTTGGGGAAGATCATGGATGATGACAGGCTAAAGTTACATCTTTTACTACCATGACGTGGATGAGCTTGAACATTTTGTCAATTTTAGTTCCCATCTTGTTGACTTTTTCTTGTGAGACCGGGGAGGTCTCATTAGGGTCGGCCGCCATTAGTAAAGCTCTTTGCCGGGTAATGATCGAGTCTCTAGGTGGATGCTGATCTTTCTTAGGAGCAATGACGACTTTCTATGGTGTAGTTTCAGTGAAAGAAAAAGAAAAAAGAGAAAAATAAAGACACAAGCCACAAGTTAGTGTTTGATATTCAAAAAGTTTTATACAATGCATGCCCTAGGGATGTCCCGTTTTGAGAGGAGGCTAAACATGATGGATTTGGCTCATTTTTTAGACATAGGGGGTCTGCCCCTGTATGAAGATATCTTACCGTCAATTGAGAACATTCATTCATTCATTCATTCAATTTCAAAAAGTTAGAAGAGTACATTGAACTTTGAGTTTGAATACAAAAGAATCGAAGTACATTTTTATAGGGGAAGGAAAAACATTTTCCTTAAAACTTTCACCTATCTACTTTTACATTTGAGATCCTAAACTACTCTTGAGTGTTGGGATTCACCTTCTTTGAGTTTGACGTTGAGGACGTCATTGAGAGACCTTGTTTTCTGGTTGCCCCTTATCTTTTTAGCAATTCTCTTTCCATGGGCATAGAGGGATTGGGGCCCCTCTTTATGGAATGACTTGAAATGTATGCCATGAGTCCTTAGGGTTATGTGGAAACCCTTAAGATTTTGGTAGGTTTTATGCAAGGGAGAGTGAGCTTGGTGCCACTCTCTATGGGTTGATCATGTACATGAGAATGTAGTGACTTAAGTTTCTTTGGAACTCTTATCTTAAGATGAAGTATTGAATGTATGTATGTGTATGCCGAGAGTATAGAAAGAGAGAGAATGCAATTGTAAAGTAAATATATATACATAAGCATTTATACAAATATTATAATATTAGGAATAGATAAGGATAAAGGAATGTAAAGTTATTGTCCTTTCCTCCATGGTTTTGAAATTGACGTGCGTGTCTTAAATCCGACAGAGGTTTGGTTATGCATGATTTCTACATAACATGAGGTTGAGGGTTTACTAATGCTTCTTAAGAAGGCTCGATTTCTGGATCTTCAAACCTAGGCCCACTCCCCGAGGTGGTGCCATTATTGGTTGGTGATTTGAGTGGGGGGACCATCATGAGGTCGTAGGCTTACAAACTGACACAGCATCCGCCCATAACCAAAGTGTCATCCCCCCTTCTAACTAGAAAGGTTATAACCAAGTAATAATACAAATATACAAATGCGAGTGTACGTGCAGTGTGTATGTGACATTTTGAAAAATGGAATAAAGGGCCCAACAATTCCCATCTATCCTGTCTATTCCATCCTATTCATTCATGACATACATAACAATATAACATAAAATAAAATGTGAACAAGAGTCCACCTACAAAATAAAATGCACAAAGTCAGTACATTGATGACAAACTTAATGCAAGGTTGAATGATTGAATATGAATTGAATGCAAGCAATGGCATGTTCTTGAAAACAGCTTTGAAAAGTTTGATTTTGAAGAATTTGAAGTGGACAAAATTGGACAAATTAATCGAAGATTCTAGATGACTGAAGGGTGAAGAGACATGATAATGGCCTAATCCTCTAAGCATCCCTAGCAAAGTTGTCAGCTGTCACGTCCCGATTTTTTGCACTCGAGAAGATACAAGTGAGAAAAATACAGTACTCTCTCTTTAGAACTCATCGTCCTAGAAAGACGAGTGCGACTAGGTCTGAATTTAGAAATTGACTTGAATAAGGGTTTTTGGAAAAAGTTTGGAGTCGCCACCTAACTTTGTTAAGGTGAGTTAGGTCACCTAAAACTAAGTGTAATATAAAGATTAAACTTAGGGTTTTTGAAAAGGTTTTGGAAAACTCCCTCAAAAGAGGGTTTTTAAAGAAAACAAGTTATTTGGCAACCTTGGAAAAGATTTAAGCCCTTTTTGAAAATAACTCTGTTTTTGGTCTTTTAAAAAACAGTGATTCTAGGCTCAAAGGTTGGTTACGTATAGGGAAGATGTACTAGACTATCACCCTATTCTGCCCTTGCGGTACCTACATGTTTAATTCACCCTAGGTTCACTCATTTTGAATATTCGATTATCCATTGTTCAATTATATCCACTTTGAGAATTTTAGAAAGATGTTTAATATAATGCATGACGTGCAACTGCATGAAAAAAATTTGATTTTGAAAGTAGATTTGAAAAGGGGATTTGAAGTTTGAAAGAGGTTGTGGAATTTGAAAAATTAAAAAAAGATTACAGAATTAGAAACTTGAAAAAGGTTGTGACCACACCAAAGAGGGTTGCCTGCGTATCCCTTTATTGGGAATTAGGTCAGCCGTAGTTAGGACGCAGGGTCCGATTGAAAATGGACACTTTAGGGACTTGTTTGATTTGAAAAGATACCTTGGGGTCTTGAAAAGTTTGATTTGATAATAGTTTGAATTGAACTTTGATTGGAAGATTTGAAATTAAACTTTGATTTGAAATTGACTTTGATTTGAAATCGAACTTGAAGATTTGAAATTAAACTTTGAAGTAGAACTTAGACTTGATTTGGAAAGATTGAGTTGAGCTTTGAAATTATCTTGACTTGGATTGAAGTGTTAAAACCATCTTGGTTTTTACTTGAGTTTAAAGAAGAGTTTTTGAAAAGAGTTGAAACTTTCTAACTTTAGGGTTAGGATTAAGGTTAAACAAGGGTTTAGATATCTTAAGATTTTGGTAACCTAAGGTTGAAACATGCACTTGAAATAAAAATGTTTGATTTCAGAAAGTTGAATTTTAAAGAGTTAGGATTTAGGAAAGATTTAAAACGATTTGATTTGATTTAGAAACACTTGACTTAAAAAAGATTAAGAAAAATTTGACTTGAATATTTGATTTGAAAGAATTTAGAAAGTTAGAGTTTAGAACGATTGGATTTTGGAAAGCTTTGAATTAGGAGAGTTTTAAATTAAGAAGGTTTGAATTAGGAAAGTTTCAAATTAGAAAAATTTCACTTTAGAAAAGTTTTGAAATTAGAAAAGTTTCATTTTAGGAAAGTCTTGATTTAAGAATAAGTTGATTTAAATTTGGAAAAGTTTGAATTGAGAAAGATTTGAACTTCAAAAGATTGAAAATTGAAAATTGAAAATATTTGGAAGTTTAAGATTAAGAAAGATTTGAAATTAAGAAAAAGTTGGTAGCTCGAAATTTAAAAAGTCAGAATTTGAAGAGGTTTGAAATTTAGGAAAGATTTGATTTATATTTCCTAAAATAGAATATTTTATTTTATTTTCAAAAATAGAAGATTTGATTTGGTTCCAAAATTGGAGGATTTAATTTGACATGGAATTAGAAAGTTCAAGTTTTAGAAATCTTAAATTTGGAAATCTGTAATTTTATATAGAAAAAAGAGTTTTGGAAATCTATGATTTGAGGCAATTAGAAAGTCGTGATTTTAAGAGAAAAATTAGGGTTTCCTAATCATGGATTCTAGGGTTTTGACTTGGACTCCAAGACAAGTCGTTTTTAGAAAGTAAATCTTTAAAAAGAGTTTTTAGAAAGTAGAACTGCAAAAACTATTTGGAAATGGGTTTGAATGTAGACTTTTGAAAATCTCTTAAGTATGTCACTTTCCTAAAACCATTCTAACTATGAAAAGATTAGAACTATTCTAAGGTTGTGATTTTGACAACAACTAGGGTTTGAAAGCAAGATTTGGACCTTGAGGGTCCTATTGAATGTAACACTTTCCTAAAGCAACCATAACCATGGAATGGCTGGAATCACTATAGAATTGTGATTTTTTGAAAAATAATTTAAGACTTGAATTCAAATTTGGACCTTAATGGTCACATTGTATATAACACTTTTCTAAAACAATCCTAACCATGGAATGACAAATCATCCTAGTATTGCGATTTTGAAAACAAGTTTGAAAGTTGGAGGTTTTGAATGCAAGTTGTAAAAAGAACTTTGATGTGAGTTTGTAAACAACTTTAAACACAATTTTGAATGCAATGCATGAACATGACAACCACAATACAATAGGAAGGTGAACAAACCAGATTGGGCTACACCACATAATCAAGGGAGCCGAACCCATACCGACTTAGGTTGAACTTAAAGAAATCCCTCAGTACAGTGACCTTCAACAATTCTTCCTAGGGATAAATCGAGAAGTCCCTTATTTCAAACATGCAAGATGAGAAGGTAGAAGATGGGGATTAAAATAGAAGATAACCCAAGTGGGTTAAAAGAGAAAAAAGAGAGGGTGATTACACAAAAGTAAATAGAAAACCAACATTATCTTCCTCTTGCTTTGATTGCTTTGTTTGCTTTATTCAACTTGAACTTTGAGAGCTGTGAAAATACAACACTTGGTCTTCAATGGATATTTGGAGACTTATATTTAAGTGTATAGGATGTATAGAGGTTAGGGTTTGAGTGTATCGGGCCTAGGGTTTGAGGACGCTTGAGAGAATTAGGATTTTGAGGGAATTTGAGCTCTGTTTTCAGTGAGGCAGAGTTTCTGGACTAAGTTTACAGACCTTTTTTACGCAGGGGGAGGGTTTGTATTTATAGACAAATAGAATAGGAACTAGCGCCACTAGGAGTAGTGCCATGCCAATTTTTGGCTTGGTGCCTCTTGGAGTGGCGCCAGCTAGTTGAGAAAATTTTTGGAGTGACAAAAACAGATTTTTAAACCTTTTGACGCAAGGCAAAAGATTTGGGCACTTGTCCTAATAACTACTATGCTATTTTTGGCCTAGCTTCACTAAGAGTGACGCTAAAAAGTCTGAAAATGATTTGGAAGGTCGGAGATGGATAGGAACTCCTAAACGAGTGTCCCGGAGGTTACTAATTTGATGATCAGAGCTGGAATAGTTGAAAGGAGCGACTGGCTCATCAAGGGTAAAACGGTCATTTAAATCTGGGAAAGCATCAGAATGACCAGAGTGATTCATAAGAAGATTTGAAGGTTGGAAACACTATTGAGAGTGTTTTGAGAAATTTTCAGTTTGATACCCAGAGCCAGTGTGGTTGAAAAAGGTGACCGGCCTACCAAGGGCAAAACAATCATTTCGTATCAAGCTTACCGGAATAGACTCAGAATGGTTTAGAAAAGTACTAGAAGGCTGGGAATACTGTTAGAAGCATTCCTAAAAGATAAACGATTTGATATCTAGAGTCAATGTGGTTCTCAAAGGTAATTGGATGGCTAGGGGCAAAATGGTCATTTAGCTTCAAGTGGGCCCAGTGGGCCCAAGAAGCGACTGGTGGACCGAATTGGAGTTTGGAGGATGGGTTGGAACCTGAATGTGCATGTGATGTTTGAGAGTGAGTCCATTCAAGCCAGAGATTGCCGAGTTGGCAAAAATGGAGTGCTTACATTGAGAATCCATTTATTCCCAGTAGTCTTACATCTAGGCGGTAGATTAACTAAGTCCTAGACTTGATTGACTTTCATGGACTATATTTCATCATTCATTACAATTGTCCACTCATTACTAGCAGGTGACAACAGAGCCTCTTTGATAGTTTTAGGTTCTGCATCATTATGCAGAGCAACCATGAAAGCTTCCCCCTTAATCGTAAAACGACGAAGAGGGATAGTTCCATGTTCACTTCTATGCAATTATGTCTCTAGAAGATTTACATCCATTGGAACTAGTCCATTATTAGGTAAGTTGCTCCCCCTATCCCTAGGAGATTAAGAAATTACTTCCCCACCCTCTCTTAAAATTGTTGGAGCACTGTCTTGTGGATCCAGTAACTTAAAGAGTTCGATCTCTTTAGACACATCACCTCTATTAAGGAAATTATCCTCAAGGAAAACTGTGTCTCATGACTCAAGTTTAGCCACACTTCCATTGGGCCATTCACCTAGAAACACATATCCCTTAGAGTGTTCAGAATAATGAATGAAAAATATACTTCTTCCCTCTAAGGCCTAACTTCTAATGCTTATAAGAAGTGTTATGTATGTAAACAACCAATTCCTATGGATGCAAATTACTTAAGTCAGGTTATTTGCCATTCCATAACTCATATGGGTAGAATGTACTGATTTAGAAAGCACTCGATTAAGGATGTATGTAGTAGTCAACAAAGCATCCCCCTATTATGAAATGAAAATATTAGGTTGAGCCATCATCGACCTAACCATGTCCAACAAGGTATGGTTCTTTCTTTCTATTAAACCATTTTGTTGCGGAGTCCTTGGAATTATCAACTATCTAAGTATCCTTTTATCTTCACAGAGTTCCTCGAACTACTCAGATAAATACTCACGGCCTTGGTCAGTCCTAACAGCCTTAATGCTCTTATCTAACTGACTCTCAACCAAGTTGACATAACGTCGAAAGCAATCCAATGTTTTAGACTTATATAAGAGCAGATAGACATGACCAAAACGCTCAAAGTCATCTACAATGTGATAAAATAAGTTGCACCATGTCTTGTCGTAACATTCATTGGGCCATATATATAGGAGTGTATTAATTGCAATGGCGTAGATGTCCTTCTAGCTTTTCCAAATGGTTTTCTAATTAATTTGCCTGTAAGACAATTCTCACGGACGGGTAAATGAACTTTAGCGAGTAGGCCTTCCTCTTGAGCTAACCGAGTCATTCAATTTTGACCGATATGACCTAGTCTAGCATGCTATCTAATTCAACCAACCTCGCACACAGATGCATGTAAGCACCTCATTTTTTACCGCTCGGCAGTCTACACTCTGTCCAGACTTGTTTTCAAGTCATTGTGGGCATATTCCTATCGAATCCAATTCTCTAGGTCCAAATTCCGTCTTTCCATCACCACGCGGGCCTGTCAGGCCCAAATAGAGGCAAAATGACCAAAATGCCCTTAGGGGCATTGTCCTTTCCTTTCCAATTCCAATCCCTCTCTCGAGACAGTTTATTCCTCGAGACGGTTCCAATCCAGGCACATCTCTTCGGAGACGGTAAGACCCCTTTCCAATCCCACTCTCGAGACAGTTTATTCCTCGAGACGGCTTCAATCCAAGCACGTCTCTTCGGAGACGGTAAGATCCCTTTCCAATCCCACTCTCGAGACAGTTTATTTATCGAGACGGTTCCACTCCAGGCACGTCTCTTCGGAGACGGTAAGACCCCTTTCCAATCCCACTCTCGAGACATTTTATTCCTCGAGACGGTTCCAATCCAGGCACGTCTCTTCGGAGACGATAAGTCCCTTTTCCAATCCCACTCTCGAGACAATTTATTCCTCGAGACAGTTCTAATCCAGGCACGTCTCTTCGGAGATGGTAAGTCCCCTTTCCAATCCCTCTCTCGAGACAGTTTATTCCTCGAGACGGTCCGAGTAGCGAAACTACTCACAAAACCGTTAGAGTAGCGGAAATACTCATAAATAGGTCAATATAGGGAATTGGCAACAAACGCCTCTGTCACGATGGCCGCCGTTAGAGTGGCAGAAACACTCAAAACCCAGGTCAACACCAGTATCTGTTAGCCCACTTTGGTGAAAAATGACCAAACTGTCCCTTGGACCTTTTCCGAGACTTTCCGGTCAAGATGACCATTTTGCCCCTAAGCATCTGAATGCCCCGGGAACCACACCGGCTCTGGGTATAAAACTGGTAATGTCCCGAGAATACTTTTTATAGTATTCTCAACCTTCCTTTACCTTTTCGAATCATTCCGAGTCAGTTCCGACCAACCTGGTACAAAATGACTGTTTTGCCCCTAGAGGGCCGGTCTCCTTCTTCGACCACACCGGCTCTGGGTATCAAACTGGTAACCTCCTGAGACTACTTTTTATAGTGTTCTTAACCTTCCTTTACCTTTCCGGATCATTCCAAGTCAGTTCCGGCAAACCTGGTACAAAATGACCGTTTTGCCCCTGGTGGGCCGGTCTCCTTTTCCGTCCACGCCGGCTTTGGAAATCAAACCGGAAACCTCTGGGAACATTCTAAATAATGTTTTCAGATCCCAAGTCTTCTTCCGAGACAGTCCGGGTTCACCCCGGCAGCTTCCTAGTCCGATTGACCGTTTTGCCCCTAAGGGCCCGGTTAACCTTTCTGACCCATTTTATCCTCGCTTTTCAAGTCAAATACCTCCAGGACACTATTTTAAGTGTTCCTGCTCCTTTCCGGCCTTCCAGGTCATTCCCGGCTCCTTCAAATCATTCCCGGACTTTTCGGAGTCACTCCTAGTGAAGCTAGGCTAAAAATTGCATCGTAGTCACTAGTACAGGCGCCCAAATCTAGTCAAAGATACGTTACTTGCCGACTTATAAAGTTTCCTAACTGGCTGGCGCCACTCCTAGTGGCGCCAAGAGCAATTTTGCCCTAGCACCACTGCAACAGGCGCTAGGTTTGTCCAACCTCTATAAATACAGAGCCTCATTCAACTTGAAAAGGATCCGCAAACTCAACCTAAAAATCCTATATTTCGATATACAGAGCTCGAGCACTCCCTAAACCCTAGCCTCCTTAGGTTCTCCAAACCCTAGCCACCATAAACAAACCCTAGTCTCATATACACTTCTATACATCCCCATACACTCATACACTAGCCTTCAACCATCCTTTGAAGACTTGAAGAGCTGCAATCCAAAGCTTGAAGACAACTCTTGAGGATTGAAGACGAAGATCAAGACAAAGACCGAAGACCGAAGACAGCACGGCACGCAAAATAAACAAGACATACGGTAGGCTCCCTATTTAAATTTTCGCACTTCCCCCTTCTCTCTTCTCTTTCTTAACTCACTTGGGTTTTCTCTATTTTAATCCCCCATCTCTTTCCCCCCTTTCTTTGCATGCTTGAAACAAGGGGATTCCCGGTCCATGTGTAGGATTGGGCTATTAGAGAGTCACCGCGTCGGGGGCTATCTTCTAGTCTAACCAAAGACCACGTGGGTCCGGCCCCCTTGATTATGTGGTGAAGCCTTAGCCTTGTATGTTCACGACCCCAAATTGCATTGTGCATATCATAGTCTTGCATCTTTCAAAATTCGTTTTTGAACTCGTCTTCAAAATCGTTTTCAAACTCGTTTTCAAGATTGCATCAAAATCTCTTTTTCAAAAACTTGTTTTCAAAACCATAATTCTAGGGTGATTCTAGCCTTTCCATGGCTAGGGTTGCTTTAGGAAAGTGTTACATTAAAAGTGACCTTTTGGTCTATATTTTCAAATCTTATTGTTTTTCAAAACCGCTTTCCTAAAGTGGTTCTAGCCCTCCTATGGTTAGAATTGCTTTAGGAAAGTGAGATGTTTTTACTCCTAAAAACTCTCTTTTCAAAAAGTTTTTGTTCCTAAAAATCTCTTTTTCAACATACTTTCCTAAAACTCTCCTCTTCAAAATTATTTTCAAAAACTCCCTTCCAAAATCTATTTTTCAAAACTCTCTTTTTCAACTCCTCTCCAAAATCTTTTCCTCAAAATTCACTTTCTAAAAACACTCCCTAAATTCACCTTCCTAAAAACTCTCTTTCCAAAAATCTTCCTTCTAGAAACTCCCCTCTAGGATTTTTCCTCCCAAAACCTTCGTTTCTAAAAACGCACTTTCCAAAAACTCTTTCCTTAGAGCCCACAATTAAGAAATCCTAAATTTTCTTCCCAAAAACATGGTTTTCAAACTTTGCCCCAACTTAGATTTCCAAAACCTCTAGTTTTGACATCCAAACTATACATGTTTCCAAAACCTCTTTTCTACGTCAAAACTATAATTTTTTAAAACTAGGGTTTCTAGAATCTCCCTTTCCAAATCCTTTTCAAATCAAATCTTCCCTTTAAGAAACCAAATCCAATCTCCTTGTTTAGGAAACTAAATCCAATTCTCCGTTTTTAGAAACCAAATCCAATCCCTTCCTAATCTAAACCTTTCTTAATTCAATACCTTCCTAAACCATAAGTTTCCTAAACCTAAACTCTAAATCTTTCTTTAAATTTTAAAATCCAACTCTTTCCTAATTCAAATCCTTCCTAAACTTCCACTTTCCAAAATCTTAAGTTTCCAAAAACTTGAACATAAAAATCTTTCCTAATTCAACCCTTTCCTAATTCTACCTTTTTTCAAATCTTAACTTTTCAAACCTAAATTTTTAAACTCTTCCTAAACTCAAACCTTTCTTAATCTCAAGATTTTCTAAAACCCTAAAACTTTCTAAATCTTAATCTTTCTAACCCTAAATCTTTCCAAATTCTAAACTTTCCAAAACTTCAACATCTTTCCAAATCTAAGACTTTTCTAAACTCAAAACTTTCTTAATTCAAACATTTCCTAAACTGAAAACTTTCCTTTTTCAAATCTTTCCTAAAACGAAACTTTCTTATTTTCAAAACTTCCTTGTTTCAAGGCTTTCCAAATTCAAAACTTCCCTTCTTCAATACATTACAAAATTCAAAACTTTCTTAACTTGAAACTTTCCAAATTCTAAGCCTTTCTCAAACTAAACTTTTCCTAATTCAACACCTTTCCAAAATTCTAAACTTTCCAATTTTCAAAACTTCCCTATTTCAAAAAATTTCCTAATTTGAAAACTTTCCTAATTTGAAACTTTCTTAATTCAAAACTTTCCTAAAGTTGAAACATTCCAAATTCAAAGTTTTCCTAAGTTGAAACTTTCTTAATTTTAAAACCTTCCTAAATCGAACCTTTCCTAATTCAAACATTTCCTAAATCCAATCTTCCCTAATTTCCTAAACCTTCTAAGTCAAGTCAAATATTTTCTAAGTCTCTTCTCTTTCCTAAGTCTAGGTTTCCTAAAACCAAGTCTTTCCAAAATCAATCTTTCCAAAGCAAGTCTAATCTTTTCAATTTCAATTTTCAATCTCTTCTTCTAATCTCAAATCAAATCCAATTTTCAATTCAATCTCTTTCTTCAAATCAACTCATCTCTTTTCAATCGGACTCTTGTCCGAACTACGACTGACCTGATTCCCCCAAAGGGATACGTAGGCAACCTTCATAGGTGCGGTCACAACACTTTTCAAACTTTCAATTCCACCCTCATGGGTGCGGTTTCCACATTTTTCCAATCTCAAATTTCAATCTATTTTCAAAATTCCAATTTCAAAATTTCTATTTTCAAATTTCTACTTTCAATTTTCAAACTTTTAAATTTCAATTCCATCTCTTCAAATCTATTTTCAAATCAAATCAATTTCTTTTCAAATCAATTTCTATTTTCCAATTCTCTTTTATTGCACTTGCACATCATGCATCATGTTAGTTTCTATTTAAACATTGTTTTTCAAAGTGGATAGGATTGGACATGGGTTAATTAAAGACTCTCATAGGTGAATCTAGGGTAGATTGACATGTAGGTACCGAAAGGGCGGGGTAGGGTGATAGCTTAGTGCGTCTTCCCTACACGTAACCAACCTCCGAACCTAGGATTACTGATTTCAAAGACCAAAAAGGAGTTATTTTTCAAAAAGGGCTAAATGTTTTCCAAAGGTTGCCAAACAACCTGTTTTTCTTAAAAACCCTCTCTCGAGGAGATATTTTCAAAATTGTTTTCCAAAACCCTAAGTGTAGTCTTTGGATTATTCTTAGTTTTTAGGTGACCTAACTCACCTTAATCAAGTTAGGTGGCGACTCCGAATCTTTTTCAAGAGCCCTTTATTCAAATCGATTTTCAATTCAAACCTAGTCGCACTCATTCTTTTAGGAGAGTGAGTTATAACGAGAGAGTACAACATTTTTCCCACTTGTGTGAGTATTCCTCGAGTGCGAAAAATCTGGGCGCGACAATGCATTAAAAGAATAAGATTCATTGGCACAACTATTATTATTAGAATAGTCAATATCCAATATGACAAAACTATCTATTACATAACCAGATCCATAATAGTTCTGATCCTTATAAATGCTAACACCCTAACCCTCAAAACAAAAAATAAAGCTATATTCATTAAACTAAATTTCGTCAATTTCCTAGAGCATACAACGCATCATGGAGGTACAAAGTGTGCCCATGTCGCAATTCCAACTAATAAGTACCAATGGCAAGTACATCGATACTGGACTCATTCCCCATGTAAATACGCCTACTGCCTTGTAGAATTCAATGATGCTCCACAAATCCAAATATGTGTCTCGCTATGTGGTCTATTACTCCCGAGTCCACAATCCATAAATTAAGAGAGTGAGCTATAAAGACTTGACTGGTAACAAAATAATCAATCTAGGAGATAGAATTAGGGAGTACCTTCTAACTTGCTTCGTAGATGTGGAATATAATTCAGCAAGCATACAGTTGGTGATGTAGTTTAAATCTGGTGAGTTTGGATATCGATTCTCTCGAAGATAAAGTCAATATAAGCTATAGGCTTTAACTCACATCCATTTCTCTCAAGATTTGCAACAGCCCAAGTGAAATTAATTCTTAAAAAGGAAAAACAAAAAATACTTGATTTTGAAAGGTTGATTTGGCTAAACTAATGCAATATTAAAACAATTAAACTATTAAGATAAAAGAGCTTGGATCCAATTAATCAACCAACCAATTTCAACAAGTGTTCAATAGAGAGATGTATTACGCAAATCAAGGATCTAGGTTTCAACAAGTGTTAAATCTTGATTCGGAAGATTTACACTATAGAATCATGAATTCATTAGCAATTAACCTTATAATTGAATTCTATTGAAGAACCCTGGATTCATACTATCGATTTGTGCAATCCCTATACCAATCCGAAGATTGTACATAGAAGTTACCAAACTTGGTCAAGATTGTACATAGGTTTTCTTAAGTAACCAAGCATTAATTGCTAAGAATTAAAGGAATTGGAAGATGAATCAATGAAACCCATGTTACCTCCATTGAACTCTTGAAGATCCTTGGTTGGTCTTCACAATTGTATCCAAGTACAAGCTTAGCTACTCATTACTATGGTGAAAATAAGATGAATTGAAAATATAAAGAAGAATTGAAGACACATTGCATTGAAATTGAAGAATCTAGTGCTAGATTACAATGAAAATGAAGAACTATAAAGAAATCTAGGGTTTCTCTCTCTAAAACTACCCTTACAACTCTCTAAAAACATAGAAATAAAAGCTAAATTCTTAATTTTCAGCCAAAGATGCCTTTAAATAGCTGAAAATAAAACAGGGCTCAATCAGGCATTCGAACGACACTATTCACCCGTTCGAACAGTCACTATTCATACGTTCGAATAACACTATTCACTGCTAATGTCACTATTCATTCGTTCAAACGGTCACTATTCACTACTGATGCCACTATTCACCCGTTTGAACGTCACTATTCACCTGTTCGAATGACACTATTCACAACATTTTTCACTCTTGTCCGAATTGTGCCCCAATTGCTCCAAATTAAGCTTAAAACCTGTGCAAAGCAAAATAAAGTAAGCTAATACTAAAATCTAACTAAAGAGGTATATAAACTCCTAGACTAAGGTTAACAAAGCACAAATTAAGGTGTTATAATTACAATTTTAGATTGTAATCACCTTTTCGGCTCGGTACATTCACAAGCGAAGTGAACCTTCTTGTTACAATTGTAGTAAACTGTTATGGCTTAAGCTTTTTTACCACATTGGAAGCCCCTTTTGTACTTATTAGAACCCGCTTTCTTAGGTCCAACATTAACTTCAGCCTTATTCCCACCATACTTGTACTTGAATCCAGATATCCTACACGAAGCACCATCAACAATATAAGAGCTACTGTCAACTTTAGCAGCCTTAAAGCGCTCAACTTCAAGCTCTAGACAACGCGATAAAGTTTTGAATGTTTTCACACTTTCATTGTGCATCATGTTTTGCTACATGTGCTCCCAAGAGTGTGGAAGTGAGTGAAGTACAACCTGGACTTGTTGTTCATCAGTCAAAACATGACCGGCAGTAGCTGGTTCACGTATTATAGCTAACATGACTCGTAAGTGCTGTTTCATTGAATGATACTACTTCTTGGTGTACGAGTCAAACCGCATTATCAGTCAATCTTACAAGAGAAGTAACACCAAACTTCTCTTTCAGGGCTTCCCATATCACATAAGCGGTGTGGTAGTTCTCAAACTCAATAATAAGGTCATTCTGCATACTTGCTAACGTAGTAAAGCGCGCAATTTGATCCTTTTGCAGCCAAAACTCATATGCCTTCTTGTCTTGGAGAGTTTGCGGGTGAGCAGGCTCTGGCATAACCAAATTAAGAGTTTCCAATGACTCTTGCTCATTAAAGAGATATCGGATTTTATGACGCCATATGTCATAGTTATTGCCATCCAATTTCTCTCCTTTAGTCAATTTAGCCATTATGTTTTTAGCTACCATTTTGATCTACATACAAAAATTATGCACATGGGATATTAGCACAATACATACTATGATTTTGTCCCAAAAAATCTAAATTCAAATACTAATAACTTTTATAAGTAGTGAGACCGAAAATTCACGTAGTTCCCAATCATCTCCCGAGCTCCAAGTAATAATTATTAATATTTAATTTAATTAATGCGTAAAGTTTCAATTTATTAGAAGGGAAATCTAAAAATTTATCTACCACCAATTAAACCTCCCACCTGATCTAATATCTCTAGGCATACTAATCAATATTAATCCCATATCATGCATGTATTAATTTTTTTTAACAAAATAAACATGCCAAAAAAAATGTGGAATTCTAACATAACATGTAACAAAAAAGTGCTGATCAACAAAATAAATGCTAAAGAAATTATCCACTGATAAAGGATAATATAAGCAAGTATACATTAATTCTAGTTTCTGGAATTTTTAAACAGTTAACAAACGCCAAAAATAAAACACAAAAAATATCTGGAAGCTTCTAAAAAATATAAAGATCCATGCAACAACAAGAATATAATATCAAAAGTCTGACCATCAAAAAAAAAAAAAACAAATAGCCCCGCATGCGCTCCTAAGCGCGCAAGAGAGCTTAGATTTCCTTTCTTTTTTTTTTACGAAATGAAATCAGAATTTTGTTTTTTTAAAGTTTTTGGAAAATTGTAAGAAATATATAGGAAAATAGGAAATCAAATTTGGAGTATCTGGAAAAAAATCCAAAGAGCTCTACACGTGATTGGGGACCACTTCCCAATGTTTGTTCATATTCTTCCTTGAAGAATTCGAATAAGATTTTCAGACTAACTTCTGACAGTCATAACTCTCAAACCGTAAGTCCAAACGACGCATATAATATGTTGCTAGAAAGATCTCGAGAAGATGATTACAAACATATAAATTTTAGCACTAGAAAATATGTGTGGAGAGAGAACAAAACAAACAAAGTTTTTGCAATTGTAACCAGGGTTACAATTTTCTCTTAATTCATAAGGCTTTTAGTGATGAAACTTTCCAAATTTAATCAGTAGTGTATAGGCTTCTCCATATTAAAAAATAAAGTAATTTCGCGACAGTTTGTCCGCGACACCATTAATGCATGTTTGAAGCTTTTATGCGAACAGTGTATATAAAGACATGTATATGCATCTAAACTTCACATAAAAATACTACAGTAACGAGAAAATCCTAACTTGCTCTAATACCAATGTAAGAATACCTAAATGAATGCGGAAGCGGATTAAACTCGTAACTTAGTCTCATTAATTCGGAACTTAAAAATGTTCTACGCCCTGCCTTGAATCTACAACGGTAGTGTCGTTATAGTGAAGAACAAACACTTTGTTTCCACTGCATAGAAGCCAACCTTATGTATGTATATTTACACACACACACACACACACAAAGATGTTGGCCCAAAAGGCAACCCAATTTTTGGGGGGGGGGGGGGGGGGGGGGGGCGCAGTGAATTGAGTTTTTCAAAGATTAATAAGCAATTAAAATTAATTAAAATTAATCTAAACAATGTAACAATAATCAATCTATATGCAATACAATGTAATCAGAAGAAGAAAAAAAACAGAGCAATAAAAAGAACACAAAGAGTTACCAAGGTTCAACCACAATCCATAGTCTACGTCCTCAGCCTAAGATCCCTTTGAAGTTTTCCTCCACTATATAATCTCCAATTACAAATGGCTACTGATTGACCAAGTGCTTAGCTCACTATACACAAGAACTTCTACCCAAGTTCTTTAGTCACCAAGTGGTTTTGTCCAAGCTCCACTCAAACTTACAAGAGTTTTTCTTTCTCAAGAGAACTCTCAAACTCTCCCTTACAAATGTATAAAATATACAAGAAACTTACAAACTCTCTAACAGGAGTGGATTATACAATCAAAGCTCACAAAGTGAAGACAAGAAGAATGTTAAGGAATTTTAGTTGATCAGTCAGAGGATTCTTGTTTCTTGTCTCTCTTCTTGTTATAAATGTAGTTGGAAACTCGTATATAAACCCCTGTATTGATTTCATCCGTTGGACGTTGTTGGGGTTCATTTAATAAACATCCAGTCCATTATAATGTTAAAAAAACTAGCCGTTATATCCCAAGGATTGACTCCAGGCTTTAAAGAGTCGACTCTTCTAGTTCTGCATTTACCAGATATTGTCCACTGTCTCCATGAGTCTACTCTTCATATTAATGAGTCGGCTCATTGATCATTCTGCCTTCACATCATTTTGCTTCTATCTTCATGAGTCGGCTCCTCATCCCCACGAGTCTACTCTTTGCACAGAAAATTTGCTTCAGTTTTCATGAATCGATTCTTTATATTCAAGAGTCGGCTCTTTGTTCATTTGGTCTTCAAGTTTTTTGTTTTTGTCTCCATGAGGCGACTCTTCATTTTCATGAGTCGGCTCATTGCCCAGAATTCTGCTTTATGACTTACAATGATCCAGTTCATCTCATCAATAGTATAAGATCTTCAAGGAGTCTTCTCTTTGAGATATGATGATTAATCAAACTCTTTAACTCATCAAGGTTATCTTCTTATTCAATTTGGATTGGATCAATCATTTGATATTCAACTCTTCTTGACTTTCAAATTGTCAGGGCTTTATTCAATCAACTTTGATCTTTTCTTCTTTGTTTTCAAAGCTTCCTATTTCATTGTAGAGTTTTCTCTTTCAATGCCAAGATTTCTCTATTATGTAGAGCTTGAAAACACTTCTTTGTCGATTTCTTCTCTTTGGCAGCAATTCTTCTTTCTTCTTTAAAATCACTTCAATGAGACTTTTGTAAGCTTAATGAAATCTCTTCATACATATTGTCTTCATTGATTCTATATATCTCAGAAGAATTCTTCACTTGGATTCCATGTAGAGATTAGGCAATCAATATGAATCTCCTTCTCAAGCAACTTTCAATCACTTAATCTGGAATTGATCTTTGCATACTTGATGAAGTCTCCTTTTTAAGCATTTTCAATTTCTTCAACCATCAATTCATCTTTAACTAATCTTCACACACTCTGATGAAGTCTTCAATCTTTCTTGAGTGCAAGTCAATCTTCATTGAGTCTATGCATACTTGATGGAATCTTTATTTGAACACTTTCAATCTCTTCAAATGCAAATCATGTGTTTGAAGTAGAAATAGGTGTTAATGCTCTATTTGGTTCATTGCATAGCTCTTATAATTTATTGCTTGATCTTGAGTATGTTGTGGATTCATTTTGACAAGTATTAGACTTAAAATTGAATTTTAAGTCCAAATTATAAACTTTATTAATCTGCACACTAAGTAAATGCATTAGTAAAATAACATAAGGTTTGATTATCATCAAAATCAACATGAGGATCAACCTTGAGTCAACAATCTCCCCCTTTTGATGATGACAAAACTTTTGCAAAATAAGTTTATATATGATTAAATGAAATGAACATAATTAAATAGCATACCAATACAGAACTCCCCTTTTGTTTCGTAATTAAGGAAATAATGCTTAGATGACAGAAAACTTTTCAAAAACAACTTCTAGGGAATTTTAGTCTTTAAATTCAAGAACAAATTGAAAGAAATGATTCGTGTTACTCCCCTTGAGAACATGTTCTATATATATCAATTATCACTCATTTCATTTCATTTCATTTTCATTTCTTGTCCAATTCTTATTCCCCAATAAAGTTTATACATATTCAATCTTGAACAAATTCTTCTCCCCCATATTTATCAAATTTTTCTTGTCAATTGTTCTCCAATTCTAAGTTATGTGCAATTTATTTTTCCAACAAACATACATAGTTCAATTCTTCTCCCCAATTCAAGTTATTGGTTTAAATTAAACTCAATTTGTCTTGTCCAATTTTGCTCCAATTCTTCTCTCCTTTTTTGTCAATCTATCAAAAAGAGAAAGAAAATGGAAGACATAAACAGATACAATAGCAAAAAATATTAAAACAAGATAATAAACAATTGTCAGGAAAGCAATCAAACAATCACAAATTCAAAGAAGATCAATTTGGCACCAGAACAAAAGCATATTTCATTCATTGAACATTGAGATTACAAAAAAATTGTTACAGTTAAATCATCCACAATCATTATGCCAAAACAAATAGGACCAGCAGAAAAATATGTGATAACAGGACCATGAGTGACAAAGCCATGAATAAAGTGGTTGATGTTTGAGGATTTTGGAAGAGTTTAAGGAGATGGAGAGGGAGAGGGTGAGAGATCAACAGGATCCGAGGTGCTATTAGATGGACCAAAAAAGGGTCTAGACCTTAGATTATATGGCCTTTTTAGCACAACTCTAGAAGCTAAGGTAGATGATGTGGCTTGCTTTGTTAAGCCAGCTTTCTTTCTTGGTGCAGCATCCTTAGAGTCATCTTTAGGAAAACTATTGGCAAGCTCATCCTCAGATTCATTTTCTGTGTCCTCCAAGTCTTCCTCTGGTTCAATCTCTTGTTCTCCCTCATGTCTTTCTTCATTTTTTGGTTCCTTTCCCACTTCCTCTTCCTCCACTGCAATGCCTTGAGCCCTTTTTAGTTAAATCACGTCTTGCTTAAGACTTTTCAACTGAAGCAACCCTTCATCAAGCTTTTGGTTCATGCTTTGAAGCATGTCCATCATGTTTCCGAAAAGTTCATCAACAGAAGAGGCTTCAAGGGTTTAGGCTAAGGGTCTTCTAGGTCCAAAGGCAGATGCTCCTTTTTGTGAAGAGCTGGCAGGGGCAACTTTGTTAGGCTTTGGAACCCAATGTCCATTGACTTTCTTATATCCTATCCTGCTCAAGGTGTACTTGCTGTATTCATCTTTGTAGGGATCAGGCTTTCTGTAGGTCACACCCAAGAGATTTACTTGAAAATGTTTAAAAATCTTGGTGAGCAGCATCCCATAGTGTAGGTTCTTGGAAGCAGTAGTAGCAGCATTGGCCATGTTAGAGAGAATATAGTACGGCATATCAATTTTGGTGTTTGCGAGGAAGGCCCATAAGAAGAATAGTTCCTTCTCACTTACACGCTTAAAACTACTAACTTTGGGTATGAAAATTGTGGCCACAAAATGATGTACCAGTCTCAACTCAACAGGGAGGTCATTGGCTATGGGTTGGGTGGACTCGGGTAGGTCTTGACCATAGAGAACCTGAAGTTGGCTCTTTCGCCTAACGATTTCAAAATAGGTTTCTCCATTATACCCAGTGCCGACAATCTCTGCAAGAATGCCCTCATTTAGAGTAATTTTCACTCCATTCACGAATCTAGTAATTTCGTTACTTTCAACCTTCTTCATGAGATTAGAGTAGAAATGTGTAACCAATTTTGGGTATACATTCTCTCTAATTGTTGTGTAGGGTTTCCATCCTAGACTGGTAAGGGTGTGAGGGAAGTCGAAGTTCTCACTTTCAAAATAGGCATAATTTATCCAGCGCCCACTCAGAACTTTACAAAGACCGAAGATATTCATGTACCTTTCCTCAGCCAACGCATCTCTGAAATGTGTGATATCCCATCCAAGTTGTTCTTTAGGAGCTCTTTCCTCTGATTCTCTAATGACTGGTCCAACCCTTTTTCGTTTCTGAGTGCGCGAGGAAGAGGCATTAGGGTTTTCTCCACCTTGTTCGATTTTAGGAGCCATTGTAGGATTAAGAAAATTTAGCGAGAACGGAGTGGGATCGATTAGGGTTTATAATGAGATTGAAGTAAAGATTTGTGAAGGTTCGGTGGAGACGGTTGGCCTTTGGTGCGAACAGGGGAGCGGGAGAGAAAAATAGTGAAAGTAAGAAAGAGAGAGAGGGAAATTTCAAATGTTTATAAAAGTGGGTTTCGTGAAAGTATATAGGCCCGACTCATGAGGCAACTCATGAATTTAATGAGTCGACACATGCCTGTTAAAGATATAATTTGAGTCCACTATCGTGATGAGTCGACCCTATGAATTGGAGTGTCGACTCATGCAACCAGACTGGGCAGGTCAATTATAAGAAATTCAGAATATGACCTTTTTCAAGTTTTGAGATAATAGATATCTTAATATGATCATGTAACGCATCATGAATTTAAGAAATGCAAATCATATGAAAGATAATCACATTTAAAACTTTCAAAATACAGATTTCACTCGAATTAATCAAACTTTAAGGTAAAGGATCACTCATCCCTAATTCTCTTCTTATCATACAAAAACCATCTTCACTTAATGGTTTAGTAAAGATATCAGCTAATTGCATGTTGGTGCACACAAAGTTAAGTTCGATATCACCTTTTTGTACATGATCACGTATAAAGTGATATCTAATTTCAATGTGTTTTGTGCGAGAGTGTTGAACAGGATTTTTAGTCAAATTTATAGCACTAGTATTATCACACTTAATAGAAATGTGATCAAATAAGATTGCATAATCTTCAATTGTTGCTAAATCCATAACACTTGAGCACAACATCTGCCAACTGCTACATATGCAGCCTCAACTATTGAGAGAGCAACTGAATTTTGTTTCTTGCTATACCAAGATATAATCATATTGCCTAGGAGTTGGCAAGAGTCACTTGTGCTCTTCCTATCAACTTTACTCCCTGCATAGTCAGCATCAGTGTAAGCATTTAAATTAAAGCAAGTGTCCTTCAGATACCATAATCCAAGGTTTGGTGTGTGCTTAAGATAACAAAAAATTCTCTTTACTGCAATTACATGAGATTCTTCGGATTGGATTGAAAACAAGCACATAAGTAAACACTAAACATTATATCTGGTCTACTAGCAGTTAGATACAATAAGGAGCCTATCATGCTTCTATAGAGTTTAGTATCTACTGACTTACCTTTCTCATCGCTATCCAATTTTGTTGTAGTACTCATTGGAGTACTTATAGATTTTGCATCTTCGATGCTAAATTTTTTGATCAAGTCCTTGATATGTTTGGCTTGATTAATGAAGATGCCTTCCTTTGATTACTTGATTTGAAGTCCGAGAAAGTAGTTGAGCTCGCCCATCATACTCATCTCAAATTCTCTATACATACACTTAGCAAATTTTTTGCAAAGCGACTCGTTAGTAGCACCGAATATAATATCATCCACATAAATTTGTACTACAAGCATATCACCGGTTTTGATCTTGATAAAAAGAATGGTATCTATTTTTCCTCTAGAAAAACCTTTTTCAATTAAAAACTTACTTAATCTTTCATACCAAGCCCTTGGGGCTTGCTTCAAACCATACAAAACTTTTGTAAGTTTGAAAATATGGTTAGGAAATTTTGGATCTTCAAATCTAGGTGGTTATTCAACAAAAACTTCTTCAATGATAAAACCATTTAAGAAAGCGCTTTTAACATCCATTTAATACAATTTAAAATCTTTAAAATAAGCAAATGCAAGTAATAATCTAATGGCTTCTAATCTAACTACCGGAGCATAGGTTTTATCAAAATCAATGCCTTCTTCTTAGCTATAACCTTGAGCAACAAGTCTTGCCTTGTTTCTCATAACAACTTTGGACTCATCCATTTTATTTCGAAATACCCATTTAGTTCGAATGACTGGATGATCACTAGGTCTAGGAACAAGGTGTCATACCTCATTCCTTTCAAATTGGTTCAATTCTTCTTGCATTGCATTTATCTAAAATTTATCATTTTTAGCATCATCAAAACACTTAGGCTGTATTTGAGATAAAAATGCAAGATGATTACATATATTTTTTTTATAGAGGATCAAGTTCTTACTCCTTGTAAAGGATCACCTAGGATTTGTTTCGTAGGATGGTTGTGCACAAACTTCCACTCCTTATGTAGACCTTCATTGATTTCTTGTTGTCTGGTAGGAGCTTCTTGCGCTTCTCTTTCCTTTTGTGGTTCTTCATTTGAGCTTAGTTGAATATATATCCTTTCCATTTCAAGTTCTAGCTCATCTACATCATTATTTGCAATATTCTTCGAAGAAGGCTTAAGTTCATCAAAAGTGACACGAACTGATTCTTCAACCACTAGAGTCCTCTTATTAAAGACTCTATAAGCCTTGCTATGTGTTGAATAGCCAAGAAATACACCCTTGTCAGATTTAGCGTCAAACTTGCTGAGGTTGTCTTTATTGTTATTCAATACAAAATATTTACATCCAAAAGCTTTAAAGTATGAGACATTTGGTTTCTTATCTTTCCAAAGTTCATAGGGGATTTTGTTCAAAAACTTTCTAAACAAAATTCGATTCAAAATGTAACACGCTGTGTTAACAGCTTCAGCCCAAAAGTATTTTGGTAAACCATTTTCGTAAAACATGGTTCTAGCCATTTCTTCTAAAACTCTATTTTTCCTCTCAACAACCCCATTTTGTTGAGGTGTTCTAGGGGTTGAAAAGTTATAATTAAAATCATTTTCATCACAAACACTTCAAAGGGTTTGTAATCAAATTTCCCTCCATGATCAGTCCTAATAGAGGTGATTGAAAAACCTTTTTCAGTTTGGACCTTTCTACAAAATTTTGTAAAGAGAACAATTGTCTCATCCTTATGAGCTAAGAAGAACGTCCATGTAAATCTAGAATAGTCATCAATGATAACAAGTGCATATTGTTTCCCACCAAGACTTAAAGTCCTAGTTGATCCAAATAAGTCCATATGCAATAGTTGAAGTGGCCTAGAGGTAGTGAGCATATTTAAGGATTTGAAAGAAATTCGAGTTTGCTTACCTAATTAACAAGCATCACAAACTCTATTTTTGCCAAATTGTATTTTTAAAAGACCTTTGACCAAATCATTTTTAAAAACCTTTGAAAGCATGCTCATACTAATGTAACCAAGTCTTCTATGTCACAACCAACTTTCGTTATTGTTCATAGCAGCAAGGCATTCCATTTTATAAGAAGATAAATCATTGAGATTAAAAATATAAATATTGCCTTGTCTATATCCAATGAGAATTATCTTGTTATCATTAATGTCAATTACATCACATTTAGAGGATTCAAATACAACCTTGCATCCTTTGTCACAAAGTTGACTAATGCTCAAAAGATTATGTTTGAGTCCTTTAACAAGTAGTACATTTTCGATAGAGGTAGAGGAATTCTTACCAACACTACCTATACCGATGATCTTCCCTTTGCTATTGTCACCAAATGTGACATGACCTCCGTGAATTGTGCTTCATCTCCTGTCATATGCCTTAGGCATCCACTATCCAAGTACCAATGGTCTTTCTTGGATTTTGATTGAATGCAAACTTGCAAAAAGGGATTTATCTGACCTTAGGTACCCAAATCATCTTGGGTCCTTAGGGGTTAGTCTTCAATGGTCTTCTAGAGACCCATGCATTTTTAGGAACATTTGATTTTTGCAAGGCATAGCATCTACTAGCAATATGTCCTAGTTTATGACAATAAAAGCATGAAACTTGGGGTTTTCCAGTTGAAGTAATAAACCTACCTTTTGAAATTTTCTTTCTTTTAAAAGGATCAAAGCCAATACCAGCTTTGTCTAATGAACATTTTTGTTTCCTAGAATTGCATCCAGTTTTTCTTTTCTATTTACACATTTAAATAGTGTTGTTTCCAAGCCTTTAACCTTATCAAGTAATATCTTATTTTCTTTTGAAGAATCTTTTTGAAAATAGTTTTCCTTGATCTTATCCTTCAAGATACAAACTTCATTTTTCAAAACTTTGTTTTCTTTTTGTAACTTTTCATTTTCATCAGTAAGAGTAGAAACCATCTTTTTAAAAAGTCCATTTTTAATTCCCATTTTTTTGAATTCACAAAACAAATCATCAAATGCATCTTGTAATTCATTAAAGGTAAATTGGAAAGAGTCTGATACCTCACTATCATCCTCATGAGCCATGAGACATAGGTTAGCCACTTCTTGTGGTTCGGCTTCTTCTTCGAAGCTTGATTCTTCATCATCACTCCATGTCGTGGCTACCAGGGCCTTTTTCCCTTGATATTTCTTTTCTCTCTTTCTGAGCAGAGGATACTCTACCTTTATATGGCTAGGCTTCTTGCATTCATAGCATGTAATATTGGATTCCTTACTTGGTTCTCCTTTGGTGTCAAGCTTCTTTCCACGTCTCCATTTCTTTTTCATAAATCTTCTAAATTTTCGAGTGATGAGAGCAATTTCATCTTCATTCTCATCACTTGTTGATTCATCATCTTGACTGGTGGATTTGAATGCAATTACCATTTTCTTCTTTTCTTCATCCTCTTGGGCAAGTTGCTTCTGTATGAGCTCATGAGTCATTAAGGGGCCCAAGAGTTCTTCAAGAGGCAGGGTGTTGAGTTCCTTTATTTCTTGGATTGCTGTGACCTTAGCTTCCCAAGCTTTTGCCAAAGACCTTAGAATCTTCCGTACCTGCTCACTGTTAGGATACACCTTTCTAAGATATTTTAAACCATTAATAATATCGGTGAACCTTGTGAACATTTTTGTGATGGTCTCATCAGGTTTCATTTTAAACAATCCATAATTGTGTGCCAAAATATTAATTTTAGATTCCTTAACCTGATTGGTACCTTCATGTATGACTTCTAATCTATCCCATATTTCTTTGGCAAATTCACAAGTGGAGATACGATTAAATTCATTGGGATCAAGTGTACAATATAAAATATTCATGGTTTTGGTATTAGCTTGTAGCATTTTCAAATCATTTTCATCCCATTCAGATTTTGGTTTAGGAATATCAGTTCTATCCACTCTAGTTGTAGGTGTCTTAGTACCATTTACTATGAGTCTCCATAATTCATAGTTTACCAATTGAATATAAATTCTCATTCTATTTTTTCAATAATTGTAATTAGTCCCATTGAACATAAGTGGTCTATTTTTGGATTGACCCTCACTGAGAGAGCTTTCAAAATTGGTTGCCATGGATCTATTCCTAGGATGTTAAGCCTTAAAACAGGAATACAAGATTTGATACCAATTGTTGGCCCAAAAGGCAACCCACGAGGTGGGGGGGCGGGGGTTGAATTAGGTTTTTTGAAGATTAATAAGCAATTAAGATTAATTAAAATTAATCTAAACAATGTAACAATGATCAATCTATATGCAATGCAATGTAATTAGAAGAAGAAAAGAAAACAGAGCAATAAAAAGAACACAAAGAGTTACCGAGGTTCATCCACAATCCATGGTTTACGTCCTCACCCCAAGATCCCCTTGAAGTTTTCCTCTACCATGTAATCTCCAATTACAAATGGGTGTTGATTGACCAAGTGCTCAGCTCACTATACACAAGAACTTCTACCCAAGTTCTTCAGCCACCAAGTGGTTTTATCCAAACTCCACTCAAACTTACAAGAGTTTTTCTTTCTCTAGAGAACTCTCAAACTCACCCTTACAAGTGTATTAAATATACAAGTAACTTACAAACTCTCTAACAAGAGTAGATTATACAATCAAAGCTCACAAAGTGAAGACAAGAAGAATGTTAAGGAATTCAATTGATCAGTCAGTGGATTCTTGTTTCTTGTCTCTCTTCTTGTTATAAATGCAGTTGGAAGCTTGTATATAAACCCCTGTATTGATTGCATCCGTTGGAGGTTGTTAGGGTTCATTTAATGCACGTCCAGTCTGTTATAACGTTAGAAAAACTAGCTGTCATATCCCAAAGGTCGACTCCAGGCTTTAAAGAGTTGACTTTTCTGGTTCTGCATTTACCGAATATTGTCCATTGTCTCTATGAGTCTATTCTTCATATTCATGAGTTGGCTCATTGATCATTCTGTCTTCACATCATTTTGCTTCTATCTTCATGAGTCGATTCCTCATCTCCATGAGTCTACTCTTTGCACAGAAAACTTGCTCCAGTTTTCATGAGTCGATTCTTTATATTCAAAAGTCAGCTCTTTGCTCATTTGGTCTTCAGGTTTTCTGCTTCTGTCTCCATGAGTCGACTCTTCATTTTTATTAGTCGGCTTATTGCCCAGAACTCTGCTTTCTAACTTACAATGATCCAGTTCATCTCAGCAATAGTATAAGATCTTCAAGGAGTCTTTTTTTTGGGTTATGATGATCAATCAAACTCTTTAACTCATCAAGGTTATCTTCTTATTCAATTTGAATTGAATCAATCATTTGATATTCAACTCTTCTTAACTTTCAAACTGTTAGGGCTTCATTCAATCAACTTTAATCTCTTCTTCTTTGTTTGCAAAGCTTCCTCTTTTATTGTAGAGCTTTCTCTTTCAATGCCAAGCTTTCTCTATTATGTAAAGCTTGAAAACACTTCTTTGCTGATTTCTTTTCTTTGGCAGCAATTCTTCTTTCTTCTTTAAAATCACTTCAATGAGACTTTTGTAAGCTTAATGAAATCTCTTCATACATATTGTCTTCATTGATTCTATATATCTCAAAAGAATTCTTCACTTGGATTCCATGTAGAGTTTAGGCAATCAACATGAATCTCCTTCTCAAGTAACTTCCAATCACTTAATCTGGAATTGATCTTTGCATACTTGATGAAGTCTCCTTTTTAAGCATTTTCAATTTCTTCAACTATCAATTCATCTTTAACTGATCTTCACATACTCTGATGAAGTCTTCAATCTTTTTTGAGTGCAAATCAATATTCATTGAGTCTATGCATACTTGATTAAAGTTTGATTTGAACACCTTTAATCTTTTCGAATGCAAATCATGTGTTTGATGTAGAAATAGGTGTTAATGCTCTGTTTGGTTTATTGCATAGCTCTTAAAATTCATTGCTTGATCTTGAGCTTATTATGCATTCACTTTGACAATTATTAGACTTAAAACTGAATTTTCAGTCCAAATTATAAACTTTATTAATCTGCATACTAAGTAATTGTATTAGTAAAATAACACAAGGTTTTGTTTTCATCAAAATTAATATAAGGATCAACCTTGAGTCAACAAGAGAGAGAAAGAGAGAGAGAGAGAGAGAGAGAGATCTTTCCAACAATCAGTCGTTATAATGTTGGATGCTATTGATGTTTATATAGACACCTTAGAAGCACCAACGAATGATCATCATCCACTAGGATATGTATGTTCTTTAATAGATATGTTTATACCTAAATAGTTATCGGGTCGACCTACCATAGGCGCCCAATTTGGATCCAATACCCGACCCAAATAACAACACTATCTCATATGCAAGCATAATGGAATCATTACCCACTTAGACAGAGCATTGAAGTTTGGGCAAGATGTCATGAATATTTTTTCTCACCTTTTCCTTTTCTTTAGCTTTTTCCTTGATAGATACAGGTTCCAAACATAACCCTAGTAGAGTAAGACAATGGATTGGGCATTAAGTATAGATTAGGCTAGCTAAAGGCTCTTATATTCTTTCATTTTTTTCCTTATTCATCTTATTACATTCCATGCATCTTTGCGTTATGAGTCTTATAGCTGCAAGTATGATTGTCTTGATCTTTGCTTCTTGAACTCGATGTTAGGTTTGGGTTTTCTCTTTTCATGTTCTTCAGTTCCTTCTGTTTTTTTCTTTTTTTTTTTTGTAGCAAACTTGATCGATTGTTTGTCATGTTAATTCGGTCTAGTGGGTCTTTCTCAATATCCTAGTTAGAGCTAAAACTTGGTTAAGATTTTAGTCTAAATTCTTTTCTTTTATTTAATTGAATTTGGAAAAGGTGGAGGATTGGATAGGTATTTTCTTAAAAGAATATATTTATTTTTTCTTTGGTTACTTGTAAAAAAATAAATATGTATAAGTAATTTTACTTCCTTTTTCTTTTCTTTTCCTTCCACAACTTTAAGACCAAACATAGCACTAAGAGTTAGAGCAGGAGTGCAGCTAATTGGTAACCCTAAAATCATGAAGAGTGCAATTGTATGTGTGCTTAAAATAATGAATAATCAAACGGGTTAAAAGCAACACCATTGAATGATTCAAGTCCAATATGAGATTATTCAGTACTCATACATATCATATTTTGTTGTGTATTATTTAGTGCATTAAAAGCCCCTTTTTTTTATTAATTACAAATTCATATTATTAATGCAATAAAATACCTCATGTCGTAATTTAATAGAGATGAGTGTCGAATAGTTAGTACTATGACTGCAATTTTTTCCCTCATAGGGCCGGCCTTGAGATTTTAGGAGCCTCAATCGAAGTTTAAAGATTAGACCCTCTATACAATTATAAACTTGCGAAATTGAGCCTTTTATTTGAAATTGGACATCTTATTAAAATATCATTTAATTCTTTATTTTGGGCCACTATATAACACCTCTAAATAATTGGAGCCCCAAATTTTGAGCCTTTGAAGGGGGCCTAAAGCCTGGATTGAGCTTGCTTCAGCCCAAGGCCGGCTCTGTTCCCATAATAAGAGTTGATGGGTTAAAGAGATAAACATCCTTGAAATGCTTTCTTGCTCTTTACAATTGTTAGTTTTTTATAACTACATAGAATATATTTTTTCTCTAAATTTGTAGTGTAACTGTGTGACCATCGAAATGGCTACTCTAATTTTTCTAACCTAGCTGGAGGTGTTTTAGGAAGTTAAGATGCATTGTAAATATCATAATAGGCTTCATATATGCTCATACACATAATTTTCTTTGTATACTTTTGAAATTAGTCCTTTTTCAATTTACAAAGGGTCTAAACCACTTTAACGAATGTGGAAATTACGCCAACATTAGCATTACGCTTTATAAAACAAATCAATCCTAACCATACCTACTTTTATCAATGATTGAAGTTGTTGTGGGAGATGCAGAACATCGTGAGTACAAGAGACGTTGACAACAGATTTTAGCCAATGCTTAAGAAAAGAAAGAGACGCGTGATTTTGCATAAAATTGAATGGGCATTCCTCACCTAATCAAGATGAATGCTCAATCCCACATTTTGTGAGAATTACTGTTCCAATAAAATGTAAATTCACACTATTTCTATTTTCCAAAAGTGAGAATGGGAATAGATAACTAAAATGGTCATTCTATTCCATGCCTACCAAATGTAAGATGAGGAATAAAAAGAAAAAGGGGAAATCATGAAACTAATCATATGAGCACCTAGGTGCACAAATAAACTGAAAAGCCTTAGAATCGAACTTTCCTGACTTTTGTGAGTCGGTTTGGTTTGGTCTAGCAATAGTTCGGTTTGATTGGGGTCTAAAAAAACAAACCCAACCATTTCGGTTAAGTTCTTGGGTTCGTATTCTCTGGACTTGAATCGAATCAAGAACTGATCTTCTCAACTCAGGAACCGAACCGAGAATCGATGTTAGAGATAAAATTTGTTTTACATTTATTGTATATTTGTCTTTAAGTTATGGTTATTTGAACTAAATTATTATTAATTTGTGTTTATATATTGTTTTATTGATTTCTTTAAAATTTGAGGATACAAGATTAATGCTATTTCTTTAATTTTTAAATAAAAAACTACGTTTACTATAAAGACTATGAATCAGAATCTACCCAACCCAACCTTGACCCGAGGCGTGGAATCAAATCGACCAATCCAAACCTATTCGGGTTGATTCGATTCTGGGTTCAAAATTTTTAGAGCCAACTAAAGTCGGGTCAGTCTAAGGAATCGCAAACCCAACCTAAGCCGAGTCATGAACGGCCTAGAGAACCAAAAACGCACGACGTCGTTTGTAACGAGAAATTGTTGCCCCATTCGGCCGTTTTACTATTGTTTGCCTATAGGCTGTAACCGGTTCCCACTCACTCCAAGTTATAACGGTTCTCGCTTTCTCTCTCCATTTCAATAAGCCGTGTCTGTAGAGTCAAATTGCATATACGATCATCAACTGATTCTTCTTCACCTTCTTCTTCAGCACTATCTTTTGTTCTCATTGGTGGAGACGCTCTACCTTCAACACTGTAACAAAGATTTTATTTATCTTTGTGTATGCCTTCGAACCTGATATCTTTGAGGTTGAAACCCTGAACTTATAATTCTGCTTTTATATTGCTGATTCGGTCAATTGATGGCTGATTATTATGAAAACCTAGCCAATGTTTACTTCGGATTTGTTTTCTATATTTAAATCTTATGTAATTTGTTAAATTACTGGTGGATTGTAACTGTTGGAATTATTGTATTGTGTGTTAAAAAATTTGGGTGCCTATTGGATACATGTCATCCTCCGGCCTGAGTTGAAATTAGTAGTGATTACTACACAAAGCTTTTCTTTAATTTTAGGTTTTCCTGTTTAGGAGATTGTTACCCATCGATAATGTTTTTTTTATTTATTCTTTTTTCCTTTTAATTTCTTGTCCCGATTATAATACAAGAACCTAAACCACAATTTGTCTGTTCTCTGATTTTTGCTTTTAGAAAAAGTTAGTTTATTTTGTCAGCATGTAAAGCAATGCTCAAGGAAAGGAGTTGACTTTTGAGGTTCATTGTGCTCATTATTGGTGTAATTGGGGTATTCCATCCATCATGTTTTAATGGTATTTGAGCCATTTCTGCCATGTCTGTACTTAGATTTTCGGGAAAGTAGGTATTTGCTGAAGTTTATCATAATATGCAGGCCTTTACCCATCTTAGTGGTCTTATTGAGATGGCATTCTTTCCATTGCTTCACAGACTTGTGTCGGAAGACCTCCGGTGTTTACTTAGAAGATGCACATAAAAACAAATAAATTATGCATTTTTTTAGACATTGTATTATAATGTTCTTAATTTAAAAAATTTGTTCCTAATGTTCTTCCATTTGCGCGCATGAGTTTGTGAAAATATTAAGGTATAAGGAAAAATAGTGCAATGTCTACTTAATGAAAAAACTAATAGCAACAAAATGTCTATAGTTGTGGATGACCTTGTTCCTGCTCGAGTCCGGCCCTCATTCACTTGTCTGTAAATCAAAGGATGTTTCCTTCATGATGGTTGTTTACTTCATCATGAAGTTTTAGCATTCATAAGGAAAATGTATAATGGTAAATGCGAAGAACTTACCTACAACTACAATCCTTAAGGAATATGGAGTGATTGAACAAAGTGGGTGATGGTATGTGGTCATGTTAGTTCATCTGGAAGATTAGCATCCCTTATGAAAATGTATGCCTCTATAAATGTTGAAATCTTGCCTGCAATCCTTAAGGAAAGCATAATGATTTAATGTGATGGATGAATTCATGAAAAGCACGAAATGCGTCCTCAGTAGGATAAACCTATGATTTGTGAAGTACTTATGCCACTTGCACTGCTGTAGGGGATGGGTTTTCCGCTAATATTGTCCAACTTTTACAGATAGAAAAACATAACTTATTTTTGGGTTTTCTTGACAATTCAATTGAGGAAGTTTGATGCCATCCATCTTATTCTTCACCTTTGACATTCCATGCATCTCTCTCTCTCTTTCTCTCCCCCTCGCTCTATATATATACTAGAAGGGTGGTCCCACTACGTGGGTGAGATCACTTTGTGCAAGTGTGGAGAAAAAATAGGGAGTGAGTAGTGAGTGGTGAAGAAATCTATATTAGTACTTTACTACTTTATCCTTGTGAGTCAAATAGGATGTGCACTTTTTATGACAGTTTTAGAAAATTAAATAGCATTACAGGTCCTTATCAAAGTCCCAATGTTGTCTTTTTATAGTAGTATAGAGATACGTACATATGTATGTGTGCATGTGTCCATGTGCATGCACGCTTGTTTGCATGTGACAGATAGAGTCTTTGGGTTTTCAAAATATTGTGAAGAAAAGTGCCTTGAATTACTGTCCTAAAAGTGTCTAGGTATTTCAAATTCTTTGTTGAATGTGCACTTCATATGTTTCTAGGGATTTCCATAGCATTTTCAAATGATATAAGTCTTGGATAATCTCCAATGTTCTAGAATGACCCCCTTGTTGACATTCCTTTAGGCAACAACATTTGGGGTTCCTCGAACAATGTAATATTGCTCACCGGGTAAATCCTTAATGTTTTCCCTTCTTGTTAAGGCTTCAGAAAGTTCTTTTGAACTATATCCAAGTATATAAGCAAGGATTTCTAATCCAGGGAGTACTGGTGCTTGTCCAGTCATTTTGTTGGTGAAGTAATGAATGGGACTTGTGCTAGAAGATAACATGGTATTTCGTGAGGTAGCAGTTATTGGTGATGGTTTTTGAAAGTGCTCAAAGGTGGCTGCTGGTGGTTGTATTAAAATGGATTTTGTGAGGGCATGGTCATGGTGGGGTTTGTAGTTAAAATGGCAGTCATGGAAATTGTGATAGTGAGTGGTTCGTGTGGCGGCAAAATTGGAGATTGGAAAGGTTGAAGATGGTGGTGACACTGATTTATGGGCTCTTTTCTTCACTTTGATCCCTTTTTTTATGCAGTGGGAAGCAGAATTTTAAGGGTCACCAAACCTAAACAGTATGAGCTACGCATATGGTGGAAGTATGAGCTACGCTTATGGTTGTTTTGATTATGTTTTTATGGCATTACTCCATCTTTAACAGTAGAAGTAATGATGTTAATGATAATGATAATGGTGCGGGTTGAGGGGTGATGACCCTAGAAGGAGGTTTGGGAAATGACTGTGCGGGTCTCAGGGAACATGTATACATTAGGAAAATTTACATAAAAGAACTAAAAGTACAGTAGTAATAGCTTTCTTTTGGTGTTTGTCTTCTTCATTCTACTATTATATTGGGGTTTATGATCAACAAAAACCCCGGTGGATCTCCAGTCTGACCAGGCATTTGAACCATCTGGTTTGAGCTTTGAAATGCACTTCCAAACAGCACTATTACAATTAGACCTACTCCCAAATGCCAGCTTCCAAACTTTGTCTCTGTTTTTCACTTTAAAAGTTTGTTGAGACTTTTACGCTTATCCATGCATTATTCGTTCACCGAAATTATATAAACACAACTATTTGGATCCGAACCTCTTAGGCCTCCTCTCTGTCTCTTCCCCCCGCGCCCCCCCCCCCCCCTCCCTCCTCTTTCTCTTTCTCTAGGGGTCTGAAGGGAGGGAAAGAGAATGGAGAATAAGGCCTCATTGCTTCTTTTCGTCGTTCTTTTCATTTCTTGCTTTGTAGCTCCAAGCCATGGGAAGAAGCAAACTGAAGCTCTTGGCGATCTCTACAAAGCCAAGTTTAGGAAAAATTCTGGGATCGACACGAGCCTTTTCAAGCCCCTTGGACAAGTGCATGGAGTCAAGGTTCTTCCACAGGTAGGATTGAAAGAAAAAGATAGAATTGTGAAATTGCCTGGACAACCAGATGTCACGTTCAGCCAGTATGGTGGCTATGTCACTGTCAATCAGACGGCGGGTCATGCTTTTTACTATTACTTCGCTGAAGCACAAGAGAATGCGGAGTCTTTGCCTCTTCTTCTTTGGCTTAACGGAGGTATTGATTCTCTCACTCCTGTAGTGATGTCAATGGTCAAACTATAATATTATAAGGATGATTGAATAATAGTCTTTCATTTAGAGAATGTCTTTCATGACTGTTAACTATAAAATTGTCATTACTACATTATTTTTATACAAAATTCTATAAGAGTCGAATTTTCTTATGTTTGTAATGCCATAAAACAAATCTCAACTATTATACTATTTGAGATTGAATACCATGAACCCCGAGGGGATAGCCCACTGGAGACAGGTTTAGAGTTATAAAATTGGCAACTCACTTGAGGTCATATTGCAAGATATTTATCTGTTGTGATCCTTTAGTCTTGGAGTGAATGGTTTGCCTTTTACTAGATCGGAGAAGAAATTGGTCAAGGTGTCCGTAAACTAGTCCGGACACCTCGCAGAAACAAAAAAAAAAAAAAAAAAAAGATTGAATACCATGTAGGTGAATGGGGAACTACTATTTTAAAACGAGGAACCTACAAAGATAACTTTTAATTAAGCAAAACTACTACTGACAATATTCTGATTGAGGATTCTGCATAGGAATTCAGTAAAAACATAATTTTCCTTCTATTGTTACTACTGTTGTTAGTTTCTATTTTTAAACACATGCACAGTATTAAGGCAACAATTACTTTTACTTGCTACAAATAATTCCCACCACTTTTTTATTTTATTTTACTGCAGTTATTACATGAATCTTGATCACACTATAATACTAATAATGGTGTGTAGTTAATATTATGAGCTAATTTTGGCCTACTTGATCTCTCACAGGCCCTGGTTGTTCTTCTCTAGCTTATGGAGCAATGGAAGAGCTCGGACCTTTCCGTGTCCGTAGTGATGGCAAAACTCTCTTCATAAACAGATTTTCGTGGAACCATGGTATATGATCCTCTCTCTCTCTCTCTCTCTCTCTCTCTCTCTCTCTCTCTCTCTCTCTCTCTTGAATTTTCTTATCCAACTGTGGATGTTATCAGCTGCAAATCTGTTGTTTTTGGAGACACCTGCTGGAATAGGTTTTTGTTGAAACTTGTGGCTCATGTGTTTGATATGGAGAGACATCAGCAAGTTCTAGAAAGAGTGGGCAGATGCTGAGCGGAGTGGAGCGGATCGAGAAAAGCGAAGCGTATCGAGTGGAGCGGAATGAAATGAGTAACAGACTAAATACTTTTGTTAGGGTTCTCGTATATATATTCTTCTTTTGTAAACCCTAGAAGATTGAATGAAAAAACACTCTCGCTCTCGCTCCTGTGGACGTACCTGAGTTTGAAAAATCACGTTAATCTCTGCTGTATTTCTCGTATTCTATTTCGTGTCATTGCGTTAATAGTTTTTCATACTCAAATACAACAGAAGATTTTTTGAGTGGTGGAGATAGAAAAACTGCTGCAGATAATCATGTGTTCATGTTGAATTGGCTGGAGAGGTTTCCTGAGTACAAGGGCAGGGATTTTTATATTGCGGGTGAGAGCTATGCTGGGCATTACGTACCCCAGCTTGCACATACCATCCTTCACTATAACATGAAGGTTAAGAGGACCGCTATCAACCTCAAAGGGATCCTTGTAAGCCTCTTCTCTCCCTCTCTCTCTCTCTCAAACTTGCAATCATATACTTTGGTGTTTCTATCTGCAGATTGGGAATGCAGTGATCAATGATGAGACCAACACGATAGGAATGTACAATAACTTTGCAAGCCATGCACTTATTTCCGGCGAAACTTTGTCTCAAATCCACAAATACTGCGATTTCTCATCCATTCTCACTGCTGCGACCGATGAGTGCAATGCTGCCACTAGGATAGCTGACAAGACTTTTAACGATATTGGTATCTACAACATCTATGCCCCTTTCTGCTCTTCCAATCTCACTGCCATTCCCAAGAAGACTTCTGTAAGTTATCCTGCAGAATTAGTATGTACATACAATAGTCTTGTTTAGAAGTATGGTTTTTTTTTTTTTCCCCAAATTTGCCATCAAATTGTAATCACTTTGATCAATCCACATCAGGCCAACTATTATCTAAAGAAACTAAAGCAATTGCTTTAGGTCACTAATTTTTTAAAACCCCAAATTCTCTAAAACTTTATATACTATACCCTTGGATATTTTAAAATATTTTTTGAAAAAAGCCTTAGTCTAAATGAGAAGAAGACCCATAAAAAAAATAAAATTTTTAAATGAGAAAACTGGATTCCTGTCCAAATGAGATAAAATACCCATAAATAAAGGGGAAAAAAAAGTCCAAACTTATACAACTCTATCTCTTAGGTATAGATATTCAAAAGTCTAAATTCTCACAGCACACTCTTTGTAGTACAAAAACAAAATTTTGATTTGAAAAATAAATTGGTAAATTTTATCAATAGTATCATTGGTTATAGAATATTATTGACAATACTTGAGATAAATGGAAGTTTTTCAAAATTAAAAATTGATAAAATTCTATTTAAGATCAAATCAACTATGTCGTCACAAGAAAGATTAAGGGTACTAGTTATACTATCCGTTGAAAAGGATTAGTTAGCCAAACTTTAATATAGATATTTAATTAATAATATTGCATTTCAAAAGGTTAGAAAAATAACTTTTAGATGAAAATTTTACACCAATATTAAAAATGTGAAAAGCGGCTATTTTTTTTTTAAAGAAAAACATTATGGCATCAAATTATTTTGAGTCACCCTGATTCACTTGAGGGCGTGATAGTTTATGGCTTTTAGAAGAAAGAGCTTTGTTTGCGCACCCAAACTTTACAGCTCACCAAAATACTATCTGCAGGTGATGAACATGGATCCTTGCAGTGATGATTATGTGCATGCTTATTTGAATAGTCCCAATGTTCAAGCGGCCCTACATGCCAACACAACCAAAATCTGTTATACCTGGGAACCATGCAGGTATTTATAAGTCTCTCACTCATCTCCTACCCCTCTGTCTCTCTTTGTGGTTGTGGTTGTGGTTTTGTGCTCAAGAACATGAGCTTAATTAACTGGTACTTGACAAAAATAATTGCAGTGAAGTCATCAGAGAATGGCAAGATAGCCCTTCAACAATAATTCCCCTCCTGCAAGAGTTCACGGCAAACAGAATTCGAGTGTGGGTATTTAGGTAATTACACACCTCCTGTTTATCATTGTCGTCGTCAATTATCATGGTAGTTAGTGAAATCATATATGGTTTCCATCGCTTGATTAATCCCCAAAGCATGGTACCACCCTACAGACTATGTGAATTTTAGAAGGGGAAACTTAAAACTTCAAATGTTTACTGATCGCATTAGTACAAGATTGCCTGTGTTAATTTTTATATATTTTGCTATTGAATGAAAACAGTGGTGACACAGATGGAAGAGAACCAGTCACTTCAACCCAGTACCCTATTAATAAAATGAATCTTCCTGTGAAGACTTCATGGCATCCTTGGACCTTCGGTGGAGAGGTAATTCTCTTTATTTGACTTCCTTTTCTTCTTCACAATTACAGATAATTTGATTTGTGGCTGTTTTGTTAATGATATATGGGGGAGTAATTTTTTTTTTCGTTTTTTTTTTTTTTTTTTTTTTTTTGGTTTTGCTCTGGATTCATGTGGGGGAGTTCAAGTTAGCTTCTTTTTTTTTTTCTTCTCAATTTTTTAAACATAAGCACAAATTCCTTTTTAAATTTTCTGGTTTGTTCAATACTTGTGGAAGGAAAAGGAAATGGAAGAAAAAAAAAAAGGGAAAACAGTTTTTTCTTTCCTTTGTTTGATTTGCAAAGAAAATGAGAGAAAATGAAAGGACACTATTTTCCGTTGTTTGAAATTAAAAGGAAAGAGTAGAAAAAAATAATAGAATACCAATTAAAAGAGAAAGAAGAATGAAAATAGAAGGACAGTGAGAAGAAAACAACTTTATCTTTCTTTTCTCTTTTCTTCCTTTCTAAATTAAAAATCTAACAAAAGAAAGAATTTTTCCCTTCTACTAGTATCAAACAAACCGATTACGCTCTCAATTCTAGATGTAAATGCATCACAACTATTAATATGAAATTATCAACAATGCTAACCCTTGATATTTGTGACTCAGGTTGGTGGGTATACACAAGTTTACAAGGGAGACCTAACATTTGCAACTGTTAGAGGAGCTGGGCATATGGTGCCAAGTTACCAGCCTACGAGAGCTCTTTCACTCGTCACTCACTCCCTTGCTGGGACACCTCTCCCCCTTTAAATACTTCAAGACACAACTAATTTCTTCACATCCTTTATCCGTTATTGTTGTGTATGCTGTTTAAAAGGTTTCGTTTTGTCTATATTTAAATTAGACTTCAAAGTCCAATTGCGTCGAATTGGGGCTCATCAAGATTTTTCATTGCTTTTCCAATTGTAATTCATCATTCTTTTGGGAAAAATAGTGACATATCATTCTCTTTCGATATTTACTGCATCATGAAAAGTTCGCCAAGTAACAAATTCAGCTGGTTACATCACTAACTTTTGCTTTCCTTCAGTGGTTTTTCTTTCCAAAATTTTCCGTGGTGGGTGGAAATAGAAAGAAGAGGTCAAATTGTGGAAAGAAAAATGTTATTCTTGCAAAAAAATTCATACAAAATTTGTTTATAAAATGATGTGGCAACAACTATTTTGTAATTAAAAGTTATTATGGTGGGTGTTTGTTTTGAAGTAAAAGACTTTTATTAAGACACATCATTTTGTATAATGATTTTGTATAAAAAAAAAAAATTATTTGGATAGCATTACTCCTGTGGAAATTCTTAATTTTCTCTCAGAAGAAGGTTCCTACCAGCTTGCTCAGTAAAATCCGTTCATAATTACATAAACTTGGAATTGAATTCATCTTCATCTAGATTGAGAAGATTCATCAAAGAGAGATTAGCATCTAACCCTGCCCCAAGCAAAAAAGTCTAGTGGTAAGATGGTACTAACTACTCAATAGTCATCCCTATTAAACTGGGATATATAGTGTTTTATTACATCAACAACATGAAATTCATAATAAACAAAGATACTTTTAATCCAACAAATAACACGTGGCAAAATTTAATATGCATAAGTACCGAAGAATTTCGTACTACCTGTAGACTTTTTGCGCTCCCTAACCTCGTTGAGCTCTTGTTGTTTCGTCCACCCTGAGACAAACAATATCAACCAAAAAAAGAAAGTGTCTTTGCTAACAATTGCCGCTATTTTTACCCATTTAATACTGGAAATTAAACTTCCAATATTAATATTGGTACATTGGTTGATAGCATTCGAATGACCTTGCTGGATTTTTGTAAGGCTTTGTGCTCTCATTGTGAAAGCCAGTAAAACAGCTTAAAAGCGCAAGAACAAGTCCAAAATCACCTACTTGATTGACAGTCATAGCTTTTATAACTGCTTTATCTGTCTAAAGTCGTATAAACCAGAAATAAATTAACAAATACAAAACAAGACTTACTCTCGAAGAGAGTTTTCCTCGATCACCAAACATTCGCATAAAAAAGAAATAATGGTCTAATGACAGGGAATCAAATTACCCCACTAAATTGTTCATCTAATAAATGCTATGTGTGGGCCCAATAAGAGCCAAGCTCAAGACAGAAAGAAGACCAGCCCAAGTCGGCCAAAATATGCCGACTTAGCAGGTCGGGTCCATGCTAATCAAAGGGTAGGACCCAAAGGGGCTAGCCCAGAGATTCTAATCCGAAATATATAAGGGCTAAATAAATTTATAATACAAATCTTATTCCTAAGTGAATTAGGATGAATAAAGGATATGTCCAATATATTAAACCGACTCAAACAAAGAAGATTCCTAGAAGGAAAGTAACTCTAATTTCCAAAGGGAACATGGTATTCCAAAACCTATAAATTTCCTAATGCACTAAAGATGTAAGGTACGTTCACTTGAGTTCTACCTCTCGATATTTTATTAGATTCATTATGATTAATCTTGCTAACTTAATTATCGAAATGTCTTCGGCCCAAAGGGGCTCTAGTCATTCTCATTGTCTTCTTTTCTTGCAGATTGCTTGTGGTCATTGAATCAATTCGAGAGTTCGACTAGGTCTTCCTAAAAATCTCACCTATAATTAGCATTGTCTGTAGAAAAGTCTACACAACAATGAATACCAATTATCTCAGAGGAGGAGTCGATCCCACTAATAGGGAGTTAGAAGACAGCCATGATGTTCGTAGTTAGGACGGCACTTACCAGTCAAGTCACCAAGATGATTCACTGCGAACTCCGGGAGGACATTTTATCAGGTCAAAGATATGAGTACCTAGAGGTAACCAATGGGAAAGGCGAGAGGGCCTACAACAGGCTCCGCAGTATGTCAAAAATCCTAATTGCCGAAGGAACTATCGAAGGAACTTGAATCCATCGCCTTATAGTGGATGTGTACCTAGTAATTTATCGCCCCAAGTAGCCTAGTGGGAACTTCGGCAATAGGACAAAGAGATCGCCCACCTCAGGTCAACAATTAAAGCTATGAGGGAAGCGATTGCTAGAAGAGATGGACAAGTACCCGATGGATCTCTAGATTGGTACAGAAGAAGGAGGACAAATTCAAGAAACACGAGCCCCCCTACCGCACGCCTAATTGGGAGCCAAGCTTCCAGTACTGGGCACTACACTAACCGACGGAAGATCGCCAGCCTCGCAGTAATTGGACAACAACAAGAGATTCAGCAAGGGCCGAACTAGAGCAGCAGGATTGGAAAAAGTGGCTGAACGAGTAGTTAAATAATAGGGATAAGTACCATAAGGGGCAAACAACCAAGGATATAACCAAAAGAGTCCTTGACCAGATTGCTTCCACACCCTTTACAGAAGAAATTGAGTCCCGCCAACCTTAGAGGAAATTTACCGCACCAAAGTTTACTCCTTATGATTGGAAGACAAATCCCATTAATCACGTTCGGCACTACAAGCAAATGATGGCACTATGGAGTGAGGACGAGTCCCTTATATGTTGAGTTTTCTCGTCAAACCTGGGGTAAGTGGCCTTACGATGGTTCGACAAACTGCAGTCCAGATCAGTTTCAAGTTGGAGACAACTTGCCAAGCTATTCACCAATCGTTTTGTAGCAAATAGCAAGAAACCTGAGGAGATGGATTACTTGCTAACCCTACTAAAGAAAGACGATGAGGGATTACGGGTGTATGCAAGGCCATACCGGGAAGTTTACAATGAAATAGAAGACTACAACGAGCAGCTGGCTATTACACAATTCAAGATTGGCCTTCCTAGGGAGCATCAGCTGAGGAAATTCTTCATAAAGAAACCAGTCACCCGGATACAAGACATGATGCTAAGGATCGAACAGTACGCATTGGTAGAAGAAGATGTTATTTAGCCAGTACAGGAAAAGATTGGCGACAAAATTGAGAGGAAAGATAAGCGTGAAAGCAAGAAGCCCAGACACGAGGAGAATAAAAATAATCGAGGAAAAAAAACAACAGAAGCGGTTAACGCAGTCTTTAAGAACTCGATTTACAAGATTCTCTCTCAGATACAGGATAAACTCTTTTTCAAGTGACCCCCAAAGTTGGGAGGGACCCTATTACCTTAGACTACTGGAAGTCTGCTCCTACCATAAGGAGAAGGGGTACCAGACAGAAAATTACAAAAATCTCAAGAACCACTTGGAGGAATTAGCAAGGGCTGGTTATCTTGATCAGTACATTGATTGAGAAAAGACGAATCGAGAGGTCAAGCAAACAAGGCAGCAAGCCGTCCTACAAAAGGAGACTAGAACAGAACTAACTCAAGCAATCAACGTCCTCCATGGGTCGGCAAAATCGGCAATGATAGATCCTCATAAATACCAGGCCGAGATCTAGAAAACTGTACACCTCAGGGAGGTGATGCAGTTGGAAGCCCCAAGTAAAAAGGCTAAGGTCGGCAACATTGTTGAGGCCATAACCTTCACTAATGATGACTTGGTTGGAGTGCAATTGCCCCACAATGATGCATTGATGGTAACACTACGATTGGAGGATTCTGATGTCAAAAGGATGTTGGTCGATCAGGGGAGATCCTCCAAAGTCATGTACTATGACATTTTCAAAAACTACAACTAAAGGATTCCGATCTTCAACTATCTTCGAACCCATTAATTGGATGCAACTCAAATCTAGTCTGGCTATTGGGAAAAGTAACAATACTAGTGACGGTTGGAAGGATCACTATCCAGAGAGAGTTCCTAGTGGTTAACATGCCCTCCCCCTACAACACAATCATGGGTCAGATATGGTTGCACCTGATGAAGGCCATACCGTCTTCCTATCACCAGCTGATCCACTTCTCAACCCCAGGAGGAATATGAGAGATAAAGGGAGACCAAGTGGTAGCTATGTAGTGTTTCCTGACAGCGTGTGCCATGAATACAAAAAGAGGCAAGGTTCAGATGATGGAGCTCCATGAGGATATGCCCACAATTGATAATGTCGGGCTGTTACTAGAAAGCAAGGTCGTTGAGAACCTTAAGAAAGTTCATATAGATTGGCATGACGAGGAGAAGTTCTTCGTACTCGGTACTTTTCTGTCCAAAATTGAGGAGAAATCTTTGATTAATCTGCTAACAAAGTACATTGAAATCTTCACTTGGACACCTTATGACATGCCAGGAATCGACCCACAAGTAGCCTACCATAGATTTAAAGTAGACCCGTAAAGTTGACCTGTGGTCCAAAAGGGAAGACGAGCACTTACTCAACATGTGAATGCAGTAATTAAAGAGGTCGATAGGCTCCTTGAAGTGCGGCTAATAAGGGAAGTCTACTACCCACGCTAGCTTTCCAACACTGTGGTGGTGAAGAAGAAGAACGATAAGTGGAGGGTTTGTGTTGACTTTATTGACTTAAAAAAAGCATGCCTCAAGGACCATTTCCCTCTTCCAAAGATTGACCAGCTTGTAAATATAATAGTTGGATTTGAAAGGATGAGCTTCCTTGATGCCTATCGCAGGTACCATAAAATCCCGTTCCATTAAGAGGACCAAAAGAAAACGGCCTTCATCATCCCGAGGGGAATCTTCTATTACAAAGTTATGCCCTTTGATTTAAAGAAAGCAGGCGCCACCTATCAAAGATTGGTCACCAAAATATTCAAGGAACATATCAGTAGCATTGTCAAAGTATATATTGATGACATGATGGTCAAAAGTAAGATGTAGGCTAAATCTGGACAATCTAAAGGGAGTGTTTGACATTTTCAAAAACTACAAGATGAGGCTTACTGCCTCTAAATATGTCTTCGAGGTAAGCTTTGGGAAATTTCTTGGATTTTTGGTTACGCACCAGGGGATTGAAGCAAATTTGCATCAGATCAATGCCATCCAAAATATCCATGCACCGAGGAACATCAAAGAAGTCCAGAAGTTGACTAAAACGGTAGCAGCTCTTAACCGTTTCATTAGCCGATCTTTAGATAAGTGCCAGTCATTTTTCCAACTTTTGAAAAAATAGGAATGGTTCAACTGGAATCAAGATTGTGACCAGGCTCTTGCCGACCCGAAAAAATATCTAGCCCAACCACCACTATTTTCTACACCGCTCAAACATGAAAAGCTCTTCCTTTACCTAGCAGTATCTGAGCATGCAATGAGTGTTGTCCTACTTTGTCAACAAGACAAGTGACAGAGGCTAGTTTATTACATCAGCAAAACTCTTCTAGGGGCAGAAAGTAGATATCTACCATTGGAGAAACTAGCCCTAGCATTAGCAATGGTGTCACACAAGTTGGTACATTACTTTAGGGGCCACGCCATCAATATCCTTACAGAACATTAGCTTAAGACACTCCTCCAAAGAGCTGACCTCTTAGGTAGACTAGCGAAATAAGCAGTGGAGCTGGGAGAGTTCGACATCAAATTTTAACCCAAATTGGCAGTAAAATGTTAAGTACTTGCTAATATTATTACTGAATTTTTCGTTGAACTGCCCCAGGAAGCCAATTAGACACCTAATGCCAATCAATCAAATTGTGACCCTTCCCCCCCCCCCCCCCCCCCCCCCTGGAGCTGTGGGAGATTGTTGATCATTGGAAGCTCTTCATTGACAAAGCATCCAACGATAGGGGTGCAGGATCGAGCATACTCCTAATCACGCCAGATGGCATGGCATTAAAGCAAGCTATAAAGCTCGAGTTTACTGTCTCAAATAATAAGTAAGAATATAAGGCTCTGCTCGCTAGTCTGCGCCGAGCTATAGAGCTCAAGTTTGCCGAGATAGTCATCTACTCAAACTCCTAACTGGTGGTTAACCAGATCACGGGTGAATATGCAGCAAAGAACGACAAGATGGCTCAGTACTTCACAAAAGCAAGAGACCTGCTCAGCAAATTCAGCAAATGCAAACTCCATCAGATTAGTGATCGCTCCCTAAAGGGTGATACCTAACCGCAAGTGCACGGCCACGATGTAGTAATAATTTCTCGTAAGTACAAGGTCGATCCCATAAGGAAGATGGTTTTCGTAAATAGTAAAACTTACCGTGGATCAAAAATCTTAAGAAAAACACTCCAATAAACAAAATTTTGATTTTAGGTTAAGGAGAGATTGGTTATCTAATTTAAATTAAGAAATAAAGAAAAAGTCCTGGAATCAATCGATCCAACCAATTGTGTCTCTTGGAATTTCGAAGGAAATAATTTAATAACTCAAATCCTTCGACTACATCGCAAATCTCGGATTCAGAAGATTTAGCGATAAAACCAAGTGTTCTTCAAAACTTCAACTTCTAGAATAAATCAAGTTGTTAGAATGAAGGATGAGTACCATCTATTTGTGCAATGCATATACTGATAGTAGGTTCACGCATAAACGTTATCGAACATCGATTCGTGCAATGCATATAATGAATATAGATTCACCCATAAACGTTACTGAACATAATCCAACGTTCAGATTTTTGAAGGTTTTTAGAATGAAGAAGAAGAAGAAAAAACAAAGAAAAATTTAACTTTGAAACCCAAAATCTTACCTCCTTTGTTCATCCAAGGTCTTCAATTGATCTTTACAATTGATCACAAGATGGAATCTAGCTACTCATCATAATCATAGATACACAAAGTTGTATTAAAAATATATTAAAAGACTGAGTAATTTGATTACAAGAATTGAAAACTGAATGAAAACTATAAATAAACTAGAATCTACTCCTAAAACCCTAGAAAAACATCAACATCAAAATCTCCCTTGAAAGAGGTTCGATCCCAGCTTATATAGGCTGCAGAAAGATAGGAAACCACGTCGAACCGTTTGAATAGCCTTCAAACGGCCTTCGAACGCCTAATTTACCATTTAACGGTCTTTTAACGCTCTTCAGATGGATTTTATACTCTTTGAATCTATTGAATGATCTTCAGACCTAATTTTAGCATGACACCGTTCAACGTACCATTCAAACACCCTTCGAATGCCTATTCCCCGTTTCAATGCCACTTACCGTTCGAATGCTACTAGTCACCATTTGAACTCACTTCGAACACACTTTAGATGTCTTTTCCAATTTAGTGCGAATTTCTCCTTTTTAAGCCAGAATTCCTAAAAATATACATAAATCTAAGTTAGTAACGAATTAGGACTAAAACAACATTATTAAACCTATTCTAAGGCTAACAAATAACTAATTAAAGCATGTAGATGGTACTTTTAGAGTACAATAAATTAGCCGCAGCAATAAACACTCATGCCGATGACTTGGCAACACTGGCGGTAGCCATAAAGTCCGGATCAAAGAGAAAAATTTATGTGGAGACACTGCCTAACCTAAGCATATTTCAAGAAGAAGTGAGGGCTCTGGCTATTGAGCAATTAGGGTCATTTTGGATGGACCTGATCATCTCCTATCTCAACAGGGACGAACTGCCAAAAAAAAAAGAACGAGACCAAAAGAGTCAAACATAAGTCATTGAAGTACTGGTTACCACTTGACAATGAACTTTATAGAAGATCTTTCATTGGTCCCTATCTACATTGTGCCCACCAGGACAAAGTGCATGGCATCTTGTTCGAAATTCATGAAGGGATTTCTGGAAGTCACATCAATGGAAGATCTCTAACCCACTGAGTTATTTCACAGGGCTACTGGTGACCCTATATGTAGAAAGATGCTACCCAATATGTGTTAAAATGTGAAAAGTGCCAGAAGTTCTCGCCAATAATCCACCAGCCTGTCGAGGACCTCACAACTATCACCAGCCCTTGGCCTTTCGGACAATGGGGCCGAACATAGTCGGACCACTATCCCAAGCTCTAAGGCATAAGAGGTTCCTCATAGTGGTGACAGATTACTTTACCAAGTGAGTGGAAGCAGAGCCTTTGTCGACTATAAAAGAAATTGATGCTAAAAGGTTTGCATAAATGAGCATTATCACTAGGTTCGGAATATCTAATGCATTGATTTTAGATAACGACGCCCAGTTCGATGGCAACATGTTTAGAGGATTCTGCAATGAGCTTGGGATTAGAAACTACTATTTAACGCTAGCCTATCCACAGTGCAACGGTCAAGCCGAAATATCAAATAAGACTATACTAAATGGGATAAAAAGGAGGCTGAAAAAAGCTAAGGGAAGATGGGTAGATGAACTGCCCAGCATCTTATGGTATTACAGAACCACTCTAAAGGAGATCTACTAGAGAAACCCCTTTCTCAATGGCATGTGGGGTGAAGGCAGTAATACCTTCAGAAGTCGAGCTCCTAACTATTAAATCAGTAGCATTTGACATCGGCCTCAACTCCAGACTTTAGCAAAGGACCTCGACCTTGTTGAAACAAGAGAGAGGCAGCCATGTTTAAACTTACCAGATATCATCAACAGCTAAGCCAATCTTACAACAAGCCAATTCAGCCAAGAACATTCGCTCTTGAATACTTAGTTCTAAGAAAGGTACTGGGGGAAATGAAGAATCCAACAGATAGGAAACTCTGCCCTAACTGGGAAGGTCCCTATAAAGTTGAGTCCCAGATTGGCGTGGGGGCATATCAAGTAGAAACTGTCAAAGAAAGGCGACAACTATCCTAACCTTGGAACGCTAACAATCTTAGGAAATTCTACCAGTAGGAGTCTTTTTATTCTCAAAGGAGATAATGGCCTACAATAATACATTGTTTTTCCTTCAAAAGCTATATATTATCAATAAAATTAGAAGTCATTTAGCAGATCTATGTACCTGATGCCATTCCAAAAGACAAGCATAAAAAGCAGACACACAAAAACCAAGTGTAAAAACTTGGTCCTATCCAAATTAGGCAGATCGGCCAATGAAGACCATAAAAATCAAGTGTAAAAACTTGGTCCTGTCTAAGTTGGGCAGGTTGGCCAATAAAGGCCATAAAAACTAGGTGTAAAAACTTGGTCCTATCCAACTTGTTGGCAGGTCAGCCAATGAAAGCCATAAAAAAAACTAAGTGTTAAAGTTTGGTCATGTCCAACTTATTGGCAAGTCGGCCAATGAAGGCTATGGAAAATCAAGGTTAAAAACTTGGTCATGTCCAACTTGTTGGCAAGTCGGCCAATAAAGGCCAAATAAAACTAAAACCCAAGGTTAAAACTAGGTGGGTATACTGAATTAAGTCGAAGAAACCATCAATGCTACAATCAATTGAAACAAGGAAATTCGAATTTATTCAAAAGAAAATTTGAGTTATAGGTTTTCACAACAAAAAGATACAAGTAGTCCAATAAAAAACAAAAGGAAATCCTGAAAGCTAGGGCACAATGTCTTCAACAAATTTTGTAGCAAGGATAGCCGAGTCAGTAACAGTGGGTTCGGCCTCAGCCAACTTGGTCACATTAGCCTCAACCGTCTTGGTTACATCAGCCTCAACTGTCTTGGTGAAATCAACCTCAGTTATCTTAGAGGCATCAATAGCGTAGTCCACTTGGATGATTGTGCCTCCGGCTGTCTTGGAGATATCCTCAACATCACCCCCCAGGATAATCTCGAAGTAGTTCAAAATATTCTTCCAAACAGGGGAGGAACTTTCAACATCCATTGCTTTCAAAGCCCCTTGTCAGCCTTCAACAAAGATCGATTGGGACAGATCAACCATTTGCTGGGTAAAATCCAGAGCATTATCTGTCATACCATGTTTATATCTCTCCTCGGCCTCGGCCTTAGCCTTAGCCTTCGCAACATCGACTTTGAGTCTCTTGACTTCAGCCTTCGCCTTGTACAAGTCTACCAAGAAAATGGCATTGTTGTCCTCCAACTTCAAGCCGTCAGCATCCATTTTACTCAGATCGACGGTCTGGTGTCGCGTATAGGGTAGACGTTGATGCCGATTCTGAGGAACTTGACCGCTCAGAGGAAATGCTGTGGATCGAGTTACCCTTACCACCAAAAGGATCTATAGGATCATTAACAGGATTTGTGGGTAACTCAAACAATGCCCAACTCAGAAACGCAATTCCTGAGATAATTGGGATGGCATCTCCAACAACTTGTGTAACTGTACCCTTAACTGGTGGTAATGCGTCGGTAGGTAGATCGACAATAGTCACCTAATCATTGTGGAGTACTCGTTTGATCGTAATACCAACTAGAATTTCAGCGAACTCACCAGCTATACCCTCCTTTGATAGTTTAGCAATTATACCTAACGGGATCTCAGAGGAGGTAGTGAAGGTAGAAACCTAGAGTGGATAGTTTAGTAGAATGTGAAGGGTCCTTGCAATGTCACGGAGTTGACCAGAGCCACTGTAGTTCAGGACCTTATGCAAATTGCTCAAATTGACACTCCACGTCTCCTTCTTTTTGCTCTTCTTATTAGATTCTGAAGAAAAGCAAGATAAAGCGTATTAGAGGAAAACAATTTAATATGCACGTGAAAAGTAAGGGGTCGGCAACAACCTAATTCTCTGGGGGTTCTATAGCATCAACTCAACGACATTTGGTCAGCAAGAAGTTACCCAATTCCCAGGGGCCAAAAACCCATACTTTAACGTCATCTATGCCCTTACCCGAAGACGGGAGGCATTTCACTATTTTTTTATCCTTATCGGTTGCCCTAAGGTAAACTTTCCAGCTATCACCCCCGACTTTGCATAGAGTATAATAGAAGTCAAGCTCTGCAAGCCCTAAGTTAATGCTCAGGATTCAGTTCAGCTCAAGCATCCCCATGACAATCTTATAGGCATTCGGGCTTACGTGGGCAAGACACACCTCGTGGTGTTGAAAGCATTTTACAAGAAAATGGTGCAAAGGAAACCTGACGTCGCCCTCTACGATGGCAATCATGGGGAGAGGCATCCCTTTCTCGATTTCTTCCAGCCTACAATCATCAAGGGCAACCAACTCAAGCCCGACTTGGTCGGCGATATTATACCTAGACTTAAAAGGCAGCAATAGCTACCTGACTATCCCGAATTTCCTAAGGCAAGCCACCATCAGGGGACGAGAATGAAAGAAGATGGCAAAAAGGGGATAGAGTAACGGTTTGAAGAACTTATAGTGTTCGGGTAAGATCCTTTCTCTCTCTCGCGAGAAATCTCAAGCTAGGTTCGAATGATGAGAATGGGCGACGAGTTGCCCAATTTATAATGAGTTATGCCGTTGGTTCAAAGGTCAAGAAATTACAGCAATCTCGTCGTTCGACCCAAAAAGAAAATGCTTGAACAAAGCACTTCTTAGCCAATGCTTGAACAAAAAAATTCTTTAGATCATCTATTTGCTTTAATTTCTTATGACGAATGAAACCAAACAGGAGATTAAAATGGAAATGTTTAATTACAGCACTTACAAAAAGAAAATGTTTCACTTATAATGAAATTAGTTGTACATGGAATTCACTAACATGCATAGAACTTAACAGGTTAGACAAGGTTCCGTGGTTTTTCCTATTATGTTTTTCAAGTAAAAATCAATGTGTTGTGTGTTTGCTTCCGCATTCTTGTTTGACATGCGACCAATGATCCGTCCACATGATTAATTTGTTAATTGGTTTAAATAAGGAACTAAGTTAATCCATCACCCTCCAAGGTCTGATAAATGTACGTCTAATGATTTTTTTCAAATACGTAGAAGGCCACAGTAATGTCTTCGTAGGCAGAGGCAAACTTTTACACCTGTTCACTAGCTCCTGATCTATTAGCATTTTACATTACTATTAGGACTGGATGTGTAGTAAAATTGTGACGTTCCGAATGCAAGGTGGGTGAATATATATAGACACACAATCATGTTAGGAATTCTAAGAATTCTGGGAACAAAACCTTTTGAATGTAATTTTTTAGTTCTCGTTGTAATGGGTATTGACTGAGCCATGTTGTAGTGAGTCTTTGAGTGCTTGATTAATGCTAAGGAGGCTCAAGCATGGAAGAACAAAGCATTTTTGAGGATTGAGGAAAAATTCAGAATCTTCCATTCTTGGTTCGGTCTTTAATTAGTTCGTTTGAACAATGTTCTGATTCAATGCTACCCCAGGTTCTCGTTCTTAGTTCATTCGAATGAACCTAATGAAATTCAGCATTCAGATCTTGAAAACCTAAGATTGTACATAATTTCTTCATAAATTTTCTAGTTGTATAATATATACATAAAAATGAAGTTTAGATGACAAGGATTCCTAGATGGTGAAACGGCAATATTTTTTCCCAAATATCTTTGATAATAATACAACTTTCCTTGATAATTTTCGTGCATAACACGGATTGACTGCTAGTAATTGACAAGCAACTTGAGATCATGTTCTTGGAGGATATTAGAGTCCAATAAAAAAAAGTTCAATCTGATCCGAGCTTTCCAAGTTTGTTGAAACTTTTTCGTGTATACAGGAACTCTTCCACGAAATTATATAGATGCATATATTTTGAAATAAAACCTCTTAGGCCTCTTCTCTCTCTCTCTCTCTCTCTCTCTCTCTCTCTCTCTCTCTCTCGGAGTATGAAGAGAGAGAGGTAGACAATGGAGAATAAGGCCGCTTTGTTTCTTTTGATCATTCTCTTCATTTATTGCTTTTTGGTTCCAAGCCATGGGAAGAAACAGACTGAAGCTCTTGGCCAGCTCTACAAAGACAAGTTGAAGAAAAATTCTTCCGTCGACACGAGCCTTTTCGAGGCTATTGGACAGGTGGATGGAGTTAAGGTTCTTCCACAGGAGGCATTGAAAGAAAGAGATGGAATCGAGAGACTGCTTGGACAACCAGATGTAGGGTTCAGCCAGTATGGTGGCTATGTCACAGTCAATGAGTTGGCGGGTCGTGCTTTTTATTACTATTTTGTTGAAGCACAACAATCTAAGCTTTCTATGCCTCTTCATCTTTGGCTTAATGGAGGTATTTGCTCTCTCATTCCTTTCTTTATGATGTCAATGCAACTATGATATATAGGAAAAATGCTATATGTATTAACTTGATCTTTTCTGGTTCCTGTCAATGTAGAGATATTTTGTTATTTTTTTTCAGAAATACGAAATATCACACACAAAAAAGAAATCCTCAACTAGTTTAGTGTTTGATAATGCCACAAAAAATTTCAACTACTATAGTATTTGATATTTCCAACATGAGTAATGCCATCACAATATAAAAAGTACGCAGAGATTGAAATACCAAGTGGCTGAATTCAGTAAATTAGAACCTACTATTTTAATATAATTCTTTTTGAGCATTATTAATCACTAAAATTTGTTTATGGCAGAGCCCTTACATTTTTTTTATAAGAAAAATAAACCCTAACCCTAGTTGGAGTGAATTAAGTAGAAATTAAAAAAATTATCAAAAATATCAAATTCGAATTAAATCCAAATTTGATTGATGAAGATGTAAAAAAAATTCTGAAAAAATTTTAGGCAAAAATAGAAACTCCTAAACCAAATTATAATGAATAAGAAAGTTTACTAAAACAGAAAAATCACGAATTCCAAGACCTAAATGACGGAATTCAGCTAAAACTGATAAGATCCATTTATGATACAAATCGATCTTGTTATAACTCAAAATTTCAAGAAACTTGGAAGTCTCAATGGAAACATGCTGCAAATCAAGTTCCATAGCAAAATATAAACCCTATCAGTCTTTGGCCGAATTTTATCGTTTAGGCCTTAGAATTCATGATTTTGCTATTTTAGAAAACTTTTGTTTTGGCAATAATTTTGTATAGAAATTTTCGCTTTCATTGTTGTTTATTTTAGAATGGTTTTTTAGATCATTAGTATCTCAATCTGGGCTTAACTCGAATTTACTATTTTTGGTAAGTTTTATATTTTCTTAATATTTGTTTAATTTCAGTCCTATTAGGCTTAGGGTTTTGTTTCTCTTATAAATACAATGTAAGGGCTCTTCCCAAAGAGAGTTTTAACTTTTCATGAATTAATAGAACTTTTCTTCAAGAGAATTGTTTTCTTGCTTCGTGTCCTTGTATTTTGTTCTATGAATATTACACTTATTCACACTATCCTTGCGTCAGTTTGTATCAGAGAAAATTGGTCCTGTTCAAATTCGGAATTTCATGAAACTTGGTGGTCTCATTGAAAATAGACTAAAGGCAAAATTCATAGTAAACTATGGACCCTGCTAGTATTTTTTCGAATTCCATTATTAACGCAAGGATAGCGTGAACAAGTATAATATTTTCAGAACAAAACACAAGAACAGAAAGCGAGAAAACAATTCTTTTGAACAAAAGTTCTATTAATTCTTTAAAAACTAAAACTCTCTTTAGGTAGAGCCCTTACATTGTATTTATAAAAGAACCAAAACACTAAACTTAATAGGACTCAAATTAAACAAATATTAAGAAAATATAAAACTTACCAAAAATAGCAAATTCGAGTAAAGTCCAATTTTAGATACTGCATATCTAAAGAAATATTCTAAAACAAATGGCTACGAAAATGATAGTTCACTATAGATCTTGATCTGCAGCACATTTCCTGTGAGACTTCCAAGTTTCATAGAATTTTGAGTTACAACAAGACCGATTTGCATCATTCTCCCCATGTTAGAAAAACTCATCCTCGAGTTTAGATTTTGAAGACGCACTTTGAAATTTTTAACTTTAGTCACAACATCTGTCCAATGCGCCCATTGGGTTAAAATTAAATAATTCAACATTATCTTTTTGATAAAGCATGAAGTAGAAAAGTCGAATTCCAAAAAATAGAATTGATGTTCAAAGGAATGGTGGACATCAAAGCATTCAAAAAAATCTGGATGCATATCTATAGCTTGTTCAATCGTAGTTGAATCCAATGGGTTACAGAAGTTATTGCAAACTTGTTTTATGGTTTCTTCCACAACGAATTGTTTTTCATCAATACAAGGTTCTTCATAAAAAATTGGTGACTTACTCCAAGCCACAAGTGGGTCTGCAATAAGTGTTGATAAACCATCATCTTCAAACACATCACTATCATCAGGGTAACAATCAAAGATTGGTGGTGAATCCCAATCCATTGAATTACCTTTAGGAAAATCAAAATTATATTTATTCTTAATTTTTTTTAACAGTGTTTGACCAATCCAAGAAATCCTTTGCTGATAAACCTCCATAGAACTCGAGTTGTCTATCCTCAAGCCAGATTCCTAGTATCACGGTTATGAGCCATGGCTCTTTGATCCCTTCTCAGCTGATAATCAGCAAAACGATTAGTGGGATCGTCCTCTGAAACCTCATCCTCCTCCTGAGGGTAGTACAGTGGCGAATTGTGAGGTCGATTTCCAATAGTCAAGGCAGTAACCTGTTGGGTTAGTGTACCCATCATGTCGACCATCTGTTGGAACTGCTCGTCCAATCTTGTAACGCTTGTTGCATCTTCACGATCATACACATTCTCGATGTTTGCAACCCTACCACCACATCTGTTAGGTGTCTTGTGTGCCATGATCAGCTATGATATCAATTGACGTAAGGACAGCATGAACAAATGTAATATTCCTGGAACAAAAAACAACACAAAGTGAGAAAACAATTCTCTTGAACAAAAGTTCTATTAATTCATCAAAAGCTAAAACTCTCTTTGGGTAGAGACCTTACATTGTATTTATAAGAGAAACGAAATTCTAAACCTAATAGGACTCAAATTAAATAAATATTAAGAAAATATAAAACTTACTAAAAATAGCAAATTTGAGTTAAGCCCAAATTTAGATATTAGAAATCTAAATAAACATTCTAAAACAAACGGTAATAAAAACGAAAATTTTTACACAAAGTTATTGCCAAAACAAAAGTTATCTAAAACGGCAAAATTACAAATTCCGAGGCCTAAACGATGGAATTCAGCCAAAAATTAATAGGGTTAATAGTTTACTATGGATCTTGATCTACATCATGTTTCCAATGAGACTTCCAAGTTTCATAGAATTCTTAGTTACAACAAGACCGATTTGCATCAATTTCTAATCAAACCATCAAGCTTCACATGATTCCAAGTTCGACCCTCATGATTTCTACTCTGTGTTACACTCTCTATGTTGGAAAAACTCTTCAGCAAGTTTAGAATCTGTCAAAATTTTAAACTTTACAACCTTTACCATACCTTTCATCCAAGTAGTCCATTTAATCAAAATAATATAATACATAATTAATTTATTAATGAACCATGAAAAACATAAGATAAAACTCGCAAAATATAATGGATCTTCATAGTTGTACTTTGTATGATAATATTCAAAGTGATCGATCGAAATCATGTCTATACTATATTCCATCGTAATAAAATCCAAAAGGTAGCTATTTAGGATTGCATTTTCTACAAAATCACTGATAAAATATTTTTTTGTCCCCTTTAGATGAAATCAAGAATTCATCTTCAGTATATTCATCATATTACTTGTGAATTCCAATCCACTTGAGGTTGAAAAGAAAAAGAATTCAGGTTCAAAAATACCTCTTGTTCAAGAACTTGATTCACACAATCTTTAGAAGTTTTCAACACATGATCTTTCCTTGATGTTTCACTTGTACGTAGCATCTTATCTTCCAGTGCCACGAAATGAAAACTCAGTAGGACACGACCATTACGTTGTTGCACCAGTAGAGCTACGTCACTAAGTTCGTGCATGGCTTCAAGAGGTGTGTCTAGACCATTAACATTTCTTCCACGTGACATGATGCAGGAACGATCGCAGGCTGTAATACCAATTGATGCACCTAGCAGTGATAAAAAATCACATATTATATGCCTTCCACAATTTAACAAATAGGAATAAAGTAGGCTGTTATTCAAACCTAATTAGAACACAAAAAACAATAGGGATAAAGTGATTGCTCCAAAGATGTGCAATATATATCCGTAAGAGTGTGGTCGCGATTGTAGTTTAATTTCTTGAAGAAGTCCAAGGTCAAACCATAGGGAGTTTAATTGGAAAGTTTATGGTGAAATTCTAGTTTGGGAAAAACTAATCCTAAGAAGCATCTGACAATGAATCTAAAATTAAAACGAAAATCTATTGATTGCAAGAGTTGGTTGATTGATGTAAACTAATCAAAAGCAATTAACACTATACTGAAAATAATAGAGAAAGACTTGGATCCAATTGATCCAATCATCTAATTCACCCAATATCATAATGAGGCTCTACAACTCAAATCAAAGACCTCAATCAAAATTATTTTATTTGGGAGATTTAGTGATTAAAACAATGAAATCAATGATAATAACCATAGAATTGTAAATAATGAGATTCTTGTGTTTATACCATCAATTTAAGCAATTCTCGAACCAAATTCAAGGTTTGTGCATAGACACTCAAAGACTTAGTTAAGAACACAATATTTCAATAAGATATAAGAAATGATTATCATAGATTCAATTCAATGATAATTAACCTTAGAATTATAATCAAATTGTAGTCATAAACTTGTACCATCAAATTACGTAATCTCAATACCAAACAAGGGTTTGTGCATTGAGATTACTAAACTTAATCAAGAGTCTAAATTTTGTTAGAGATCTATATTCAATTATCAAGAATTATCAGATTTGAAAGAGGAAACAATGATTGTTGGATGATCTTCACAATTGCATCCAAGAGTGAAATTAGCTACTCAACACCACAGAATCACACTAATTGAATTGAAAAACAATGGAATTGAACAACTAGAAGATGAATTACAATGAAGTTTATGTGTTTCTCTCCTAAAAAGCTCGCAAAACTATTAAACAAAACCTAAAACTAGTCTAATGAATAAGAGATCCCCAAATTTGGGCCCAAAACAGCTTTAAATAGGCTGAAAAATGACAGAGTTATGTGAACTATTAGCAAGTCGTTCGAACAGGTTGCTGACAACTTGTTAACCTTATTCAAATGCTTAAAACCAGCTTTAGTTTCTGACCATTTGAATGGACCTTCTCACTGTTTGAACAGTTGTGTAGATCTTAAAAAGTTATATAAAATCGATATATTATGGATCGCAGTAGCACTTCTGGTTTGAGAGATATGATCTTTCAAAGTTTTAGCTCTGCATCCTTCAACAACTTGTACCACAACTTCAGCCATGACTCAATCCACAAGAGCACGGTGTTGTCATAGTTTTAACTCAATTTGGATTGAGTATTGTATTTTTCCCCGGGGTCCGAAATCCAATATAGACTAATGGCTAGGATTCACTCAAACTCACTTCCAAATGCATGTAATCAAGGCAATTGACTTCTAAATGGGAAAACAAAAGTTGATTTGGGTTTTCGTTTGATTTGATAGCCAGAAATTGAAAACTAAATGGAGATTTGATCAAATTAAAAGGGAATTGACTCAATTGATCCAAACACCTAAACAATTCTTAGCTCCATTGAAGGATTATAACTCAGATTGCTAATCCACAATTAAGGGTAGCAATTCAAAAGATTTGGCTTTGATAATTGAGAATTCAACTTTAATTGATGTTAGATTTATAATCAATCTGGATCCTAAGCTAATACCATCGATTTGATCAATTCCAAGCCACAATTGCTAAATCATAGCTTGCAATTGCCAAACACAGTCAATAGCATAGGTTATCTAATAGATCCAACAATCAATCAAAGAGAATTGTAAATCCATATAGATAAATCATAAAAATCATAAGATAACTTCAATGAGTCATTGAATTCTTTAAGTGTTCTTCACAATTGAACCCAATTTGAAGTCTAGCTACTTATTTCCATGGAAGAGATTGTAATTGAATTGAATTGAAAGCAAGTAATTGAAATATAATTAGAATTGAAATGGAAATTGCATTGAAAACAACTCTAAAGTACTCTTATAATGGAAATCTAAAGGAATTACAATGAACTAAGCTAATACAATTAAAGTTCTAAGTATCCTAAAGAGATAAAATCATACAAAACTAAGAAAATAAAGCTAGATCCCCAAATTATACTCCCAAAAACATATTTATAGGCTCAAAAATAAAACAGGGTTGTCGCAGACCGTACGTACAGTTGGACCACCGTACGTATGGTATGCCCAGCGTACGCAAGCCTAACCTACAGACTTCCATATGCTAAAACATGCTTTCTATTGTTCGCTCGTTTCCTGCAGGCGCATGCACAATTAGACCTACCATATGTACAGTTAGGTGATTATAAGTGTAAGTACCCCATTTTTGCCCGCTCGATTATCTCTGGCCCGATCAAACTCACATTCAAACTAACAAAGGCACATTCAAGCCCAAACCGGCTTTCCAGATTCAATCTAGTTAATTAACTGCTTCGCTGCCAAGCCCAATAGAGGTAAAATAACCAAAATACCCTTGGCACATCTTCTTAAAGATGACAAGTCCGTATTTCAACCTCAATTCCAATTCTAATTCCAGTCCAGACCAATCCAACTTAATCCAGCACGTCTTTTGAGAAATTTAATCCCTCAGACGTTAAGTCCATCCAGTACAGCACATTTACTGAAAAAGCACAAAACCCCTCGAAGCGATAAGTCCCTTCACACTCGTCGATCAGGATGGTACCCAAGTCCTCGAGATGGTAAAGCGGTTCACTTCTGGAGCCTACTAGCCTCCCAACGTGGAATATCCACTATTCGACACGTCGATTAGGAAAGTACCTAAGGCCCTAAGGCGATAAGTCTATCCAGCAGCTTCCTAAGATTAGGCATTCTATGGAACGAATACACACCATCAAAGTAACGAAAACACTCACAAACATTGCATACAGGTCGACATCGAGAATGCCAATAAATCCCCTATGTCACAGGACCAAACACGCCTCTTGGCCGTGGCACGTTTACCGAAGGATGGGATACCTTTGGACACCAACTCACCACACACCATGAGAGTGAATAAAACACTCAAAATCTGAGTCCACACCAGTGCCTATTAGCTCATTCTGGTGAAAAATGACCAAACTGCCCATTGGCCCCCACTGGCTTACTTTTTGAGAAAGTATTTAAGACCTCAGAGCGGTATATCTACCCGTCCAAGATTGTCTCAAAGAAAATCTAGCATGTTCTAGTGCCTTTCAGTCACTTTCAAATCAATTCTGAGAGCTTCTGGTCAAAATAACCATTTTGCCTTTAGCCATCTGATCGCTTATGGGAACCACACGGGCTCTAGGTATCAAATCAATTACCTTCTGAGGATACTTTCAATAGTATTTCCAACATTCTAGTACCTTTTTGAACCATTTCGAGTCCATTTCGATAAACCCAGTGTGAAATCACCAATTTGTCCCTGGTGGGACGGTTGCCACTTCCAACCACACCGATTTTGGTTACCAAACTGGTAATCCCTCCAAACACTCTTAATAGTGTTTCCAACCTTCAAGCTTTTTCATGAATCACTCTGGGTTGATCCCACTGTTCCCTGATTCAAATAACCATTTTGCCCCTAGTAGGCCAGTTGCTCTTTTCAACTATTTCGGCTCTGATCATCAAGTTAGGTACCTCTGGGGCACTCTTTTAGGTTCTCATCTATTCAAAGCTGAGTTTGGCTACTCAGAACCTTTTGGATCATTTCTAAACTTTCTGGAGTCACTCTTAGTGAAGCCAGACCAAAAATTGCATGATAGTCACTAGGACAGGCACCCAAATCTTCTATCTTGCATCCCAAGAATCAAAGATCTGTTTCTTGCCACCCTAAGAAGTTCCTAAGAGGCTAGCGCCACTACAATAGGTGCCAAGCCCAAATTTGGTTATTTATAAATACAGGTCACCCCCTTGCGTATTCTGGTTTCGCAAAATCACTCTAGAAACTTTGCTTCTAAGAAAACAGACTTTGAGTTACCCTAAAAACCCTAATTCTCTCAAGCCTCTCTTTGGTTCTAGCCTCCGGCACTCAAACCCAAATCTATACACTTCAAACCCTACCCTTCAAGCTCCATTGAAAGTCAAGTCCAGCCCCTTTAAAGCTCTTGAAGGTCTCTCAAGTTCAAGGAAGTACTTCATTGAAGCCTTCAAGTAAAAAGAAGACAAGGTATGGTGCTATTTACTTTTATGTAATCCCCACTTTCTCTTCTCCCTCCTAACCCATTTAAGTTTTCTTCTATTTTTACCCACATCTTCTACATCCTCTTTCTGTATGCTTGAAATAAGGGACCTCCCGGTTCATGCCTAGAAAGGCCTTGAAGGGAATCACTATGTCCGAAATTTTCTTTGAGTTCAACCTAAGACGGTGTGGAACCGGCCCCCTTGGTTATGTGGTGAAGCCTAAAACTTGTATGTTCATGTCCTTATTGCATTGTTACTATCATAATCATACATTCAAATATGTTTTCAAACTTGTATTAAAGGTTGCTTTTCAAACTTGCATTCAAAACCTTTTCTTTCAAAGTTGTTTTCAAAATCACAACCTTAAGATGATTCTAGTCATTCCATGGTTAGGGTTGTTTTAGGAAAATGTTATATTCAATATGACCATCAAGGTCCAAATTTAAGTTCAAACCCTAAATTATTTTTTTCAAAACCATAACCCTAATATAATTCTAACCATTCCATGGTTACGGTTGTTTTATGAAAGTATTACATTCAAAGAGACCATCAAGGTCCATATTAGGGTTTCAAATCCTAGTTGTTGTCAAAATCACAGCCCTAGAATGATTCTAGTCTCCTCATGATTAAAATCGTTTTAGGAAAGTGAAATATTTAAAAGACTTTCAAAAGTTTATATTCAAATCTTTCTAAAATAAGTTTTGCAAATCTACTTCCTAAAATTCTTCTCAAAGATTTACTTTTCAAAAATTTTGAGTCTTGAAGTCCAAGTTAAAACCCTAGAGTCCATATTTAGGAAACCCTAGGTTTCTCACTTAAAATCATAGCATTCTATTTGCATCAAAATCATAGATTTTCAAAATTATTTTTTTATGTGAAATCATAGATTTCTTAATTCAAAAGTCACATAAAATGATAGATTTCTAAAACTAAAGCTTTTCAATTTCAAGTCAAATAAAATCTTGTCCAAATAGAAAACCCAATCAAATATCCTATTTTTGAAAAGTAAATCTAATATTCATTTTTAGGAGATAGAAATCAAATCTTTCCTAACTTCAATCTTTCCTAATGTCAATCTTTCCTAATTTCTAATCTTTCCAAAAACAAAACTTTCCTTTTTCAATTGAAATCCAAACTTTCTCAATTCAAAACTTTCGTAATTCACATCTTTCCAAAATCAAATCTTTCCTAAAATGAAAAACTTTCCTAAAATATAATTTTCCTAATTTGGAACTTTCCTAAAATCTAACTTTTCAAGTCTATGTTTAAACCCTAGGTTATCCAAAGCCCTAGTAGGCCAAAACCCTAGTTCAACCCCTAACCTTAAGTTAAGAAACTTCAACTCCTTTATAAACCAAGATAGTTTTAAAATCCCAATTCAAGTCAAGATGATTTCAAAGTTCAATTCAAACTTTTCAAATCAAAGTCAATTTCAAATCTTCAAATCAAAATTTAAACAAGTGTCTTTTCAATTCAAACTTGCCAATCACCCCAAAATGTCTATTTTTAGTTGAACCCCGAGTTCAAACTATGACTGACCTGATTCCCAACAAAAGGATACGTAGGCAACCCTCATGGGTGTAATCACAACCTTTTTCAAAATCTCTTTTCAAATTCTTTTCATACACTTGCATATCATGGGTCACATCATCCCTAAAGTGATAACATAAACCTCTTTTTCAAAATTCTCAAAGTGGATATAATTGGACATCCGATAACCGGAGATTCTAAATGAGTGAACCTAGGGTGAAAAGACATGTAGGTATCGCAGGGGCGGGATAGAGTGATAGCCTAGTGCATCTTCCCTATACGTAACCAACCTCCGAATATAGAATCACTATTTTCGAAAGACCAAAACTAGAAATATTTTTTAAAAAAGGCTTAAATCTTTCCAAAGGTTGCCAAACAACCTGCTTTCTTAACAACAAAGAAAAACTCTCTCTTGAGGAAATTTTCAAAAACCTTTTCAAAAACCCTAAGTTTAATCTTCAGGTTGCACTTAGTTTTAGGTGACCTAACTCACCTTAACAAAGTTATGTGGTGAATCCAAATCTTTTTCCAAAAGCCTTTATTCAAATCAATTTTCAATTCAAAACTAATCACACTCATCCTTCTAGGAGGATGAGTTCTAACGAGAGAGTGTCATTTGTTTCCCACATATCATCTCGTGTGAAAAGAATCGGGGCGCAACAGTAGCTAGGTACGTTCATCGTACTGTACATACAGTCAAAAAGACTGAATTACTCCTTAAGCTCCAAATCAGCCCTCTTTTAACTTAAAGCCTACAAATCATCCATAAAACATAATTAGGGGCATTTTTAGACTAAAACGAGCATATAAACAACCTAAATGGACTAACTAAAGCTATTTAGGAGCTTAGGATTACACTTTTGGAGTGTAATCACACCCCCTAACTTGCTTTTTTCTAGTCCCTAACAAAACACTAAACAAAAGATAAAGGATAATCTCCACTTTAGTAAGAGTTAGAGGTGCATTTAGCCTATGCATCAAGCCTTTAAACCCATATGCTACCCTTAGTGGACGAGTGGTGTCTCGCGAGGGCTTGCAGTGATGACATCCATAAACATCAATTAACAATCATCAATCTAAGATTTGGAACAATTTAGAAATGGTGCACGAATATATCAAAACAATCTCAACATTACATCTCTAATCTCAATTTAAACAAGATTGTATCAAAAAGGACACAAAGGTGAGGTTCATGTGTGTGAGTGCAAATCATATAATGCAGCTTAAATGCATCTTCCCACAAATTCATAGTCTTGGAGCCTCGATCCAAATCCTCACCAAGCATATACTCTCAAGCAACTTAAGCACAAGGTTCCCCTCAAGGGGATGCTCTAGATAGGAGCAAATGTCATAACATGCAAGAGAGCAATCCAAATATCAAAGAATGCAATAATAAAAGTGTATCAACTTAGCATGACTTCATGAAAGAATGCTCAAAGCTTAAATATCAATTATACATTATTAACAAGCAATGTCTCCTATTCAACCAAGATCTCAAATGAATTGCATGCATTTAGATCATAAAGGACTTTGTAAGGGAAGGCCAATAGGTCTCAAGGTATGATATGGAGAAAGGACGAAAGAGATAAGAGGGGTACAATATTTGTGTGATCAAGGCATGTAGTGTTAAATGAAGTACTTTTTCTCTTTTTTCCCAACTTGACTTTTAGCATATTTCCTTGCCTATTTGAGACTTCAATCCTTTCATTTGTCTCTTTGTTCTTTTCTTTCTTTTGTGTTATTTCCAATTCCCTTGTTTCTTTCTTTTCTTGCACTTTTCTTTGCTGTTTACCTTTCATATTTTCTCTTTACAAGCACAACAAAGTTTCTTTTATGAACTTTTTCATAGAATGAAGGTTGTGCCTCTCACTAACAAACTATCTCAACAATGGATTCAACTTAAGCAAGATCACACATCACACGGGTTACAAAGGTATAGTTACAAAGGGAATATACTCAACAATAACTTAGTGGCTTAAAATGAAGAAAGATGGCCTAGAATCATCTCCAAAGCATACATGGAATATATCTTAAATGAATGTGAGTGTCAAAATGATAAACAATAAAAAGTAAATAAGCCAAATACAAATACAATGAAACCATTTAAAATGATAAGAATTAAGAAAAGTCTCCTTGAGTAAAGGTAATCTCTCCTCAAAAAAGCATATAGCTCTAAAGCTCACAAGGTAAATATCTCCACTCAAGTAAGGCTACAAATGTATAAGCTAATACAATGAAGCTACATCACATGATTCATCCTCAATGAGCATAATTCCCTCACTTAAGTGTACTTAAGATAACATTGCACAAAACATCAAAATTCAGAATGAAATGCTCATCATGCTATGAATATAAATCATGCAACATTCTAACCATTCAAAAATCAAAGATCAAATCTCATGAATATATTATGATCCCCAACTAAAGCATCAACACATCCACCATGAATAACAATAGATAGTAACGAAGAATCTGAAGAACGTGCCAAAGATAGAAAGTAATGTGTCGGAACCACAAGATACTTCAACCTTTACCAAAGATCCTAAGTAGTCAATAAATCATAGGGAGATCAAAGTATAACACGAGAGACATAACAATAAACACTACTAAAAAATGGCCTTTTTGCTTCGAGAGTTTTTGCGACGGCTCTTTTGCCGTCATAAAAGCCATCTTTTGCGACGGCAAAATGACCATAGCAAAAACTCATCGTTGACCGTATTTGCAACGAACATTTGTGACGACAGATATATGGGGTCGCACGTATGGTGTCTTTTGAGACAGGTATTTGCGACGGGATGTATGCCGTAGCAAAAGGTGTTTTTTGCTACTGGTATTTGCAACGGTTCTCGCCATCACAAAAAGTTTTAATTAAAATGGCATCAATTGGACTGCCGCGCTTCCCCCATTCCATTTTCCCCCCTTCTCCCCTTTCCCCGGTAAACCCTAGCCAGGTTCTATAAGATGTTCCTCTCTCTCTCTCTCTCGATCCCCCTCTTTGACCTCCTCTCCATCGCAACATCCATCACCATCGATCACCATCACCGCCACCTCCTCTCCATCGCATTGCCACCTCCTCTGCTGTGCTGCATCACCACCTCCTCTACTGTGCCACCTCCACCTCCTCTCCTAGACCTCTGCCGCACGACCACCTTTGCCTGCAGCTTAAGGTATGTTCTTAGTTCATCAATGCTCTTATTATTTGCATTTCATCTTTGTCATATATTCCTGCTCTTACACTGCCATCTGTATGTATTTCAAAATTCGAGGACCTAGGTTCATTAGGGTCTGATTTTGTCACATTTGTCTGCCTTTTATACCTTTATTAGGCCTCTCTCTCTTATGTTGAAGCATAACCTTGTTCAATGCCAGGTGTTTTGACAATGGAAAATGCTAGGTTTTTTATTTTTAACTTTTGAGTTTGAATCTGAGTTACTAGATTGGACCACATCCATAGCCATTGTGATTGTATTGATTATGGTTTTTCAAGAAGCCATTGTTTGATTCAGTGCCACCTAAGGATTTCAAGAACGGGTTGTTGATATTTTAACCGAGAAGTTGCCCAAGTGCTTTCTCTGCATTTTGAAAAATGCAGCACCTTCATTCTTTTCTAAATTTGTACGCGAAAGATAATTGTAGTTACTCTATTTCTGCTTCTTATTGTTACTTTGATGTGAAATACAGATAATAATTATGATTGCAGCGGGAAACGTCTTCAAAATACTGGTTGGTAAGTGAGTTCTTTGTCTCAGTTTCAAGATGTTATTGAACCTTTTAGCTATATACTGTAAGATGAGTATCATGCTTCATATACTCTGTTTCCCAGATTTTTTTTCTTTAATAATCGACAAATTTAAGAGCCCTTTACTTTTCTTTAACACACGTGTTGATATAATAGCATCATTTATATGGAAGTTGTAAAGTCTACTTCTCAGTGAAAAGGTAAAACTTTTCAACTGAAAATGCAGATGGTAAATTTCTTGGACAAGTAGGTTCTTTAACAAACAAATGTCATGTTCATTTTTTAAGCTGAGGGCCATGGGTATGTGGAATCCAAACGGTTATAAAGGTTACATGAGAGATGACATTTGACTAAAATATATTTCATTTGATGTTGAAACATTTCCTGGAATAAGATAATATTGTAATTGTCACAAGAGTAGTCATTTGATTCTGAATCATTTCATGGAATAAGGTAATATAGAAGTTCTCACAAGAATTTTCCATTTCCAAAGACGATCATGGCTCCATTGTGGAGTGTGTTGTCCTATAGGTTGGTTGCCCTGGCTATATGACCCATATAGATGCTAGAGCATTTGTGACATGCACAATCAGCACCTTAGTACCTAACTAGATCATTGCAAATTGCATGTGCACCCATATGTATATTCTCTACCTTAAAAATCTTACTAGAGTCTTTTTTCTGCTTGAGGTTTTCTGATCTTTGAGTTATTGAGGTAGTGTTCTTCTGTATGAAATTTTATTTCTCGGAGGTCTCCTGAGGTTCTGTCATGGACTTTCTTATGAGAAATAGATCAAAACATTAGCCAATAAAGGTGAAGGCTACATTGCAAATTGGCAAAGCAGCTTGTGAAATTTTACTAAGACAACATAATAGGAGTTGAACTCGCTATAAGTGCAAAAATCAAATGCCATTATAAACATCACCATTGTCAGTGAGGTAAACTTGTAACTATTAACCATTATCCATGTCTAAAGTCCTATCCGATTAAATTTGTCTTCTTATGGTCAAATTGCGACTTGCAATGGTAAGGCTTTATGTGTTATTCAATAAGACATGAAGGTTTAGGGGCCTGCATTATATAGAGAGGATGCCCTTGATTAAAGTTTTACTAGGAGGGGCAGATGATATAGCATTGGAGGAAACTAATTTGAATAAATGAGCATTCTGGCTTTCAGGTTCCTACAGGTTGGAAATTCTTTGGGAACCTTCTGTGGAAAGTTGTCAATTTGGGGGGAAGGAAGTTTCTGGAACGGGCCTTGATTGCATTCGTGAGAAGGATGGCATACAGTATATGTTTACCTTTAATGAGAAATCTGTCCTTTCTTAAGTGCTGGTGAACTGCTTAAATCAGGTCCAACATTTGGGTGGGGGAACGATCGTTTGAAAGTGTTTTAATGGTCTAAGTAACACTAAGGCCTAATTCAAAGTTTAATTTATTTAAAACAACTTATTCAAATATCCTATTTATGATTATAGGATGGTCTAAAAGTAAGTTTACTTACTGTTGGGCTTCCAAAACTCGAGTTGATAGAGGGACTTTTTATTAGTGTGGATCCATTGTATAACCTCCCTCCTCTCTTTTTGATTTTTTGCTATTTCTTCCACCCACCATGGTCAGAACCACGACTGGTTCAGCACCTACAACACTATCATAAACACCTATGTACCTCCCTTTTTCTTTCTTTATAAACACCATAAGAAACCCATTTGTGTGTCTCTCTTTAAATACCCACTGCACTATCTTCATGGCAACCACTAGATTTGTGACTTGGATCGAGATGATTGTGTTTCGTTCCAATTTTTCTTTCTAAATCCCTTTTTTTCAATGCAGGGCTAGGCATCCTTGTGAGGTGGATGGTGGCTTTAGGAATCTTTGACACCATTTGGCTCCAAATTGACTTCTCAGACTTCACCTTTCGGTTGTGGTTTGCTTAATCGGTCCGTGGACCTTTGTCATGTTGGTCGAGACCTTAGCTTTGGCCTTTACAGCCATGGTTTGCTATTTCTTCATACTTGGTGGTTACTCTTTGATTACTTCATGCTTCCATTTGGTCGGGTATATATTTGGCAGTTCAATATAATTGATTGTTAAAGTTTTCAATTTATAATATTTTTGTTAAGACTGTTGGCAATGTACCAATCAGATTCATTCATTTCTTTAACCAATTTTTTTTTTTTTTGGCAACCATACTGCAGGGAGACATAAAAGGGGAATGAGGACGACAAGTTTGTAATCCCTCAAGTTTGTAATCCTTGATTATTATTATTTTTTATTATTAGTATGAGAATTGTTTTTGCTTTTACATATGCTCCGTTGGTGTGACCAGTTGTGTAAAACAGAATTTTATACATCAAAATTTTAGACATGGGAAGGGAGGTAGAGAAAGTAAAATACAATCGTAATTCACGGTTGGGAGAGGTAACTGATCATACCCATAGGCCATAACTCTCTTGTATGTCTATTCTTTTTCTCTTCTTTTATTATTTTCTTCTCACATCAAATACCACCACTTCACTTTCTCTCTTAGTTCCCATATCAGAACCACACTTTTTTTTATACTATTTTTAAAAGACCACACACCCTACTTTCTCTCCCTGTTTGTGCATTGCTAGCTCTATTTTTTTTTTTTTTTCACTTGTGAATTTGTCTTTTTATTTTCTAGGCAAAGGGTATTTCACAAGAGGAAGGGGAAGAGAAGTTGAGACAGGTCTTCTTGAGGTACAATTGATTTTGTAGCTATGTTTATGTTATTTGTTTTTGTTTCTCGTTTTTTTTTTTTTTTTTTTTTTTTTTTTTTTTTTTTTTTTTCATTAACCAAGATGTTTATTTGGTTCTAAGGAAACTTGAGTGGAATATTTTGTTTTCTTTGTTCACTTGTAGAGAAATGGTAGATAAGAAAAAAAAAAGTTAAATTTGAGCCTTAGCTTTCCTTTACAAATTTGAGTGGAAGTTTGAATTTTTTTTACTAGAAATAGACCTAAAGCAACCATTGATTGGTTGATTTGGTTAGGATGGAAAGGGAAATGTGGATGAAGAGCAGGAACATGATGAACATTGCTTTAATGTGAATGACTTGGATAAAGATAGCTTCTATGACAAATATGTTTATGGATAAACATATGTATAAACATACCTATAATTATGATAAATAGCTTTTTGTAAATTGGTAATGGACAAGTCTATGTCTTATGGGTGACCATGCTAATGGATAAATTGTCATGAGAAAAAGATACACGTTTGTTATCATGCTAAACGGGTTATCATGCTCATAGACAAAGAAGGGTAATCATAGCTTTTATGGGAAGAAAATACTATTGCAACCAGGTATAGAGGAAAGGAACATTGGGGTTGGGGTGGGGTTTTGTTTTGGTGTTCTAACTGAAAGGGATTGGTTGGTTCGGAGAAGGGGAATTAGTAGTGTCAGCTCACAAATTTTCTTCATTTATTGGAGGCAATTAATGCACCCCAGAACTTGGCATTCCTGATTCTGCCCTTAGTATTTATTATCCAACGAAATTTTCCTTGAGAGCCCTTAAAATGATAAAATGCTATTAATGGTTCATAAACATTAATAGCAAAAGAGCACCCGTAGTATACTACTTGTATTAATGGAATGCTATTAATGTTTAGGTTTAATTAGTTCATTCATTCCAATGATAGATTTCAAATTGTTAGTATTATTAACTATTGGTGAATCCATCATCACCCCATGCCAACAAACCCCGGCGAGAGACCAATTGTTTGCATTCACAATTGGCCTGCAATGCATATGATATAGTACTGATCCTGCCCTTAGTATTTATTATGAAATGATTAAAGTGAATTTTGGATATACATCCTAAATACCTTTGGATATATAGGCGCAATGTCTTCGGAAAAAAAAACATTGGTGTTGTAATATGTTATGAGTGAGAGTTTAATATGACTCACATTCATGAGGTAAGCCCATCAATATCGGTCACGTTCAAACCTACAATGAGGACCTTAATGTCATTGCTTACCATTTCATTTTCTTGATATGTTTTAAAGGAAAAGAAGGGAACATGCTATGGCTAAGGAAAAAGAAAAGACAAGTTCAACTACCAAGCTAGGGAAAGGAAAATGCATGCCAAGTGGTATGATTCTTCAATCAGTTTTTGAAATTTGTTTTTGGAGCATGCATAAACTAAACAGTATGAGTTTTTCTCTTGTATTTGTGTTGAGTTGGTCTTTTATGTGATTACACGTCCATGGGCAACCCCAAGTCTTGATAAGAATCTCAAACATATTTTCGTCAAGGCTTGGTCTTTTACTTCTAGATGGAGGTGGAACCCACAAAATACTGATGGCAGGGGGTTAACAACATTTTCATTCTAGATCTTTCCCTTTCAATCGAAAGCAAAATCATAAAAAGAATTACAATCTTGTTATTGGGGTTAAGATTGTCACTAAAGAGTTAGTAAGATTGCAAGGCTCTAACACTGTCGATTCTCCAAAATGGGCCTAATTGTGACTCCAGCCTATTTCCTGGAAGATGTCATATGAAAAATAGTGCAAGAACCATCATTTAGAAGAAATGCAACAAATATGATCACAATAAAGAGCCAATGCACTTGTGCAGCAGCAACAGTTGTAAACAGGGAGGGGACAGAAAGGCAAAAGAGATGGGGTTGGGTTAACATAATATTTTAAGGATTTTAATTATCCTTAATAGCACACAATAGTTAGATAGCTACTTTTTAGATGTGAATCAACAAATCAGAACATTTCAATACAATTCACATCTCATACTTGTGCTATTTTTTTCCCTAGGTGAGAGTTTATATCAAACAAATAAAAACTAGATAGAGGACTATTTATTTATTTATTTATAATAACTAGATCATGGAAATCACAGAAAATATACATTTTGATCACTAGCATGGAAACATTTTAAAGTTCAAGTTTAGTCATTTTGGGGCTCAAAATCCACGAACGGTCTCGGAATGACGTGAAACTTGACATGTAGCATGGTTTATGCAATGATGACATGTGGAGACAAACGGCATGGTCGCCGGATTCCTGGTTTGGGAATTATAGCATTTTTTTAATATTATAACACTTTGAGTTTTAAAGTTCAAGTTTCAGCATTTTGGGGCCCAAAATCTACGAACGGTCTAGGAACGGCATGAAACTTGGCACGTAGCACGGTTTAGGCAATGATGACGTGTGGGGAGAAATGGCACAGTCGCCGGATTCCCAGTTTGAGAATTATAGCACTTTTTCTAATATTATAACACTTCAAGTTTTAAAGTTCAAGTTTTGGCATTTTGGGGCCCAAAATCCACGAACAGTCTAAGAACGGCGTGAAACTTGGCACGTAGCACGGTTTAGGCAATGATGACGTGTGGGGACAAACGACACAGTCACCGGATTCTCGGTTTGGGAATTATAGCATTTTTTTAATATTATAACACTTTAAGTTTTAAAGTTCAAGTTTCGTCGTTTTGGAGCCCAAAATTCACGAACGGTCTAGGAACGGCGTTAAGCTTGGCACATAGCACGGTTTAGGCAACGATGACATGTGGGGCCAAACGGCACGGTCGTCGGATTCTCGGTTTGGGAATTATAGCATTTTTTCTAACATTATAACACTTTAAGTTTTAAAGTTCAAGTTTCGTCATTTTGGGGCCGAAAATCCACGAACGGTCTAGGAACGGCGTAAAACTTGGCCCGTAGCACGGTTTAGGTAATGATGACATGTGGAGACAAACGTTGCATGAAAATCTGTTGATGTAAATTACAACTTATTTATTTATTTTTTTTATGGTTTCATTAATGATATGATATTGCATATATGTTACCTATATCAATTATGTTGGTAATTGTTTTATTTTTGTTTCTTCAGGTTATTGAAAAGGATTAGGTCTACCATGATGATCGGGATTAAAGGGGCTGTTAATGTTTTATTTTGTTTTGTATTTTGAATTACTGGATGTTTGGGCACACTTGGATGTTGGAGTTTCATATTTTAGGAAAACGTTGTTGCATATATTTGAACTTCAATTATTATGTTATAGAAAAACTATAATTCTAATATTTGTAATATTTTCTGTGGATATGGATTATGAAATTTGGTGAATGAATTAGTTATATTACTTTGTGTAAACAGGAATTTCAAGGAATTTGGTGGATGAATATTTTTTATTAATTAATGCAGTTATATTATTTCATGTGTATACAGGATTTTTAGGGAATTAAAAAAATATTAAATTTAATATAATTTATTAAATTTGTTCTCCACTTTTTGTGACGGCAGGTTATTTTTTGCGACGGCAGGTAATTTTTTGCGATGGCAAAGGCTGTAGCAAAAATTTGAGAATTACCTATATATTTGTTCTAATGATTCATATGTGTCACTAATAACATGCTTTTGCGACGGCACAATATCGTCGCTAATATAATGGAATCGTGCGTCACCCATTTGCGACGGATAATGGCGACAGCACTCGACCGTCGCAAAAATATAGTCTGTTACAGAGTATTTGCGATGATGATAATGTCGTCGCAAAAAGCAATCTCCTGTCGCACAGGCCGTCACAAAAAACTTTTGCGACGCCTTTTTAAGCGACGCCCAATTTGCTGTCGCAAAGCCATCGCAAAAGCTCTTTTGCGACGGCGTTCTCTCTTTTACAACGGCATTTTCCCATCGCAAAAACTCAGTTTTTTCGTAGTGAAAGTTCAAAAATGACATCCACCATGAACAATAGAGCTTTAAATACAAACGATAGAATACATGCATGTAAAGATATTATCTAAACTTTATCTCTAACTAGAGGAAGTCACCAACATCAGCTAAAAAATTTCTACAAAAATTAACAAGACAAAAGCAACAACTAAAAAAATCTACACAAATTAACAAAACAAAAACAAAAATAAAGGTTAAGCCTCTACAACTACTCTCCCCCCTCCCCCCCCCCCCCCTTTTCCCCTGATTAAAATGATGCATCGTCCTCAATATATGAAGACTATACAAGAAGTGAGACAAAATGTGAGGGAAGAAAGATTAGGGTGCCGAAGTGCACCCCCAACTAAAATGGAAACCTAACTAATAAAACTAACAAAAGTAAAAACTATCTAACCTATTCCTACTCCTATACAAACACACAAGAAAGAGGTCACCCTATACCAAAAAAGTGAAAGTTACCATCATTCCAAATGTCAATAATGGCAACTTGTAAGGATGTCAAATGAGTGTAAACATGACCAATTTCAATATCCATGATGAACTCAAGAATATAACATTTATGCACAAACAGGTCAAAAGGATCATGGAAGTTAGATTGGGTAACATGACCTTGCACAAAGGTGCTTATTGAATTCACTCTATGAATATCTTTGTCTATCCTTCTCTCTAGTTGTTTGCCTAGGTGAAAGGTATTTGGCTCTAATATTAAGATGTCAAGCTCCAAAGGAGTTGGCGTGGTAAAACTAAGTTCGAGAGGCTTAAGGGTGGAGGTCCCTTGACCCTCAAACATTGTCGACACATCTTCTAGAACGACAATATCTTCGTTCACTTGTATATCCCCAACATCTAAAAGGTCAAAACCTTCACCAACAGTAATAAGTCTCTCTAGAGGGTCCTCAATATTGTCTCTCTCATTACGGACCTTCTTTGACTCCTCTTCTTTATCACTAGTTCCTTCATCAACCTCTTCCTCACTTTTTTCTTGCTTGGAACCTCAATCATAGGCTCCTCTCTTTCTAGTTCATCGTCCCTATTCTCATTTTCTATGATTTTCTCACTCACCTTAAGGGTTTCTTCCCTAAACTCTAATTCTTGAGAAAGAATGGTTTGATCAATGATGTCCTCATGCTTAAGGTTAGTGATGGGATTGATTGGCTCATGGCTAAGAGTAGGATTATGAAGTGTCTCGCGTACCAGCATGTGCCTAGTGAGAATGAGTGGAAATGGCATAAGGGACTTGTCTTTGGTTTGAACAACCAAAGTTTGCATAAAAAGAATGAATTGACTCATTATCTCATCAAGTGTTTATCCTTGTTAGTCAAGGGCTTTATCTACTCTAGAGTTCACTTCTCCTTGAGAATCCATAATTAGTTAAAGAGTGTCCTCTATAGGGTCCTTAAGGGTGTGTTCAGTTGTGCCATTGTGAGGAATGTGATATGCATCATGTGGTTGTGTTTGATAACGGAAAGATGATGGTTGTATTTGATGGAATGATGGCTAGTCTTCGAAGTGTTCAAATGGGGGTTAATAAGATTGGGGCGGGGCTAGATGATGAGGTGAAAAAGTTTCCTCATATACCCTGACAAATCTGTCTTGATCACCCCACCTTGGATTGTAAGTTGTTGTAATAGTAGTCCTTTGGCCATTGGCTCCAAGACAGTCTCGAGCAGACTATAATGGTGGTGAAGGCACTCTATTCTCATTAGCTCTAATGTAGTCTCTCAGAGACCCAAGAGATGGTGATTGCACTCTATTCATTTCAAAACCATAAGAAACCATGGTCCAAAATCAACAATTAATTCCACTATGCAACCCAAAATGGCATGCACAATGGATGAAGGATGCAATGCACAAACAAGCGTATCGCACTGCACCTCAACACATCATACACAAACAATGTTCAATAATTCTTCCTTCCAAACCTCCAATCTTCACATGAAAGTTCCACCAATTCAAAATTCAATTTCACACCAGTTGAACTTCTAATCTCCTTATACAAGCCAAGACCACCGATAAGCAATTAAGCACACGAAGGCCTAGTCTCCTCTAGCAATCCACCTCCAAACTACAATGCAAATCTAAACTAGAAAGGTAAAAACCAAAAAAAAGAAACCTAAATCTAATAGGTATACAAATACAAAGGATGTAATGAAGTTACCCAAGGCCTAAGATACCATCGCATTGTATATGATGGAAAAGCACTCCCTTTGTCACAGCCAACTCAAGTTCATTCAAGCTCGCCTTAGCCTCTAATGCCTGGCAATGACGCCATAAAACTTCACTTGACCCACAAGTGCATGGTGTTGTTGTAGTTTTAACTCAATTTGGATTGAGTATTGTATTTTTCCTTAGGGTCCGGAGTCCAATATAGAGTAACGGCTAGGATTCACTCAAACTCACTCTCAAAGGCTACTCACAACAGCCTAGAGTATATTTCAACGAGATATTTGCACATGTTGCCTGAATGGAGACAATTGGAACAATCCTAACCCTCGTAGCACAGCTGGAGTTACAAGTCTATCAGCTTGATATAAAATCAACATTCCTAAATGGCGAGCTAGAAGAAGAATTGTATGTGGAACAGCCTCAAGGCTACGTGATGGAAGGAAAATAAAATATGGTCGATCAACTGAGAAAAGCACTCTACGGCCTAAAGCAGGCCCCACGTGCTTGGAATAGTAAAATAGACAATTACTTCCTTCACCGTGGATTTCAAAGAAATCCTAGCAAGCCTTCCCTCTATGTCAAAAAGGGAGGTACCAATGCTTTTTTCATTGTCTTCCTTTATATTGATGATTTGATGTATGCTAGCACTAATCTTGTGATGCTAGATGAATTTGAAAAGGCCATGACGAAAGAATACGAGATGACATATTTGGGCCTAATGAAGTATTTTCTTAGCATCCAAGTACGGTAGGCAAAAGGATAAATTTTCATTTGTCAAGAAAAATACATTGAAGATTTGCTAAAAAGATTCAAGATGTCAACATGCAAGCTAGTCTCAACTCCAATGGTGGTGAATGAAAAATTGCAGCAAGAAGATAGATCACCAAAAGTTTACTTGATATTGTACCATAGCCTCGTTGGTTCCCTAGTATATCTCACCAACTCAAGACCAGATATTGTCTATCCAATTAGTATGATTTTCAGATTCAAGACTGATCCAATCCAAATCCATTATTCTCCAGCTAAGCAAATATTACGGTATTTGCAAGGCACTAAAAATTTTGGCATCAAATACATTTCTGAACAAGATAACAGTATTGTTGGATATACTGACAATGATTGGGCTGGATCCATTGATCACATAAAGAGCACATCTGGCTACTTGTTCTGCATGGGCACCAAAGCAATTTCTTGGTCATCTGAAAAATAGGAGACAGTGGCTCTCTCATCAGCTGAAGCAGAATATATTGCTGCCACTGACGCTGCTTGTGAAGTAGTTTGGCTTCTAAGAATTGTTGCAGATTTGCAGTAAAAGCAAAAGGACCCCATAATCATTTACTGTGACAATATGCCTACAATTGCTATAACCCTTTGGTATTTCATGCTAGGACAAAGCACATTGAACTTCATCATCATTACATCAGAAATCTTGTTGACAAAGAAAAAATTCAAATGAATTTTGTCAACACTAATAAGTAACACACAGATATTTTTACCAAAGCAACATCAACAGAGAAATTGCAGCAGTTCAAAGCACTATTTTATATTACAAATTAAGTGGGAGTGTTAAAATAATAATAATTTATGCAGAATGAAAATTGTTGTCAATAAAGATCGTGTGCCGTGCTGCAATCGTTGACGTCATAGCCGACGTCCTGCAAATAGAAATAGTCAATGGAAGATATAAGATTAGAAATCTTGAATTTTGCTCATTCAATGTATTGATATTAGCTATTGTGTATCTAAGGTGTATGTACACCTCTTGACTTTCCTATAAAAGGAATCCAACTCTTGTAAGAAAGTTGCACCACCAACCAAAACTAAAAAGTCTCTCTCTCTCTCTCTCTCTCTCTCTCTCTCTCTCTCTTAAAAGTTTTCCTCTCTCATGTCCATACTTCATTGCTATCAAATTTTCTCTTTGTAATCTTTCTCTCTCTAGGTCTCTCATTTTAGCTCTCTCTAAACCAAAACTTCATCCACCACCTTTGAGCCCAACAGAAGGCTTATAATCTGCAATTTTCTATCATTGTTCAATGCATTACTGGCAAAATATTCTGACTGAGAATTCTGTATAACAATTCTATAAGAATAGAATTTCCCTACCGTTGTTAGTTTCTCTTTTAAACACATTCATGATTCTAAGACAATACTTACTTTTTCAACTTGCTACAAATTATATCAGGCAATTGTTTTTGTTTTTCTTTTAACAGCCTTCATTGCAAATCCTGATCAAAGTATAACACTAATTATGGGACAGTTAGTAACATGAGCTTATTGTGGCCTACTTGATCACTTCACCGGCCCCGGTTGTTCTTCTCTGGCCTATGGAGCAATGCAAGAGCTCGGACCGTTCCGTGTCCATAGTGATGGCAAAACTCTATACAAAAACAGATTTGCATGGAACCGTGGTATATGATCTTTTCTTCTCTCTCTCTCTCTCTCTCTCTCTCTCTCTCTCTAGTAAAGTTTGTTCAACGAAGTGTTTGCATATCAAAATTTTCTTATCGAACTGTGGATGTTCTCAGCAAATCTGTTGATCTTGGAGTCGCCAGCTGGAGTAGGTTTTTCATACTCAAATACAACATCAGATTTTGTGAGTGGTGGAGATAAAAGAACAGCTTCAGATAATCATGTGTTCTTGTTGAATTGGCTGGAGAGGTTTCCTGAGTACAAGAGCAGGGAATTTTATATCGCGGGTGAGAGCTACGCTGGGCATTACGTGCCCCAGCTTGCAATTACTATCCTTCACTATAACAAGAAGGTTAACAAAACCCTTATCAACCTCAAAGGGATCATTGTAACTCTCTCTCTCTCTCTCTCTCTCTCTCTCTCTCTCTCTCTCCTAGACAGCTAGTAATTGCAACTTAGGCAATGTGGGTGTTCCCTTTGTCTTGTCCACACGGATTGAAAGCTAGAATAATTTGTGGGTTTACCTTATCCTCTGATTATGGATGCCAAAATAGAAAAAAGAATATTGTTTAATCCAAATAGAGAAACTACGACTCAAATGTACCTTGTCACGTAATTGTTGGCAGACAAAACTGACCAGCCTGGATCTTTGCCTACTTCCCAATATGACTTGTACAACTTTGTTATGAGAGATACATAACAAGTGCGTCTAAGTTATTCGCAACTATGAAAAATGCAAAATTATGTTATGCTCAATCATAAATTTACTATTGCTGTGGAAAAAACTCTTGTAATCATACATTTTGTGTTTCTATCTGCAGAATACATTTTGTGTTTCTATCTGCAGATTGGGAATGCAGTAATCAATAATGAGACCGATATGAGAGGAATGTACAAGTACTTGGCAAGCCATGCTCTCATTTCCGATGAAACTTTATATCAAACCCAGAAATATTGTGATTTCAGTATCACTATTCAGTCCAATAAATGCAATACTGCCACCAGTGAAGCTGACAATGATACCGATGTTATTGATATCTACAACATCTATGCACCTTTCTGCTCGTCTTCCAATCTCACTGCCAAGCCCAAGAAGGCTTCTGTAAGTTAGCTTCCAGGATTAGTATGTACAGTAAAATACTCTTGTCTATGCTCTATAAAGTTTTAAGAAGAAAGAGCTTTGTTTGGGCACCAAAACTTTACAGCTTGCCAATATTTTCTGCAGGTGTTGAACTTTGATCCTTGCAGTGACGATTATGTGCATGCTTATTTGAATCGTCCCGATGTTCAAGAGGCCCTTCATGCCAATACAACAAATTAAACTCAAATATGCTTGGGAAGCATGCAGGTATAAATTCTCTCACCTCCTGCCCCTCTCTCTTTCTGCTGAATAATATGAGCTTAACTGAAAGTTGAAAAAATAATTGCAGTGAAGTCCTGGAACAGTGGGAAGATAGCCCTTCAACAATAGTTCCCCTCCTGCAAGAGGTCATGGCAAATGGACTTCGAGCATGGATATTTAGGTAATTAAACACCTCACCCCTTGATTAATCCCCTGAAATTTATGTGCTTTTCTACAGATAATTATAATGTGAACTTCATTGAGCGGAAACTTCAAAACTTCAAAAGGTTATTGTTCTCATTAGAACAAGATTGTCTGTGTTAAGTCATAAAGTATGGATAATCTATATTATTGACATTTCTATTTGATGAAAACAGTGGTGACACAGGTGGTAGTGTACCGGTCACTTCAACCCAATACTCGATTAATAAGATGAATCTTCCTCTGAAGACTTCTTGGCATCCTTGGTTCTTCAGACGAGAGGTAATTTTCTTCATTCGACTTCTTTTTCTTCTTCAAAATTTCAAATAATTTCATTTGTGGTTTTTTTGTTAGTTAGTATCTTAATTAGAAGGAACTTCGAATGAAGATGTGGTTGAGCAAGATACTAGAAAAAAAAAAGTTTAAGAAGATTCAAAACTTGAATGACAGTGAAAGCCAAATGTTCAGTTTTTTAGGTCAACTGATGAATATCCAAAGCATCATCCTAATCGAACACAATTGGGACTAGAACTAGTGCTCTATCAGTCCAAATCTAGTCTCATTCTATCCCAAAACACAACAAGATTTGGGCAATAAGATTTTGGAGTCCAGTGCTTTCCAAAGCACTTTACTGAAAGCAAGAATTCAATAATCAATCTAATGCAAAATTCAAAAGATTGATTTCCTAAAAATATTATAATATCTTGTTGCATTAATTCCAATTCAATAAATACACAGAAGTAAAAGTAAAACCATATAGTACTAGTCCTTCCAACACTCATAAAGTTAAACAATTGATTCCATAAATGTATAATTTGTTCCATTCATTAAAAGTTCTAGAAAATTTAATTAATATCATTTAGAATTTAAGTTTTGTTTTAGTTAACTTAGTGGAAGAACACACCCCCCCGGGGAGAGTTTTAAGAATTGGATTTGACATATTTCTTTCATATATATGGTGCAAGTTAGCTTCTTCTTTTTTCTTAAACACAAGCACAAATTCTGCTCTATATTTTAGTGCTTCAATACTTCAAACCCAATAATGAAATTAGCAACAATTAATGCTAACCTTTGACATTTTTTGTGGCATAGGTTAGTGGATACACCCAAGTTTACAAGGGAGACCTAACATTTGCTTCCGGTTTTTTTTTTAATTTTATCAGCAAATTTCATTGAGAAAAAGAGAACATTACAAGCAGAGGCATCACTGATATGGCATTCCTAATCATACTAGACCTAAGGCAGAACAAAACAGACAGAATAGAAGGAACAGATTGGCAAGAGGCCAACACCGTTCAAATACTAACTTAAAAGATTGGACTTCCAGAGCAAAGATAATGCTGAGACTCCTTCAATGTTGAACGAGAATTCATAGATACGAAAAAACGTTGAACCCCACTGTTACTTTCACCCAAAAAGAAAGACTCAGCTTGATTGAGTTAGAGACTTCAATCCAATCTTGAGGACTTCGTTGAAAACACCTCCTAGACAACACACTACAAAAAATTGTAGTATTTGCGACGGCAAAATGACATCGCAAAAGCTTATTTTGCCGTTGCAAATACTCAATTGCGTTGGCTGTGCAATGGCACTTCCGGCGACAAATCTACGAGCGTCGCAAATATTATTTGCGATGGCCAAGCGACGGCATGGTTATCTTTTGCAACGGCAATCTCCCGTCGCAAATACTTGTCACCAAAGTAAATAGTATTTGCGACTGTTGTAGGGCCGACACCAATAAACTATTAGCGACGGGTTAGTGCCATCGCAAATAATCATTTACTACCATTATTAGCGACAGCCTAAACCCATCTCAATTGATAGCTTTAGCGACAGTATGAAACCGTCGCAAAAGGCCAGCACATTTACATTATAGCGTAAGCACTTTTACCGACGGTTATGTAACCGTCGCTAATACATTTCAAACAAAAATACCTATATTGAATTGGTAAATACTTTTGTAGCTTTTTTCAACCTGATAAAATGTACAATTAATATTATACGAATGACAAAATTGAAGCATTCATTCAAATCCAAAATATTTATAAATATGCGTAACAATGTAAACCAACACATTTTAAACATTGTCTCACATTAAAATTCATAAAATAAAAATATATATATATATTGCCTCACAAAATAACATTACAAAGCCATAATTCATAGACCAAAAGGGAGTTTTAAATCTATCGCAAAATATGCTAACATATAAACACCATAGATTGATCTATTCCTTGCGAATAACCTGAAGAAAAAAAAAATATGAATATTAAATAAAATAATGAACATATTATAGATAATGAATAAATATGCATATAAATAAATGGGCTTACTGAAAGAAAGATTCGGGATTCAAGTATTTAAAAAGTACAGAAGACATTGTTTTTCATATAAAGTTAAGTGAAAACGTGACAACTCTCACCCCAGAAGTCCAGCAACCGTGTCGTTTATTGTCACACGTCACTCATGCGTAAACCTTCCTACGTGTCAAGTTTGACAGACTTCCGAAGCCGTTTCATCATTTTAGTACCCAAACGGCTCGAAAAATAATGTTTTTTTTAAAGATTAAGTGAAAAAACGTGACAACTCTCAACTCGGGAGTCCGACAACTGTGTCGTTTGTTCCCACACGTCACTCATGCCTAAACCTTCCTACATGTCAAGTTTGACGAACTTCCAATGCCGTTTCGGCATTTTAATACCCAAACGGCTCGGAAAACAATATTTTTTTTAAAAAAGTTAAATAAAAAAATGTGACAACTCTCAACTCGAGAGTCCGACGACCATGCCGTTTGTTTCCACACGTCACTCGTGCCTAAACCTTCCTACGTGTCAAATTTGATGGACTTCCGATACTGTTTCGGCATTTTAGTACCCAAACGGCTCGGAAAACAATATTTTTTTTTAAAGGTTAAGTGAAAAAACGTGACAACTCTCAACTCGGGAGTCTAACAACCGTGCCGTTTGTTCCCACACGTTACTTGTGCCTAAACCTTCCTATGTGTCAAGTTTGACGGACTTCCGATGCCGTTTCGGCATTTTAGTACTCAAATTGCTCGGAAAACAATGTTTTTTTTAAAGGTTAAGTGAAAAAACGTGACAACTTTCAACTTAGGAGTCCGGCGACCGTGTCGTTTGTTCCCACACGTCACTCGTGCCTAAATCTTCCTACGTGTCAAGTTTGACGGACTTCCGAGACCGTTTCATCATTTTAGTAAAAAAACGACTCAGAAAACAATGTTTTTTTTTTTTAAAGATTGAGTGAAAAAACATGACAACTCTCAACTTGGGAGTCCGACGACCGTGTCGTTTGTTCTCACACGTTACTTGTGCCTAAACCTTTCTACGTGTCAAGTTTAACAGACTCCCGAGGCCATTTCGGCATTTTAGTAAAAAAAACGACTCGGAAAACAATGTTTTTTTTTAAGATTAAGTGAAAAAACGTGACAACTCTCAACTTGGGAGTCCGACGACTATGCCGTTGTTCCCACACATTACTCGTGCCTAAACCATCTTACGTGTCAAGTTTGACGGACTCCCGAGGCCGTTTCGGCATTTTAGGGAAAAAACGACTTGGAAAACAATGTTTTTTTTTTAAAGATTAAGTGAAAAAATGTGAAAACTCTCAACTTGGGAGTCCGACAACCGTGCTGTTTGTTCCCACACGTTACTCGTGCCTAAACCTTCCTACGTGTCAAGTTTGACCAACTCCCAAAACCGTTTCGGCATTTTAGTACCCCCACGGCTCAGAAAACAATGTTTTTTTTTAAAGGTTAAGTGAGAAAACTGCAAGAACAAACCTTCAACAGCTAGTACAGAGAAAATAGCAACTAGATGTATTTGAATTAACTTCTAATGTAGCAGTAATGGCATTAGAAATACAGCAACAAGCACTGGAAGCTATGTATTGTTCACTTTTTTTTTCATCTAAAATGGAATTAAGCATGAGAATCGAAGTTGAAACATGCATTTTCATTTGAAATGTTTATCATTTTAGGTCTGGTAATGGAATTTCCTGCTGCCATATTCTAGAGGAGAGATCAATTTCTGAAGTACATTGTCTGACATTGTTTTTGCTGAATTTCTACACAAAATGCACAACAGGACACATTTTATGTCCCCTTTATGTATCTTGTCTTTAAATATCATTTACATTAGCATTCCTTGTGAGTGTTGTGCTCAACCAGTAGACAGATTAGAGTTCTTCAGGGGTGGGAATTCATTGGGTTTTAGTCTTCTATGCAATTGGACAGAAGATTTGCCCTTATTTCATCAGGCCAAAAATCTTTCAAAAAAAAAATTTCAATGTTTTTTTAAGCAATTATAAGCTAACTAGATAAGCAAAATTCTACATGTCAAACTTTAAAAATCTTCTTTCAACTAAAAGTACATAAAAGAATTGACAAGTTTAGTTGTATACCGAGTTAAAAAGTTAAGATACCTGCTCTGGAGGTGGAGGCAATGAAGTCAACCGAGGTAATGAGGCTATGCTGGACCAACATATTCCCTGTAAACAATAGCCCGTGCTACGCCAGTACCGTACGTGCGGCAATATCCATGTCCATCTTCCCCGAAAAGTTCATGGAATATTTTGTCTCGAACATCATCCGTCCGTATCTCCTCAGGCACTTTCTCTAGATGTCGGTTATATTCAGCCTACACTTCCAAACATACATATTACTAACAATCCTAAAAAAATTGTTGTACTGAATTGTTCAAACTACCTAATTTTAATAAGTACTGCTTACAATAATGTCAATGACATCTCGATCATCTGCTCGACGAGTCCTCAAGTATACACTCATCTTGTCTGTCCTTTCCCCAGCTGCGTCCATCTAATTTACCATATATATAAAATGAGTAATAGGAAAAAGTCAGCAAACATATTAACATTAAATATTGAATATTAACCACTATGCAAATACACAGAAAATAAATATTGAATATTAACATTAAACATAGAGATCGGCAATTTTAACATGAGTTTCCAAAAGCTATTGGCACCATATATTATCACTATATTGTTATAAGGGACTACATGTCCTTAACTTCCTTAATTCCATGAAAAGGTGGCATGTTTCAGTTTAAAAGTGTCCCAAAACTCCCCTGATGCCAACCACTGATTTCCTTATTTCCATTTTCAAATACTACACAGTTGGGTGACAGAGAAGGTGAACCCCCTCCTTGAAAAATTTTAGGAATTGTGGGGAATTTAGACTCTGTTTTGTCACATGCAAAGCCATCGTCAAAGCCACCGTCACATGCAAGGTTTTACAAAACTACATGGAACTTCAAGTTTTAAAATAGTTACTTGTCTACGAAAAAATTCCATCTCTAATAAGTAAAACATTATATCTATCTTAACTTTTATTTATGTTTGCAAACATTCATACAAAATGGTTTACTAGGGATAAACCATTAGATGTGACTAAAGGTATTCTTTAGTGTTTGGAATTATTGTTAAGGCCGGCATTCACTGAAGAAGACTGAAGTTTTTTACAGGTAGCTAGTGTCAAGTGTCAACAATATTTGGAAATTTACAAACATGAACAGAAAGGACAAATAACTGCATGTATTCAAGTGCATCAATCAAGTTAATAGATTAAATCATGTGTGATGACTTCTCTTTAATATAGGAGCAGGCCAACCCACAAAATAAGTTCTTTTAGACTGGCGTTAATACTTCATTATCAAAGCAATTATAATACTTTAAAACGGATTTTCTAGGAGGGATTAGTAATGCAATACTTCTATGCTTGGTGGAAGTAATTAATAAGACAGTGCAAGGACGCTTGAAAGTTAGATATTCAATTTTATAAGCGAGGGGCATTACGTAGTGAAATGAACACATTATGCTCAATCACCAGTTAAGACTGTAAGATGTATCCAAATCTAGAAAATTAAAATTTTAAAAATAATTGAAAAAAAATTATCCAGTTGTCTCACCTCCTAAAACTAGTAGTTTTTCCTTTTCTGGAACAGAATCTCCAAAAAATAACAAAAGAAGTGAAATTCCAGCATGAGAAAAATTCTAGAGATATTTGATATCATTCATCCATCAAAGAGATGAGTAACCAATATGTGCTATTTCTTGATGCTTCTTCCCCAAGAACAAGTACCCTTGCTGAATCCACACTTCATAATCGTCAAACTTAGAGTTAAAACTAAATTGTCATATTTGTCCTTTCAGGCATATTTGAAGCAATCTAGCAAGTAGCAAGCCAACATGATTATCATACTGATTCAAATTGCAAGGCACCATGATTGCTTGCTAATCATATGAGAGAATAGAATACGTAGCAACTATTATTGCAATAAAATGATGAAGAAACAAGAAGTCTCCGCAGCTTATAAGATCAATCCCTAATGGAAGCTATTTCACCTAGTTGGAAGTAATATAACCTCTACCACCATGATTAGAATTGTCAATGGATCAAATTCAGATTATCAGGGGCAGAACCACTTATGCTTAGAAACTGTCAAGAAAAGTACAGTATGTTACATTTAAAATGTACAAAAGCATATGTAAGTTTGTAATCAATTGAATTCTCCTTAAATTGGCTGCTGCAGTTGAATCCATCAACGAATAGTGAATACGAAAATAAATGAAGGGTTGTATGCGGTTGCGTTTGTGTGCCCATATGAGCAACTACATGTTTCACACAGATATCAAAATGGACCAAAAACCAATCAAACCACCAGTAGCAATGAAACAATTATAAAAAAAAAAAAAGTTGCAATTATACAGATAAAACCTAACAATCCCAGCACTCAGAAGCATGCAACTTGAAATCAAGAGCCCTAAACGTATACAAAAAATCAAAAATTGCAATAACAAAGACCGCACAAAGAAAATTTTGAAAAAAACGAAGTGAATTGAATAGAATCAAACCTGCAAGACGCTGTTGCAGTAACAAGTGTTGCCAAAATTCTCGAGGCCAAAGTAGCGCTAGCCTTCCGGAAATTGGTCTCCGAGAGCTTTCTCGAGCTTCGAACCCACAACACCCATGAGACCAGAGACCAAATACTAAAACTCCCCTATCTCTCTACCCTCACGTCCTCACTCCACCTTTACTACTCCATCAATTCTCTTTTTTAGGGCTTCAAATTACGATATTTCCCTCTTTCTCTCACTCTTCTTGATAAGTTGGGCTCTCCACAAAATGTATTTCGAGAGAGATAAGAAGCTTCTCTCTGCTATTTGATCAGGGTTCTCTACCAGTTTCGATGCCTTCGTAGGGAAACGCAATTGAACAAATATTCGGAGCGGCACACGATGGTTTTTTTCTTCAGTATTCGATCGACACTGCTAGGGCAGAGGAAGTTGAAAGCGAGGGGGGGGGGGGGGTGCGGGGGGAAATACATTTGGGCATGAAATACGTGGTTTACGCCAAAACGACGTCGTTTCACCATTTTTTTTTTTTTGTGTCAGCACACCCCGTCACAAATGTTGTGTCGTAAATGGGGGGTGTCGCCTTTAACTTAATTAAACAACATCCTTTTTTACCAGTATTCGCGACGGGACCCATGCCGTCGTAAAAAGGCCGTCCCAACTGATAGTTTTCGTGTCGGGGTTATTACCATCATAAATAAATAGTATTTGCTACGGCATTTGAGCCGTCGCAAATACTTCCGTCGCAAATAGAGCTTTTTTTAGTAGTGACATGGAAGCTGATATAATTTCCTGAGATGAAGCATTTGATCCCATAGAGCATCCCTTTGACTAACTTCAGCTAGGTCAGCAGATTATGAACAAACACTAGAAAATACTCATCCTCATTCCTTTTAAAAGTATGAAATCATGCTCAAAATGGTAAGAATCCATGGAGAAGAATGATTAGAACCAGACATCTAACAGCCTCCAGAGATGGCATTCAATTTGAAGCTAACCAAGCATAATCATCTAATCCTCCAATTGACTTTACCTTAAAATAGATCAATCCTTCCATATTGATTCCTGAATCAACAACATATCAGAACGCATTTCCTTCACTAGATGATTTGCCATCTTCTCTTTTCCTGCTTGCCAAGACCCCTCAAAAGATCACAATCTCCTTGTATGTAATAAATAAAGCCATGAAGACTTGAGTTTTGCAAGAAGAATAGCTGCCTTAACCCAGAAGACAGTAAGAAGCTAAAAGCCAACCACCACTCCTAACCAGACAGACTTTGGAACAAGAGTAAAACCATAGAGATAGCAACTACTTCCAACAATCTGCCCTATCTCCTTCACTGAAAGGACCATAGCAGCTCACAAAGACACACTCCAAGAATATGGGATCAGAGAATGAGCATTTAAGAGAAAAGCACTCGTCAACCCAAACACAAGCATATGCCACCTAAAAATCCATTGAAGGTTGAAGCATTCCATCCAAAAAAAGCCCCTGCTCTCCACTCTGAACTTACTATCTGCAAATTGCAGACCTTCCATTTAGTTTCCAGCACACCCCCTCTTCTATTTAGACTTTACCTTTACCCTCTCACTCTAGCTTGCTTCAATCAATGATTTTAACGTGAAATCTTTCTTTCCCTGAAAATTGATTCCCAGACCTTTCCCACCTGAATGGTATTTTCTGCTTCTTTTTGGATATTCTCCTCCAGCTATTGTAGTATAATAGAATTCCTGTTATTAATATTCTCAGAAGGTAAAGTAGATATTGTATTTGATATGGCCTCTTTTATTTTTGAAGATCTTGATTTGAGTTTGAAGCTTGCTTTTACTTTGTTGTGCCCCACATCAATCATAAGCTTCGATTTCCTTTTGCTCCTTCTCTAGCTGACTTCTTTTCTTTTAGTGAGCCTTTCAATTGCTTTGTATGGTTCCATTACTCCTTGGTTTGAGGGTTGAAACTCCCCTTTTTCAGAGCTGGTGGTAGTTGGCAATAAAGATATGTGGTTGGTCTGGGAATCAGCTACTGTCATACCGTTCTCCCTTCCCACTTTATCAATTGGAGCCTCCTCCACTACATTTAATTTCCTCCTTGAGCTGCTGACTTTAGTAAATCCCTTGTCCCTGCTACTTGCCTTTGAATTACCTGTTGGTGAGGCCAACGAACAATTCAAAATTGGAATCTCAGAGTCCTCCATGTGGCTCAGTAGTGCCAAGTCATCAGTGCCCTGCAAATCATCTATGATGTCATCTTCGAGGCTGCTTCTATCTCCAACCAGTGAGAATTGGGGGCTGAGGTCAATCTGTAGCTGATTACTCCTGTGCTCTGGGATGGACTCCTCTTGATGGCTTGAATGACTAGCATAATTTGGATGACTTGGGTTACTATAATCTTTAGAGCTTGATGTAGACTGGAATTGCCTAGGACTCCAAATGTGAATCTTTTGAAAGTTCTCTTCAGAGACTCTAATATTGTAGACGAATCTGCCAACTTGAACTTTATATTGACGACATATCTGGTTTTCCAAAGAAGTTTCAATCAAAATTCTGCAGTACTCCAGTTCTAATTTCCTCGAAGAGCTTGAATCCACTGCAATGGTTGAAACCCGCAAGTTTCCAATTTTCCTGAAGTTTGCATCATTCTAGGCATGCAATGGCATTCCCTCCGCGTTAATCCAAACTCTTCTTGAGTAATTAAATTCTTTATAAGTCCACTCATGCAATGCAAAAAACCATTTGTATAACCAATCTCTAGCATCTTGTAGCATTGAAGCTTTGTCCTCATTGTTGCTGAATTGAACCAACACTTTCAGACCTCGTATAGGCTTGATAGTGATGTTGAAAACACCTTCACTCTTCATGGCTTCTTCAATTCCAGGAATGATGTTACAATCATTTGCTATACCAATAACACTATCTTGTAGCCACTCCTCATCAATCTCTTCCGCTATGATAACCTTTGGCTTGTCTTTGGTTTTCAATCCATTCACCGCCTGGTTTGCCGACCTATCTGAGGTTTCTTTATCGTTCCATGGCTTTCTGCTATTAAGACCATATCTTCCAAACTTTACAGATAGTTTTTGATGCACTAACAATATTGGTTGCCCAAACTTGGAGAAAGTAGTCAGCAAACTTTGCAGATAGTTTTTGATGCACTAACCATATTAAGACCATATCTTAGGTTGCTGGATTTTCTAATTTTTCTTGGAACAAAGTAGTCAGCAACCTGCCCAAACTTGGAGAAATATTTTCCAACCATCCGTTATACATGTTTGTTGGGAGGTTATCCATGAACAGAGTGAAGGGGTTATTCATGCTGGTTGCCCAACCCATGCCCAAACCAAAGTGAAAGGGCAGAGAGAGATAGATATGATGAGATCCGGGATGAAAATCACCCACCGTTTTGGTCAACCACTTTCGTCCATTACCAATTCAACAATAACATATGAGAAGAAGAGAAGAAAGGGGGACAGGAGGAGGCGAACAATGTGGACACCAACGGCTGGAAAAAGATCGATATTTGGAGATGGTGGGTTTAGGCTATAATGTATGGAGATGGTGGGTAACAGGTGACCGAAAGAGATAAGTATGGACTCCACAATCGCAATATAAAAACTCATATAGGCATTTCATCAAACAGTAAACATGCATTCTCCATTGCTACTCTAATGTAAGTCCAGAACGTGTATGATTGCAAAGAAACGCATGAATCATTGAAGTAAATTGGGCTCCACAATCGCAACATCACCAGCTGGAAAGAGATCGATATATGGAGATGGTGAGTTTAGGCTATCATGTATGGATATGGAGGCTAACGGGTCCCTCCTTGTCTATCATGATTGCTGCAGCTTGTGAAGCAACTGTTTTTACCAAACAATGATTTTGAGACTGGAGAAACATTCTGAAAGGAGAAAGCGAGTTCATGGCCGAGATGACTGCTATCGGACGAACAGCGCCAAGTGATGTTTATGTTACCCACACGCGTATAGAAAATGATGTTGATTTTCCATACCTAATAATAACATTTGCTACTGTTAGAGGACCTGGGCATCAGGTGCCAAGTTACCTGCCTGCAAGAGCTCTTTCACTGATCAGACACTTCCTTGCTGGGACACCTCTCCCACATTAATCCTTCAGGACACAACTAATTTCTTCAAATCCTTCATTCATTATTGTTTTGCGCATGTTGTGAAAATGTTTTTTTTTTTTTTTAATATTTAAAGTAGGCTTCAAGTCCAATGGCTTTAAATCGGAGCTTATTAACAATTTTTATTGCTTTTCCAATGGTAATTTATCATTTTCTGGGGAAATATATATTAAATAATATGTAGTACTAATTTGGTGTTCACATTAAATCCCAATGGCTACTCATTTTTTCGATATTTACTGCACCCATGATAAGTTTTACAAAACTAGACAATTCAGTATGTTACGTCACCAACTTTTGCTTTTCTTCAGTGTTTTTTTTTTATTTTTTGTAGTTTTCTGTGGTGAGAGGAAATCGAAGGAAAAGGTAAAATTATGGCAATTTTTAATTCTCTCTCAGATAAAGGTCCCAACTAGCTTAATTAAATCTGTTCATAATTTTTTTTTTTTTTAACAGCAAAAAGGAGAATATTTTGATAAAAAAAATATTACAAATAACTCTTCAAGCCTAAAAGGCTTTTGATCACGGCAACAACCAATAAGTAACCAGATTAAATGGTTGAACAGGGATCAACCAAACTAATCAGCAAAGAAAAAGTTTATCATTCTCCATTGGATTGAGAAGGTTTATCAACGAGGCGCTGTCCTGCCCCTCTCCCCTCCTGCTTGAGCCGCTATTGTTTGGTCCAAATTGATTCAAACAATAACATGAAAAAGGCATTGATATGTATATAAAATAATATATCAAAAAACATATGTATGTAGATATATGAATATATAAATACAAACATATTTATATATTTACGTACATATTTATATGCATGCAAATATATGTTTGTTTATGTATACATATATATATTTGCAAATCTGTGTATGATGAATGATATCCACATATCTCTATGGTTAGAGGGTAAAGGAATCAAAGCAATTGTTTTAGGTTCCTAATTTTTTAAGGTCTCAAATTTTTTAAAATTTTGTATATTATAGTTCAAGTCCTATATAATTTTGACATATGTTTTGAAAAAAAAATCCCCAAGTAAATGAGAAAAAGGCTCACAAGAAGAAGAAGGAAAAAAAAAAAAAAAAAACCTCAATTTAATTGAGAGAAAAGACCCATAAGAAAAGAGAGAAAAAAGACCCAATCCAAATGAGAAAAAGAGCCATAAGAAAAGAGGGGGGAGGGGGAATCAAACATTAGTTAACTTGAAAAAACAATCTTAAAAATACATAACTGGATACACTCATTAAAAATGTGAAAGCCTCAATTTTACTACCAGATGGAGCTGTCTACCCCCTTATAAGACCTAAAACCTTCCTCCTATTCAATATGGAATCATGACCTGTCGGTGTGGGAGACGGCCAGAGAGAAAGGGTGAAAGAAAGAGAGACGAAGAATTAATAACTGAGTTATTTTATAGGGTTAAATTAGTCACTTTAGAGAGAATAGTAAGATTATTATTGTAAGTTTTTTTGCAGTCATTATGGACATTTTCGTCAAAAAAAAAAGTGTGCTTTTTTATGAGGTGAGGTAGATCTGTTTCCTTTCCTAACGATTAACTAACAGAAGGTTCAATTTGTAACCAAGTTTGGCTCACAAGGAGGGGAATTACATTTCCAATACCATAGGGATGGGAGGGTATTAATATTAGTCCCACACCACTGGGGAAATAGATTTAATCTACGTATTCTTACATATGTTGGACATTTTGCATCTAGTTTCAACCCAAGAAACGTAATTGAATCCAAGTTGTCCAGAATGATTATGGTTAAAAAAAAAACAAAACAAAACAAAAGGTAGGGTTAGACACAGAAAATTTTAGAAATAGATCATATTCATGAATTTTGGGATGGATTGACGTATATGGATTGAATGCTAGGTGAGTCTAGGTTCTAATTAAAACCAAAAAAAATTATTCATTTTGATCGTTTCCTAAAATGAGTTAGACTGAAAGGAATGGTGTCATTATTATTCGAAAACAGTGGCAGGGATAATTTTGAAAATTAATCTGAATTTTTTCTGTGAGAACTTGACCTTTGAGAGCCCTAGACTATTGAAAATCTTAGAGAATTACCTTTAGCCTTAATAAACGGATTATAGTTTTGAGTTTTCTAATTTAATTTGGCTACAGTGGAGTGTTGACAGTAGACATCCTTGTATGTTTCAATTTTGTTTTTTGTTTTTATGTTTTTTGTTTTTGTCGACTATGGTTGTTATGAAATTCTGTACTTCAACTAATGTGTTGCTAATTATTGAACAATTGAAACAATTCAAATATATGGAATTCTAGGCATCAAATGCTCTAGTACATACACTCCACTTGCCATGAGTTTGTAGGTTTTGACTTAGTTATTTCTTTTAGAATTCTAGCTTGTAGATTGAGAATTCCATATTATTATAATTTGGTTATTATGCAAGGCATCAGATGACTATTATGGTTATTATAGAATGAGATCGAATAGGCTTTCTCTTTATTCTTGCATTCACAGGACGTAATCTTGTGAATGCACAGAACTACCACATGCTAATTTAGAGATTTGGATTCTCGTCATTTCATGATTTAAAATGAAGATTTTCATTCTATTAATTGAGATATTGACACGTCAACTAACATAAAAATCAATAATTCAATGAGTTGACTTAAAATTTATTTAAATATAAATAATTTTATATTTATTTATAAAAAAAATAAATTTTAATACAAAACAATGAAGTTTTAATAAGATATGTGATAAGATTACATCTAACTTATTGATTATGGAATTGAGAGAATTCAAATCTCTAATTTAGCTAGATTTAGGTCTGTAATACAATCATTAAGATAACCCACACAATCAACATCACAAAATCCTCCGAATAGTTCATCATTTTGATGCAGTATCAAGAACATCACGTAGTAAACAAGTGGGAGCCAAAGTTGTAGTGTGACTCACGTACATAGTATATACTAGCATTGACCCATGCGATGCATGAAAATTATAAAATTTATGTTTATTATATAAATTTATAAATATTTGAGTAATCAAAAGTGTATAGTTAATTTCAATTATACTACTTAGTAACAACATTAACCGGTGTCACATGAATTTATATAGCCTAAAACTCCTGTTATGCACAAATTTATATAACTTAAAATAATAATACTATATATTATGTAATATTTATCATTTTAGGCGGCATAAAAAAGAGAGAGTGCAGATTAAGGTGACAAATAAATTAATGTACATAATTGGCATCAATTGTTACTAACTTGCTCAACATTTGAATGTCTTTTGCACTGTCATATGCATATCTGCATATAACATTTTGCATTTTATACATATAGTGTAGATATAGTATAGATAGCCTCGTTTTTATATATATGGCACAAATATTGATAAATTATCCCATTTTGTATTTGAAGATAGTGAATGAGAGAATTGTGAGATTAGAGACAGATTTTAGAAATGTGTGAGTGATTTTGGGAGAGATTTTAATGGAATCTTTATTCGAGATACATATAAATATGTAATTTTAGGGCCATTAGGACTTTTTATTAACTTTAAATTAAAAGAGTGAAATAATTATAAGTAAGGAACTTTCCATTAAGGCTTTTTTTTTTTGGAAAATGTGTATATATTTTGAAAGACTTATTTTTAATGAAGAAAATAACAGTAGAAATAGTTCTAAACTTCGGTCAAAAGCCTGATTGTCGTTTCAACAATATTGAGGCATGATAAGATAAATATGATATTTCTAGACCCAAATGTACAAGCATTTAAAATTGAATAGTGAATATTATCCATAAAAAAATATTGCATATAAACAATCACATCTTATCGGTTTCCATGAATTCAAATGACTATACTATTGCCACATTAAAAATATTAAAGGGGCACATAAGGGTTAGAATCTGGATTGATCTCAAAAAAAAGAAAAACAAAATACCAAAAAGAGACCGAGTTTCAAAATGAAGTTTTTCCATGCAGTTGGTTATTTGCTAAGAAAAAAAACTCTTATTTTAAAAGAAAAAATAGGCCTATGAAAAAGTATCTCGTTATACATTCCCATAGGATTTTTAAAAAATAACTTTATGAAAATGTAGTCATCGATGACATTCGCAGATCATTTGAAATCTAGCAACCCACCCAATAAAAACGTACAAATAAATACTATGATGAAAATTTTAGAACAAACAGTTGCTATTCAATCTTTTTACCATTTTTACCTTCTCTTAGAATCAACTTTAATTATAGGCAAACCCATGAAGCAATTGTTACGTAAATTTGATTCATGACTGCCTTTGGTCCTGATGCCTATTGCCATGAGTGCTTTCACATTTGAATCCATTTTAACAAATGCCATCAAAACTCCACATTAACCAATATGAGAATTGTTGTGTAATAAACGAACGGCACAATGTATATTTTATTTTGTTAACTTCATACATAACAAAGAAGAAACACATGAAAACCGATGATGAACATGAAAACTAATCAAGAAAAAAGAAAAGGGGTGGGTGTAGTAAAAAGAAGAAAGAAAGCAAAGGGGTGGAAGAGAACGAACGGATTAAAAAAAATGCCTTTACATAGCAGAGAAAACATTAAGATAACAAATCCTTAGCCATTGACATAAATTAAAACCCACCCTTCAACATCACCACCCATGACCATAGACATCTGCCCTTAAACCATCAAAACAACCTCTGTACTTAACACCTTCCTATGTCATCGTTGCCTAGACAGTGCAAATCTTACCGAACACCAATGAAAGAATTGCAAGAACCATTAGAACCATCTGATTGACCTTGAAGAACGCCAGGCACTATTAGTTATAGCTACATGATTAGCCAATCGTTCTTGAGGCTGTTGCTAATCACGCAAAGATAGTGTTGTTTGTTGCCATTAAGGGTGTTAGAGTTTAGTCCAACAAATAGTTGACAAATGTAAGACTTGAAAAATCATAGATAGACAATAGATCATCTTCAAAATCAAGAAGGGGTCGGCATGGTCTGCAACAATGGAGTCAATGCTGGGTTGGCGATGTCGACAATAGTGGTTGGCGATAGTAGAGCCACGCCTTCATTAATGTGATTAGGCTAGTCGCTCATATTGTCTGCATTATGAAGTTATTTAAACCCATAAGATAATTTTTTTTTTTTTTTTTTTTGGAAACATGTGCATGTGAGAGAGAGATTATTTAAAATGAATAAAAGAGAAGTTAGCCTTGATTTGAATTTTGAAGGCACCCTACCTTTTTTTCCGATGGGAATTGAGAGATATTAGGGATGTCTTAGTTTTTTTCTCAATTGAAGAGAAATTTTAAAATTTAGAGATATTTTAGAGATAAAAAATCTAATCAATCCAAACCTGAGTGTTAGTTAATTTTGTGTTTCCTTATCAGAATTTAACTCCTTTAATTATTTCCTATGATTAATTTTTTGTTTAATTATTTTTTGATTTCGTTTTTCTTTCCTTTATAAGAGAATTAGAGAGGAGCTTAATTGGTTGAATAAGCTAGATTTGCCACGTGGCTTTTTAAAAAATTAAGATTTTTAGAAAAATAGAGATTAATTTTTGGAAGCTTGTGAGCCTCCCACTATATCTGCATATATATAGTATAGTAAAGATGTTAAGAATTGAAAATTTTTCCACACAACTTTTCTTATATTAACCTAATGTCATAAAATATGAGATAAAGTACACAAGCACGTGCAATCTAAGGTAACTTAATTACCTTCTCATGCAACAAGCAAACTAAGAAAAACGAAAGCTGTGGAACAAATAGAACAACTTATAAACTTGCACCCCAAGATCACTGAAAAAACAAGGAAAATGATTCTACGAAGATCATTTCTCAAATGCATTATTTGCAAGGGCACATCACGTACAGCTTGCCACAGAGGATCTTCATCGCCTGTTTGACAGAAAAGCAAAGTGAGTTACACATAACTTTCAAAATCAGGAGGAGCTTTTGATTGATTTTAAAATAAGTGACAGGTTGTTGATATAGTCAGTCTACCTTTCAGTCCTGATAAACTTGAAACCATACCATTCATTTGTTTTCGCTGTAAACTAAAGCAATCCATTGGCCTTAGGCATGTTAACCAAAAAAAAAAAAAAACTGAGGCAGTGAAATTTTCTTGTTTGCTTTCATGAAAGTAAAGGGTTCTCAGTAAGATGCAGCAATTGTTAACTGACACATTCATTCTGTGTTTGAAATATCAAAAGAAAAGAAAAAATAGAACAAATTGAGAGATTTTAAATCTTTACTTATTTATTTTTCTAATCTTCTTTTACCTTCTGTTTTCTATAACAACTAAACAATTAAACATACGATTTAATTTTAAATTCTTTTTTCATTCTTTTTTCCTCACCAAGTTCATCCAAACATTTATTAACAACGTCATTTGGGATTGTGAAAGTGTCATGCTTGGATTGATTTCGGAGATCAAAATGACCCACACTTAGCATCAATGGATTACGATTCTATTTTAATGTATAATTTGAGAATTCGCATTTAAATTTTTGCATGACCCATAAACAAAAATGTCACTGGGTATAACTAGAACATTATCCATGTTGCTAACTGCCTTTTCTTATCAGCTTTTAGCTATTTCTTCTTTTGGTATAACTAGAAGATAATCTTTTTCGCACACGTACACAAAAGAAAGAGGAAAAACAAAAGCACTACTTGCTAAAAACAGGAAATATTGGCCCATATGAGTTCATATGGGAATGAACAAAAGAACCTACCCCCAAAAATTAAAAAAAATTAAAAAAAGAATGAACAAAAGAAGATTCGAAAACAACGCTATACTGAAAATAGAAAATGATGCAAAAAATAAATAAATAAATAAAATAAGCTTGTTGTCAAGAGTTCCTGAGTTGAGCAAACTTAGCAGTCCATCTTCGCCTGGGAAGACAATTGGAAGGTTATGCCAGTGCCACTAAACTTCTCTTCCATGAGCTTCTCTATCCGCCGCGCCGTTGAAGGTGATAGATAATTGGCCCAATCTCCCACCTCTCCTCTCCTCTCCTGAAAAAGGAACTATTTTGCACTTTCCATGATAGTTCGCCAGTTTTGTTGACCTCCAAATTTTTTAAATTGTCAAAGCTGCAAAGCCTTGATATGTCTTCTATCACTCCCTGTTCTCTTCCTCCTCAGAAAATGGAAAGCCCAAGAAATCTGCCAACCTCTTTGATTGAATTACAATGTCCCCCTTCAAATCTTCATATTTCGAAAACAACACCTTGTGTGGTTTCTCCAAACTCGCATTCCAGAAAAAACATGGTCCCAAAATGGCCCATACCCTTCATCTCCCTCACAAAACATCTCCAAACCCTCATCTAGAGAAACTTTCACTCGGTTTTCGCGAAATTGGTTTGCGAGGAAAAACCAGTGGGAGATAAACCTGTCCAAAGGATTTCGACATAGATAAACAATTCGACAATTAGAATCCAGGATGGAACGCGGCAACAATGAATATGGTGTGTGAGTTGCAAAAATTCTTGGGTTGGGAAGGTATTCTAGATTAGGACACTCATTTTTGGCGTAATGGTCAAACTCAAAGAAGGGAACAAGCTCGTGAGGATTGGAAGTAAGCAAAGGGTGGCTACTAGTTAATGTGTAACGAGCGCGGTTGAGAATTGCGAAGGCCAGGGCTTTCAACCAAGTGGTGCCTGATTTTGCAGGTGTGATTAGTATGATATCATTGTCGCGAGCTTTAAAGTGTTTTTGAAAGGAGATCATACCCTTGATGGCTCTACAGGATACCCAAAAACCTTGTATTTGTAGAGGTTAAGGTCATCCCAGTCTCTCCCCTTGGGAAGGGTTGCCAGTAGTTCTTCACACTCGTTGATCAACCCTTCTTCACCATTTGTAATTATTTTGGAGACTTGTGTTTTCTCCATGATACAATAAAATAGGCAAATATGGTAAGGATGTTTGAATAGCAGAATCAGTGCCAAATGCCGAGGAGGCATCTACAGCCATCGCTCTTCACTCCTTATACGGTACTTGCTTGTATTTTATTATGTACATTTCGAAATACAAACTTAGAAAATAGTGGATTTTTATAAAAATTATTTATCAAAAGATTATATCAATATATACATATAGCGAACCAAAAGAAAAATGCTAACTAACATACACATTTAATGTTAAGACTAGGTGTCAACCTATACAATGCACAAGGGGTAAGGCTTGTTCCTATTCATAATAGAAATGTTATAAATATTTAATTTAAAACCCAAAATAATTAAGGATACAATCCAAAACTAACAATTTTAATTTGTTTTATATTAATAAGATGCTCAGAAAAAATAAAATAACTTGTAAAAACTCCGGTGAGCTAATCGCAATAAAGTTTTGCATAGGTAACATCTTCACATTCTTTTTCAATACTCTACATGAAAGAAAAAATTAAAACATGAGTATTATTATAGTAAACCATTAGATAATGTCATGATATCATTTGTATGTGACAATAATAACACAAAATATCATACGTTTGGGATGAAGGCATTTTAAATAAATTAAAAATATTTTTGTTTAGATATTAAGTTCTATAAAGAGCTTTTTAACATGATAAATCTAATGAAGTGCAGATAGATCTCACCGGATAGAATTTTACCGGTGAGAGAACAATGGAACAATCCAGGAAGAAGGAGCTAGGCAAACAAATATTAGAATGATGGAGAAAAGTCGTGATATTGGCATCATCCAAAGGATTAATTTGTGAATCCGTGTGAAAAGGGCCTTTATTGATTTTTTTGCCAACTTAAAAGATAAGGGTTATGTTTGGATTCTAAATTTATGAGAAAAAAGAAAAAGCAATGAAAAATAAAATTACTCTTATTGTTGATTTTGTAAAAGACAATTTAATGATCTCATCCTTCTCGGAATAACACGTAATGTGTTAATTTAATAAGTCTATGTACAATTGGGTAATTTTAGTTATATAACGTTTGTATGATAATATTCTCCTATAACCTGATATTGGTGGATCACGTAATTGAATCCGTACTATCTTTAAAAGACACCTTATGTAGTTAAATATTATTGAATAAATTCAATGATAATATAATATCTTAGAATTAGAATTTATAGATTAGTGAATATATAATAAATTTAATAATTATTTAACTAATTACTCCTGTAACGTGGCATTTTAAAAGTATCAAAGCATTTAGAAGGTCATGTAAGAGAGAAGCAAAATTAAAGAGCGAACACAACTTCTATATGTATATGATTTTTAATGTTGGCATTTTGTTGAGATTTTAAATATTGACATATTCTGAGAATAAAATCACTTTTAGTGTAAGTTATAAATTCATCAAATCCATCCCATTCTTGGCACTTGGCTCTTTAGAGATCCATTCTATAAAGAGAAGAAATATGTTTTTTTATCATTGAAAGCCAAATCACTTAATAACCAATTAAAAACACATAGATATATAAGAATCATGGTTTAGTCTTGTACAAGTCTTTTGTTGTAGTCCTGTAACTGACATATTATTGATTGTATTTTGTTAGCAAAATGTTATTCTCTGTCAGAAAATTTGTATAAAAAATCGTATTAATTAGAATGATATGTCAGTAGCATTTGTGTAATTAAGAGTTATTATGATGAGCATTTTTTTTAAGTGAATATCTCTCATTCAACTACATTATTCATATAATAATTTTTGTATAAATTTTTTATTTGTATAAAAATACCCATTTTGTTATTGAATGGGATTGACATATTGATTCTATTTAAGATTATCATTTAGTGGCACGGTTTCTCACATGCTTGTGGCACGGTTTACTATTTGGAGATAATCTTTGTGGCACGGTTTCTCACATACTTTACTATATGTTGTATAATGATGGGTTGGTTCAAGTCGTGGACTTTTCGTATGGTGTTACAGACCTTTTATTTTTCCTTCACGAAGGCAGCCAAAGCTATGTATGGGGCTTGGGTTCATCTCGCATGGGTAATAATTGAGTTTTCACACATTTTCATGCATAAGATTATAGTAAAACAGGCTTCCCTCTTTTTTAAAAAAAATAATGTGGTAAGTTACTATTAACTTCTCGCTCTACTATATATCTAAACTTTTGCCCTAAATCATTCACACAAAAACGAAAAGTATTATTAATGTGACAAGGTAATGATATTTTCTTGTTTTGTTATTTTAGAAATTATAAAAAAAAGAAAAAACAATTATATTTTGAGGTAATTTTTTTTAATTTTCACAATTTTATTTATTTATAATTTTAAATATGTTTATGACATAATTATAATTTCATAGTTAAATTTCAATTCAATTCAATTCCAGCTGAATCAACAGTTGAACCAATAACTCGTGACTCGGTCTCTTTTTCAATTTGTTTAATGATCCAATTTTCAAAACAATGTTTTTAAATGTGAAGTTGGATGGTAAGTGATTGTGCTTTAAAAATGTAATTATAAAGCTTTAACTAGTGCTTCGTTAGTGTTAATTTATGATTTTATGTCTTTTCAGTTATGTTTTAGAACTAACTAAGTTTATTATGCTTGGTATAGATTTTGAGCTTAAATGGAAGGATTTCGAATACATTTCGGACATAGATTTTAAGATAATGCTGCTAGAGTACAAGTTGAAGTTGTAGTACAAACTATTAAAGCATGTAGTGCAGAAATTTTAGAAGGGCATATTTCTCAAACTAAAAGGGCTATCGGGGTTCATAATATATGGCTTCCATATAACTTTTCGAGATCTACAAGTCTGGAGAAGGAGTACTAGCCGTCCGGATGCCCCAAGGGACCCATCCTAACGGGCAGTGGCCGAGTTGGTAAAACTTCAAAAAATTGACTTAGTTTGGAGGGCTATCCAAACACCCCGCCACGGGCCAAAAGTCTATTAGGGTTAGAATTAAGGTCTTTTTAAGCCCAAATGAGTTCTTTGAGTTAGGAAGAGTTTGGAAACTTTAGAGTCAAAGTAGTTTTAGAAGTATGAGTAATTTTAGAGATCTTTTTACCTTTCAAGAACCCTAATTTTTGTAATCATTCAGTTTTTCTTTATATTCAAGATTTGATATTTTTTCAATTGTTGCAAGCTTTCAATATAATTTTCATGTGTTTTCTTATTGCTTTAAATTGTTAGATCTTTTTCTTGGCATGGATTGAAAAGGTAAGTAGGTTACGTGTAGATATTCAAGATAGTCATATATTTTTCAAAATTTCAATATATTGAACCTAGATTTATTTTCTTGCTCTTGAATACTTTTGAAAATGATTCTCCTAATTATTATCTAGAACATAGTCTAGCAATGGATGTGAAATAGATCACTGATACGAGAGTTGATTTTAACTATTGATATATTCTTGTTCTTGAATATCTTCAAAAATAATATTTTTGATCATATCTGAAATGAATGCATAGACTGATTTGTAAGCAGGGATACATATACCAAAAATTTTTTATAAGGGTATTGATTATAATTGTATATATATTCCTAAAAAGAGTATTTTCGAAATCTACTATTCCTGATTAAGCTCCATACCTACGCGTAGACAGGGTTGTGAACTGGGATGCGTAGGCATGGAACCCTGGTATGAACACTAGCACTTTATTATATTTTAACTCTAAAGAGGGTTAATGAATCTTGAGTCTTATTAATCAAGACTATCTTGGGGACCTACTTATAGGCTTATTAACTAGATCAGTCCTGCCAAGACCTTTTACTTATTGTTATTTAATCAAGCTTTCTTGGTATAAATTTATTGTCATTGCCTAGAATAATTTCTCAAATCAAATTTCAAATCAAATTTTTCCTCTATATTTTAGAGTTTTTTTTCTTCGGAGTTCTACTTTCCTAAAGTGAGTTTTACTATATTTCATCCATATTCCCTGTGGTTCGACCTCAGACTTATTGAGATATTATTACTGCATCGCAATCGTACACTAGCAAATATAAATTACACTATTGTGGAGCGATCAATAAGTTTTTAGTTACGTTTTGAAAATGTCCTTTAAAAGCATTTATTACCTTGTTTTGAAGACCATTTGAAAAGTTTGTAATTTAAGGCACATGTTAGCCCTATAAAATGTAAATAAGTAATGGATTAGCAGAAAGCTTCCACTAATACAGACCATTATGCCTCAATGGGTAACCCAGTGGAGATAGCGACGAACTGTAAACCAAAACGTTTTGAGTTCGAAACTTGGAAACTCTCTTGGGCCCCTGTCGTAAGAGATTTATCTCTTGTGAAGTCCTTAGGCCTGGCATGGATGGCTTAGCTTTGACCAAACCACAGGAGAGAATTAGTCGTGATGCACGTAAACTGGCCCAAACACCCTTGGCCACATAACTAAAAAAAATACTAATTACACTCCAAAAGTGTAATCATTAGCCTCTAAATAGCTAGTTGTTAACTCTAGTTTAGTATTAACTCTTCATTTCCAGTTGTGTTATGATCCTAATATCACTCTATGGCTGATTTATAAATTTCGAGCATAAAGGGATCAAAATGGAGCTTCAAATGGCAAAAGCGTCAAATGACCATGCGCACAGTTAGCCAAGTGTGCACACAGTCCCTGGAGCATATGAAAATACAGAGCCCAGAATACAGCATCTGCAGAATCGTTCAAAATTACGAAGGCTTGAATTCACCATCCAAAGACCGTGTGCACGGTCTCCCAACCGTATGCACATTCGACGGCATCTCTGTTTTATTTTTTAGCTATAAGTCAGTTTTTGAAGTACAATTTGGGGATCTAAGCCTTTTGTACATAGATATAGTTAGATACAGCTTTTTAAGAGTAGTTTTAGAGAGATAAACACCTTTATTTTCATTGTAATTCCTCTTTTAGTAATCAAATTCAAGTAGTTTTAAGTTTTCTTCAATTCAGTTGTCAAATTCTTCATGGAATCAAGTAGCTTGAATCACTCCTTAAGCTATTGTATGTTAAGCTCCTACAAGAGAACGGGTATCACAATTAAAGTATAAATCCGGTGAGTACCAGAGTTGATTTCCTCGAGAACCAAGCCCAATATAGGCTACCAACCCTTAGAAAGCACTAATTTAACTTAAATTGAATAATAACTATGTAAATTGAATCTAAGTAAAAAAAACCAAAAATTTCTTGTTGTTTGAGATTTGAGTTAACTAAACTAATGCAAAGCATTTAACAACTAATTGAAACAATTAAAACTAAAACTAGATTTGAGTGCAATTAAAAATGGCTCCTTTCGTGCTCCATCTAGATAAAATAGCATAGGCAAGAAAATCACTTATAGTCCACAATAATGCTGCATGCAAACGAAACATCTTGTTGCTTGATGCATCATAAGTAAGTATGCCTTCAATCCATAATTCATTCAATTCCTCAATTAAAGGTTGCAAATATACATCAATATCATTTCTGGGTGCACTAGGGCCATCACTAAGCAAAGATAATATGAAATATGGTTGCTTCATGCACAACCAAGGTGGCAAATTATATGGCATCAACACAACGGGCCAGGTGCTATGAGCAATGCTCATTGTCCTAAACGGGTTAAAACCATCAGTTGCTAATCCAAGTATAACATTTCAACTATCAAAAGCAAAATCTTCATGATGTTTATCAAATGTTTTCCAAGCAAGTGAATCAGCTGAGTGCCTTAATATCTCATCATCATTACGTTCCTCTGCATGCCATTTCATGAGTGAAGCAGTTTTTGATGACATGAACAACCTTTGGAACCTTGGCTTCAAAGGAAAATGTCTTACTTGTTTGATAGGAACTTTTGTTGCTTTGGCTGTTTTATCATCTAATTGGACTTTACATTCTTTATATCTTGATGTTCCACAAAAAGCATAGTTCTGAAGCCCTTCTTTGTCTTTCCAATACAACATGCAATCATTAGGACATGCATCAATTTTGTTATAAGTAAAGCCTAAGGCCTCATTAAACTTCTTTGCTTCATAATACGACTTTGGCAAGGTTTCACCCTCTGGAAATGCCTCTTTCAATAGCTCAAGCAACATATCAAATGATGTATCGGTCCATCCACTGTGCACCTTTATGTGTAATAACCGAATAATAAAAAAGAGAGTTGTGAATTTTTTTCAACTTGGGTACAACTCACGCTCTGCATCTTCTAGTAGTTTGAAAATTTTCTTTGTCTCCTCATCAGGCCCCAAACTTGTACTTTCATGTCTTTGATTGTCGTTAAATTCAGTATACTGTCTCGAAACTCCAAATGCATCATGTACCAACCCAAACATATCATCTGTAGCATTAAGTTCTTGATTTACATTGACTTCATTTTCACCAACTGATGAGGGCTCCCCATAAATTGTCCATCTCGTATATGTCGTATCAAACCCATGCATAATGAGATGCTCTTTTAACCCATTCCGTGTCTTGCATCTACGATTACGACATCTGTTACATGGACAATATATCTTTGACTCAGGAGCCTTTTTAGCATAAGCAAACTCAATGAAGCTTTCTACCCCTTGTATATATGCAAACTCAAGCCTATTCCTTATGTGAATCCAACTCTTATCCATAAGAGTTATATTAGCTAACTCTTACCTGAAGTGTTATATATAATTACTTATTACCAATCAAAACAACAACAATGATAGAGCATATATATGAACATCTAAAAATCATGACCATTTTACTAAGAAATAAAAGACTAAACAAGCTTCAAAATTGAAATATTATTCTAGGAATAAAGACAATGTACATCAGAAACAAAACGATAAATTCGCAACTCAATGACTATAATAGGTAATCAAGATTCAAAGGCAATCCTTTTACTTTGTTCTGGAGGTTAGGCATAATGGTTATTCTAGAGAGGGAACAGATAGAATGTGAATAAGTTTATGCAATCACCAAAATGAATTATAGATAAAAATTCTTGATCATCCATTTGAAAAAAGCCGATGTAAGTAAGAAATAATCGGTACAATTTAGCATGTATTATATCTTAATGAGTGCCTTCAACACAAAATTATGTTATCCTTGGATTCAAGTAACTTCACAAAACCCCAACAATAGTGTGAAATTTTTCCAGCCCTTAATCCCATAAAAGAAATCAGGGGAGGCAATATTAAACAGGTATTATACAACCAAGATTTACCACTTATAGGTTGTTTCAAACCTATAGCCACCAAGATTGCTACAAAGCAAATTAAACCCTATAATTGACCCATAATGAACAGATTTGGTAACTCCTACAAATGGTAGAATGTCATAACTAAATGACAAGGATATTGCTTTAAAGGAAAAAACGAAATAGGTGTTACCTTGTCGTTGATTGCAGAGCTTCAAAGTTGGATAGTCTAAGTTAGCTACAAACAACACAAAATTTAGCCGTCATTGGCTGGCTATGAAGTGTATTATATCATCTAATCCAAGCTTTGGGTCTACTGTAACAAGCTAGTAATGATACCAAAAAAATTTGAAAAGCAGAGCATCACATTCAAGTAATGAACAAAAAATAATTTCCATCAAAAGAAGACCCAAAACCCTAGTAGGGATGACTTTTCACCTTTTAACTGAAGAGAATAAAAAAAATTGAAAGAAAACAACCAAAATAAAAATTAAGATATTTAGAGTACAAAGTAAAACAACCAAGCTAAAATTCACATTTCTTGTAGTGAAATAGAATGTGAATGAGTTCATGCAATTACTAGAAACAATTCTCAAAAGAAGTTCCTGAACATCTATTGTAAAAAGTCGATGCAAATAAGTAGTAGAAGATACAATTCAGTAGGTAGTGTGCCTTTATGAACGCCTCCAACTTACGATTCTCTTATTCTTTTATTCAAATAACTTGACTGGAAAAAAAATTCAGCCCCTACTCCAAAAAAAAAAAAAAACAGGGGAGGCTATAGTCAGCAGGTACTGTAGCCCCAATAAACTGTATCTCTAATATAGTTTGAAAAACTAATATGCTTTGTTATGTTAATTAGTTGTTACTTATTGCTTTTTGTGATAACTGAACTAAAAAATTACAAGCATTATATATGTATCCCTTTGTTGGTGAGTTGATGTAGTTAGATTAGTTCTGGCCTTATATTGAAAGACTAAGAGAGAACAAAGGCTTTGCATGTGATTGTTCTTACAGGTAATTTGTTGGTTATCCAAAAGTTCTGCAAATATTTCCCTGACAGTTAAGAGTACAATCTTATACAACAGCTGTAAGATAAGAATTATGGTCATATACATAGAAGTGATATTACAATTTTTGTAAGATGTACTATGACAACTTTAAAATGAACGTATATATGTTATCACTTTCAAAGATCTCTGGTCAAATATATTGCATATTTTCATGTGGTAAGGTTTCAACTTTGCTTAGTCGCTAGTTATCTTTGTCTCTCTAGTTTAGAATGAAAGAACCATGCATTTGCAACACATTAAGGTTTCCAAAATAACCCATCAAAAATGAAGGGAAAAAATGCACTTTATCTATTATATTGTTCTGTGTACGATACATGCTACAAAGAATTCCATTAGTTACTTAGCCATGCAGCTTATAAATATTCAAGTTTTCGGTAGAAGTAGACTGGCCTATGCAAGGATGTGTATTGAAATTGAAGTGGCCCATGAGATTTCTAGATCATTCTTCCTTGACTTAGGTTACAGTGAACCTTATAAAGTTAAGGTGGAACTACAATGGAGACCACAAAAGTGCACCATTTGCAAAGCATTTGGACATATCATAAACTCTTGTCCTTCTAATCCTAAACCTCTAAATACCTCCAGTAGTAATTCTACACAGTGAGTGGGTGAAAGTTTCAAGCAAGAATGGGAAATATAAGGTGGATCTTTCACCTTATAAGCCAATGATTAATATGCTAAGAAGTGAAGGAACATCTAGTTCAAATATGTTTAAAGTCCAATCTTCTTCTAGGCTAATTCCATGTTGAGCAAAGAGAATGTTGGGGCAAAAAAATAAGGAGCAATTTTGTTTAAATGGCGGAAAATAAGAAGTCATACGAGAAGGTTGATGGCTTTTTGGTTATTCAGCTTTTCTCTTTGGTAATCTTAAGAACATGAAAATTGCAAAAAGCAATAAGCAGACAAAAAGTTTAATAGATGCAAATGTCCTGTTTCCATCTTATTCTTTTTAGTTTTTTTTTTCCTTTGCAAAATTGATGAACCAAAGGGAGTATAAGCAAGTTTTATTCTAGTTTGCTGCCATCTATCTCCAAGTTGATCAGCACGCATACAATAAGTGGTGATTAATATTATAAAATTGTAAAATGAACTCATGCTTTGAATATAAGAATGACTAAACATGAAACAATCAATCAGTGAACAACCCCTTAATTGTTATGAATATATAGAATAAACTTTCATTATAGCTAGCTACTTTTTCTTCTATAGAAATGGTTGTTCCATGCATGCCATCTCTTTATTTTACCATAAGATTTTTTGTCTCTTATTAATTGAGGTAAGGCTACAAAAAGCTAGGCAATTCAGCCTTATTTTATATTATTTTTTTGTTTGATAAATGAGATTCAGCCTTGTTTTTATAATTAAGATTTCTTTCTTTTGCATGACATTTTCAGACAAAAATACTGAAAAGCATAGATTGGAGAAATAAATAGACATGAGAGACATTGAGGGACAAAGTGTGGGAAAGAAGTGTACCTGCAACTAACAAAAGTTGCAGCAGCTGAGTGAAGATGATGGGTCTGCACTAAAAAAAATGTAGAAAACTCCAACTCAAATTAAACATTAACATGTAGTCTCACAACCGTAGGCCTAGCCACACAAACAACTCCATGCCCACAAACGCACAAACAAAACACCACCTATATCTATCTATATATATTTTTTTTGCAAACAGAAGACCACCTATATATATCTGTATATATAACTAATGCATGCTTTCTTTCTTTTTTTTTTTTTTGTTGAAACAACAAAATTTATTAACCAAAATAAGACCTTCACAACAAGAAGCAGGGGAGGAAATCGACCTGCACAGCCTCACCTAAGACCTTCACAACAAGAAATCTTCAAAAAGAGACACAAACCGCACCCAACTAGGCGAAACAAAGATCACAGAACACCCACCCTTCAATCCCCTACTCCCCCTATTTGCTACAATCAGAAACATCAAACACTCCTATTGTAAACCCAAAATCAATACAAAACTTGTGGGGAAAAATAGTAAAATAAAGGTTTCAAATCATCAATCAGGAACAAGCCCTCCAGAACAACAAAGAAAAAATTACGGCTCAAATCATCCACGAAAGCTGAACCGGTGTAGAGAGAGAGAGACACATAGAGAAATCATGCAAACTACTAGAAGAAGACCCATAGAACAGACCGAAAGTTAAATTTACCTTTGGGTCTCGGAGATGCACGAAGTAGTGAAGCATCTTCACATGCATACTAATTGACTGATGAACGATTGATCAATCTGGGCAAAGCAAAAAAAATTTAGCTGATGGGAAACACATTTCGGTGGAGGGAAAAATGGCAGGAATGATTGATCAACTTATACGTTATTTTTAGTGGAGGGAGATAACAAATTGAGGGGGAGAGGGAAGACGGCGTCATTTAGCTTTATATTTAAAACGGCGGTTCATAGAAAACAGCTAATAAAAATTTCATCCATCTTAATTCAGGGCAATTCGCAGTATTTTTTAACAACGGTAGGATTAAACCACCATTAATAAGTATCTATAATGGCAAGTATACAACCGCCGTTAAAGTTAATATATAAAGGTGGTATTGTAACTGCTGTTGTAATTACCGCCGTTCAAGGCCTATTTTCCAATAGTGTTAACTTTCTTAACCTCTAAGGCTTCTTACTTCCTAGCCAACACTGCTAAATGAGCCTTCACATTATCTACTTCTTTTAGTTGGTACTTCACCCAAACTCTTTGTTGAACGGGTTGACATTCAAGATTTTAGGTCCCGGTAGTTGCCCAATTTCTAGCCAAATTGGTGATATAATCGAAATAAGCATAGGCTTCTAGGGTTGCTTATCCATAAACGTCCCTGCACACATGTGTTGACTCAATGCCTTGATTTTGATGATAACAAAACTTGGTTTAATGATCTAATAATTCTACTTAAATGTGCAGATTAATTATTAGATTTCTATTATGACTTGAAGCTTATCACAATGGAGAACTTGTGATGCAAATATTAGAGTGAAGGTTAATAAGCATGATGAGAAAACATATTCAGTAAAGCTAATCTTATAAGTGAATGAAGGAATTTCAAGATGATGAAAATCTTGGATTGAAGATTGATAAGCATGAAGGAATGACATATTCATCATTGGTGATCTTATAAAGAATGAAGACATTTCAAGATGATGGATGTCAAGGAAGAAGATTGAAAATGCTCAAAGCATTGATTGAAAAGAAGAAACCATATTTGTTGAAGAGTTCTCAAAGAACAGTTGAAATGAGTCTTAGAAACTTTCTTGAAGATCTTGAAGAATACTTGGATAAATGGATGAACTCATGATGATTGAAGAGCTATACATGTAGTTAAAAGTGAATTGATTTTATCTTGAAGGATTGAAGATGTTCTTGAAGTCATCAAGCCTTGAAGAAGTGTTTGTAAGCCTTAAAAAGCTTATTTGGATGATCCTTGAAAAGATTGGAGACTTTGGAGAAGAATGGAGAAAACCTGCAAAAACAAGTTTTTTGGTGAAAATAGTGGACCCCTCAAGTAAAAAGAGTCGACTTATTCAAATAGAGGCTGAAAATTCTATTGGAGTATAAAAGAGTCAACCCCTAACTCTAAAAGAGTCGACTCATTCCAACAAAGAGTTTATTTTGCAGTTTTAGACAAAAAGAGTCGACCCCTACCACAAAAGAGTCGACTCATTTGGGCAGAGGTTTCAAAAATCTGTTGAAACATAAAAAGAGTCGACCCCTGCAACAAAAGAGCCGACTCATTTACAGCAACAGCTAGATTTTTGAACGTTATACTCCGCCGTTTTCGTATCAAATGGTCTCCCATCCACCACGAACAGCTAGAAACAATTCATGGGTATAAATACAAGATCCCTACAGCTTCTAAACACAAAAAAGAGTGATTACATCTGTTGAATCAACATCTTGAAGCTGAAAATCTGTTGTGCTCTCACTACTACATATTTTACTGAGTGATTAAGGTAATTTATTGAGCTATTCTTGTTCATCTACTCTTTAGGAGAGTTATCATTTGTAAAACCTTTATTCATTTCACTTGGGTGGGTTTGTAAACCTGTGAGTTTGAGTGTTCTTAGGTAAAAACACTTGTAAGTTTGAGTGAAGCTTGGACAAAATCACTTGTAAGTTTGAGAGAAGTTTGAACAAAATCTCTTGGGTTGTGAGAGCTTGGGGAAGAGCTCTTGTAAGAGTGAGTTGGGACTTGTAGCAAAACTAGCAACTGTGTAAGGGACTTTACATAGTGGAATACCTTTGAAAGGATCGAAGAAGAAAAGACGTAGGTAAGGTTGGCCGAACCTCTATAAATCTGGTGCTCTTCTATTTTTGCTCTATTTTGTTTATTTGCTTACTATATTTGCTTGCATTGTGTTCCATTATATGCTTGATTGATTTATACTTAGATTAATTATTGTGGAAATACATAAATTGTTTTCAGCTGCATTATTTGATATAAATTCTATAAAACCCAATTCACCCTCCCCTCTTGGGTTGCCTTCTTGGGCCAACAATTGGTATCAGAGCTTGTGCTCTAGTTTAAAGGCTTAACATCCTTAGAGTTGATTCATGGCAACCATGTTTGGAAGCTCTCTCGGTGAGGGTCAATCTACCAATAGACCTCCTATGTTTAATGGAACAAATTATAACTATTGGAAGAATAGAATGAAAATTTATATTCAATTTGTTGACTATGAATTATGGAGAATTATCATTAATGGTCCTAAGATTCCTAGCAAGTTTATTAAAAGGGAAGTTATCCCTAAACTTGAAAATAAATGGGATGAGAATGACTTAAAGCTTATGCAATCTAATGCTAAAGCTATGAACATTCTTTATTGTGCAATAGACCCAAATGAGTTCAATAGAATTTCTACTTGTGAATCTGCCAAAAAAATTTGGGACAGACTTAAAGTGACTCATGAAGGGACCAATCAGGTCAAAGAGTCCAAGATTAACATTCTTGTGCATAATTACGAATTATTTAGAATGAAATCTGATGAGTCTATAACTAAAATGTTCACAAGATTCACTGACATTGTTAATGGTTTAAAGTCTCTTAAAAGAGTATATCCTAATAGTGAGCAGGTGAGAAAAATTCTGAGATCATTGCCAAACACATGGGAAGCAAAGGTGATAGCCATATAAGAAGCTAAAGACCTCAACACTCTACCTTTTGAAGAACTTCTTGGTTCTCTCATGACCTATGAGCTGACCCGAAAACAGAATGCTCAAGAAGAAGAGGACAAGAGAAAGAAGTCAGTTGCATTCAAGTCCACTACATCAGAAAATGAATCTGGAAGTGAAGATGAAGATGAGGAAGATCTTGCCTTCATCACAAGAAAATTCAAGAGATTCATGAAAAGAAGGTGGAAAGGAGGAAAGAAGTTTGAAGCAAAGGGTGAATCAAATAACAAGGATTCAACCATCATATGCTACGAATGCAAAAAGCCAGGACACATGAAAATTGAGTGTTCTCAGCTGAAAAAGAAAGAAAAGAAGGGAAGATGGAAGAAAGCTCTAGCTGCAACATGGAGTGAAAGTGAATATTCAAGCTCAGATGAATCTGAAATTCATGAAGTGGCTAACCTATGTCTTATGGCACATGAAGAAGAAACAGAGGTAACTAATTCTGATTTTTCATTTAATAAATTACAAAATGCTTTCGATGATTTGATTTTTGAATTTAAAAAGCTAGGCAACAAAAAAAATCTTCTCAAGAAGATGGTATCCACTCTTACAGAAGAAAGTGAAGAGTTACAAAATGAAAATGAAATTTTGAAAAAGAAAAACTCTGTTTTGAAAGAAAAAGTCACTGATTTAGAAAAATCTCTTTCTAAATGTGTCAATGGAAGAGATAAACTTGATGCTATGCTTGGTAAACGAAATTGCTCTCTTGACAAGGCTGGAATAGGTTACAATGCTTTTAAACATAAAAAGGTTTCAAAAGCTACAATCATATGTTTCTATTGTCATAAGAGAGGTTATTTTGCAAATCAATGTTTCCTGGTACAAAAATCTCATGCTGCCAAGAAAGCTTGGGTTCCAAAAGGAACATTGAAGACTAACCCCACTGGACCCAAGATGATTTGGGTACCAAAGGTCAAAGGTTGAATTGCTTGTTTTGTAGGTATGTCTTCAAGCCAATTCCAAAAAAGATCAATGGTACTTAGACAGTGGTTGTTCAAGACATATGACTAGAGATGAAACTCAATTCACTTCTCTCACACCAAAGGTTGGAGGATTGGTTACTTTTGGAGATAATAGCAAAGGCAAAATCATCAGTATAGGTAGTATTGGTAAAAATTCTTCAACATCTATTGATAATGTTTTACTTGTTAAAGGTCTTAAGCAGAACCTGTTGGGCATTAGTCAATTGTGTGACAAAGGTTGCAAAGTAGTGTTTGAATCTTCTAAATGTGATGTAGTAAACATAAATGATAACAAGATCATATTAACTGGTCATAGACAAGGCAATATTTACACTTTCAATTTAAATGAATTATCTTCTTATAAAATCAAATGCCTTGCTTTTGTGAACAATGAGGATAGTTAGTTGTGGCATAGAAGGCTTGGTCATATTAGTATGGGCATTCTTTCAAAAATTTTGAAAAATGAGTTAGTAAATGGTCTTCCCAAACTCAAATTTGAAAAAGACAAAGCTTGTGATGCATGTCAAATGGGAAAGCAAACCAGAGTTTCTTTTAAATCCACAAACATGCTATCTACCTCTAGGCCACTACAACTATTGCATATGAATTTGTTTGGACCAACTAGAACTTTAAGTTTAGCTAGTAAACAATATGCTCTTGTTATTGTTGATGGATACTCAAGGTTTACATGGACATTCTTTTTAGCTCACAAAGATGAAACAATTGCTTTCTTCATTAAGTTTTGTAAAAAGATTCAAAACGAAAAGGAATTTACAATTACAACAATTAGGACTGACCATGGTGGTGAGTTTGATTGCAAACCTTTTGAAACATATTGTGATGAAAATAGTTTTGAACATAACTTTTCAGCACCTATAACTCCTTGACAAAATAGGGTTGTTGAAAGGAAAAATAGAACTTTAGAAGAAATTGGGAGAACAATACTTTGTGAAAACAATTTACCAAACTATTTTTGGGCTGAAGCTGTTAACACAACTTGCTATGTGTTAAATAGAGTTTTGCTAAGAAAAATTTTAAATAAAACCCCATATGAGCTTTGGAAAAACAAGAAACCAAATGTTTCATATTTTAGAGCTTTTGGATACAAATGTTTTGTATTGAATAATAACAAGGACAACCTTGGTAAATTTGATGTAAAATCTGATGAAGCTGTCTTTCTCGGATATTCCTCACATAGCAAGGCCTATAGAGTTTACAATAAGAAAACCTTAGTTGTTGAAGAATCAATTCATGTTTCCTTTGATGAACTAACCTCTTTGTCTAGAAAAGTTGTGAGTGATGATGTAGATGATGTGGAGGAAAGCATGGACAAGCTGAATATTAATCCAACTCACGGTGAAGCTCCACCACAAGAGAAAGGAAACCAAGATATTTCTTCAAGCCAACAAGATGAGAATGATGGACTGCCAAGGAATGGAAATTTATCCACAACCATCCAACAGAGCAAATACTAGGTGATCCATCACAAGGGGTAATAACAAGATCATCTCTTAGAAATGTATGTAATCATCTTGCTTTTCTTTCACAAGTAGAACCAAAATGTTTTCAAGATACTGAAAATGATGAATCATGGATTATGGCCATGCAAGAAGAGTTAAATCAATTTGAAAGGAATGAGGTTTGGAACTTTGTCCCTAGGCCTGAAGATCATCCTATAATTGGAACCAAATGGGTGTTTAGAAACAAGATGGATGAATTTGGAATTGTTATTAGAAACAAGACAAGACTTCTAGCTCAAGGCTATAGTCAAGAAGAAGGAATTGATTTTGATGAAACTTTTGTAGCTGTAGCTAGATTAGAAGCTATTAGAATGTTGCTTGCATTTTCATGTTTCAAAAATTTCAAACTTTATCAAATGAATGTGAAAAGTGCATTTTTGAATGGTTTTATATCTGAAGAGGTGTATGTTGAACAACCACCTAGTTTTGAAAACCCTTTATTTCCAAATCATGTTTTCAAACTTACTCAAGCCTTATATGGTTTAAAACAAGCCCCAAGGGCCTGGTATGAAAGGCTGAGCAAATTTTTGATAGAAAATGGTTTTACAAAGAGAAAGGTTGATCCAACTCTCTTTGTAAAGGTTAAAGATCATGACATGTTACTTGTGCAAATTTATGTTAATGACATTATATTTGGCTCTACTAATGAAAAGCTTTGTAAGGAATTTGCTAAGTGCATGTAGAGTGAGTTTGAGATGAGCATGATGGCTGAGCTCAATTACTTCCTTGGACTTCAAATCAAACAATCAAAGGAAGGAATTTTCATTGACTAGGCTAAATACATCAAAGATCTACTCAAGAAGTTTGGGCTGGAAAATGCAAAACCATTAAGCACCGTTATGAATACTTCAATAAAGCTTGACAGTGATGAGAAAGGTATTTCGGTAAATACTAAGCTGTATAGAAGTATGATAGGCTCATTGCTTTACTTGATTGCTAATAGGCCTGATATTATGTTTAGTGTATGTTTGTGTGCTCGTTTTCAATCTAATCTTAAAGAATCACATGTTGTTACTGTTAAGAGAATATTTAGATACCTTAAGCACACACCTAATCTTGGATTGTGGTATCCTAGAGGCACATCTTTAAACTTAATTGATTATTCCAATGCTGACTATGCTGGTAGTAAGATTAATAGAAAGAGCACTAGTAGCTCTTGTCAATTTCTTGAAAATATGCTTGTTACTTGGTTTAACAAGAAACAAAACTCAGTTGCCCTTTCCACAGCTGAGGCTGAGTATATTACAGCTGGAAGTTGTTGTGCACAAATTCTTTGGATAAAACATCAACTAGAGGATTTTGGTTTAAAATTTGAACATATTCCGATTAGATGTGATAACACAAGTGCCATCAATCTAACCAAAAATCCTATCCAATACTCTCGTACAAAGCATATTGAGATTAGACATCATTTTATTCGTGATCATGTGCAAAAAGGTGATATCTTGCTTGATTTTGTGAGTACTGAATATCAACTTCTTGATATCTTCACAAAACCTTTAAGTGAAGATAGATTTTGTATGATTAGAAGAGAATTGGGGATGAACAATTCTTTATCTTGAATGCTTAGATGTTTATATGTGTTTGATAATGCATATGTACCTTTAAAATAGATTATAAACTTGTTTGATGCATTTCACATCTTTTAAAAATACATCTCTGCATTTCTAAAAGAAAAGAGTCGACTCATGCCTTAAATAAGTCGACCCCTGGACTCTGGAATTAGCTCCAGAAGTCCTCTGTTGAAAAGAGTCGACCCCTCTTGTCCAAAGAGTCGACTCATTTGAACAAAAAGCTAAAGAAAGTCTTCCTCACAAAAAATGAGTCGACCCTTTTAAGCCAGAAGTTGACCCATTAGCCTCAAACTGATTTAAAACTATAAAAACCCTTCTCCCAAAGGAAAATACAGATCTCTGCCTCTTTATTTCATATTTTTTGCTTTTGAACAGATAGTTTAAATAGCATGGCATGTCATTCTCTAAGAAATCTGTAATATTCTGTGGATGTTTTTCTTTGTTAAACTCTCTTAATATTTCTTCTTGTATGAATGATTATAAAATTGATGTGTTTTGAATCTCCTTGTTTTATCATTGCTAATTTCCTTATGACTGTTGCATGAAGTGAATGCTTTCACTAATTTGATCATTGTCTTTTTCATAACAATCATTTTATCCTACTTGTTTTTGCTATTGTACCTGTTTATATTCTCCATCTATTTCTCTTTTTTATGATTTGACAAAAAGAGGGAGAGATATTCTCAAAAAGCCAAAAAGGGGGAGAAAATAGTATATTACTGAGTATAATTAATAATATACACATTACTTTTTAGTTTTCATTTCATTATCTGGTACTAAATGCTTGGCATAGAGTTATATTGCAATGAAGCATTAACTGCAAAAGAAAGGGGGAGCATTGGTTTGATAAAAAAGAAGAAAAATGAAGCATGAATATTCTAAAGAAGCATCAAATGCAGTGAATGCAGTAAGAATATTCTGTATTTCTAGATGCCTACATGCCCTGAACATCTAAGTTCGAATCTACTTTGCCTTACCTAATTTGGAGCATGTGTTTGGTAAGAAAGGAGGAGCAAAAGCATGAATATTGTGACTTTCTAAGTGCTTATATGTTCTGAATCTCCAAGTTTGTTAACTACTTTGATTGTATTTGAAAAATACTCTAAAGCACAAAGTACAAAAGGAAGGGGGACTAAATGCTTGGTATGAAACTTTCATCTTCTCTACATTTTTCTGATATTGCACATTATTAAGTTTATTAGATTTTGAGCATATTAGAAATCCTTTGTTAAGAGAGAGAGCAAATCAATCTGACAATAGGGGAGAAATATTTGATGACATGATATTATAGGGGGAGAAATTCTTTTTATTGAGGAGAAAATTTGGAATATGCATGAATATTTTCTACTCTACATTTACATTCTACTTTTTACTAGTCCTTTTTGATTAATTGACAAAAAGGGGGAGAAATATTTTATGAAAATATATGAAAATGTGGGAGAAATATTATATGAAAAGAGTATTCTTATTATGAAATAGTGAGGAGAAATCTTACAAGAAGCATGTTGCTATAAATTTTTTAATCTTTATGCTTCGTTTATATTAAGCTTAAATTGCATATATTTTTAAAGTTTTGTCATCATCAAAAAGGGGGAGATTGTTGACTCAATGTCTTGATTTTGATGATAACAAAACTTGGTTTAATGATCTAATAATTCTACTTAAATGTGCAGATTAATTATTAGATTTCTATCATGACTTGAAGCTTATCACAATAGAGAACTTGTGATGCAAATATTAGAATGAAGGTTGATAAGCATGATGAGAAAACATATTCAGCAAAACTAATCTTATAAGTGAATGAAGGAATTTCAAGATGATGAAAATCTTGGATTGAAGATTATTAAGCATGAAGGAATGGCATATTCATCATTGGTGATCTTATAAAGAATGAAGACATTTCAAGATGATGGATGTCAAGGAAGAAGATTGAAAATGCTTAAAGCATTGATTAAAAAAGAAACCATATCTATTGAAGAGTTCTCAAAGAATAGTTGAAATGAGTCTTGGAAACTCTCTTGAAGATCTTGAAGAATACTTGGATAAATAGATGAAGTCATGATGATTGAAGAGCTATACATGTAGTTAAAAGTGAATTAATTTTATCTTGAAGGATTGAAGATGTTCTTAAAGTCATCAAGCCTTGAAGAAGTGTTTACAAGCCTTAAAAAGCTTATTTGGATGATCCTTGAAAAGATTGGAGACTTTGGAGAAGAATGGAGAAAACCTGCAAAAACAAGTTTTTTGGTGAAAATAGTCAACCCCTCAAATAAAAAGAGTCGACTCATTCAAAAAGAGACTGAAAATTCTATTGGAGAACAAAAGAGTCGACCCCTAACTCTAAAAGAGTCGACTCATTCCAACAGAGAATTGATTTTACAGTTTTAGACAAAAAGAGTCGACCCCTACTACAAAAGAGTCGACTCATTTGGGCAGAGGCTTCAAAAATCTGCTGAAACATAGAAAGAGTCGACTCATTTACAGCAACGATTAGATTTTTGAACATTATACTCCACCGTTTTCGTATCAAATGGTCTCCCATCCACCACGAACAACTAGAAACAGTCCATGAGAATAAATACAAGATCCCTACAGCTTCTAAACACAAGAAAGAGTGATTATATCTGTTGAATCAACATCTTGAAGCTGAAAATCTGTTGTGCTCTCACTACTACATATTTTGCTGAGTGATTAAGGTTATCTATTGAGCTATTCTTGTTCATCTACTCTTTAGGAGAGTTATCATTTGTAAAACCTTTATTCATTTCACTTGGGTGGGTTTGTAAACCTGTGAGTTTGAGTGTTCTTGGGTAAAAACACTTGTAAGTTTGAGTGAAACTTGGACAAAATCACTTGTAAGTTTGAGAGAAGCTTGGACAAAATCTCTTGGGTTGTGAGAGCTTGGGGAAGAACTCTTGTAAGAGTGAGCTGGGCACTTGTAGCAAAACTAGCAACTGTGTAAGGGACTTTACATAGTGGAATACCTTCGAAAGGATCGAAGAACAGAGGGCGTAGGCAAGATTGGCCGAACCTCTATAAATCTGGTGCTCTTCTATTCTTGCTCTGTTTTGTTTATTTGCTTACTATACTTTCTTACATTGTGTTTCATTATTTGCTTGATTGATTTATATTTAGATTAATTATTGTAGAAATACATAAATTGTTTTCAGCTACATTATTTGACTTAAATTCTATAAAACCCAATTCACCCCCCCCTCTTGGGTTGCCTTCTTGGGCCAACAACATGGTCTCAACAAATTGCTTAAGTTGGGGCGCTAGGAAGCAGACAAGATGTTGATAATATGCCACTCGGTGAAACCATGATGTGGACAAAAAATTAGAAGCTCTTTAAAACATTCCCAATATTGGAAAAAAGATTTCCCCAACATGGGAGAAAATTATGAGATTTGGCATTGAAACGCCTCTGTTCTATTCTCTAGAAAAAAAGTTTTTTCAAAAACTCCCCTTGAAGAGTTTGCCAAGAGTGGATGGAAAGTGGTCTCAAAGAGTTGAACCATATCTTAGTAGCGTCTTTTAAACAAACTGGGAAAGTTTAAGAAAAAAGATTTTCCTTGAACAAAAGTTCTCCACCACAAGCGAACATGCATCTTCAAATTCTTTGATAAAGGCATAAGGGCTTTCCGAATCTACCCTATCAAATTGCGGAAGCAATTACATCATACCCAAGCATATATTCAAAGTAGCATAGTGAGGTAAAAAAATAATACATGAACTTGGCGCTTACTGTGGGAGGTTCATATAGTCTCTCAAAGTGCGGTATTAGGGAGCCTCCATGTCGCCATGGATACTCCCCCTTTCAAAATTATCACCTTCTACACCATTGGGCGGATTCAAAGGAGGATTGGGTGGTCCACCACCCTTATTCATGTTTTTCATTGAAAGGAAACCTAGGTCAACCACTAAAGGGAGTCCAGGAGAGAGAGCACTAACCGGTGATAGTGTGTCGACTTGTACCAACCGATTATATACTTCATGGGTAAAGTGGGTCATACAAATGTAATGCACAAATAGTATGCCTCAATCTTAATCAACACATCATACTCAAACATATCAATGCCGAACAACAGCTTTTTCTATGCAATATTGGACAAGGGCTTTTCAACTCCAAACTCCTACTCCACGTGCTTAACAATACCACCAATTAGCACATTAAACACACTATCCTATCTCTTCTAATGATCCTAAAAAGATGCAATGCAATTTAATTAACCAAACAAAAGAAACTCGAAAAAGAAGAACCAAAAAAATTCTAGCACGATATTCACAGAAGGGTTGAAGAAGTTACCCTGGCCTGAAGCTGTAGATGCTTCCCTCAGATGTGAGTGATCAATTCCCACCTTGTTTTTGCAATTTTTAATTCAATTTTTTTTTTTCAAAATTTGCTTGTGCCTTCAAATCCCCGACAATGGTGTTTGGATGTTTAAATTGAGAGTATCCTAATATTGTTTTTGTCCAAGAGATTTGTGTCAATCTAGCAATAGGCAACAATGACCCAAAATAAAGTTCAATTGAATTTAATTGCAAAACAAATAGAGACTCAATCCTAAGTTAACAAAAAAATTAACTAAAAATTCTTTTGGATTTTGAGGATAGGTTGATTTACTACTCTAATTACTCAAATTGAAAATGAACTAGTAATTAACAATTAGACAATAGAAAATCATAAAGCAACTATCAATTACTTTAAGAAACTAGAAACACTCTCTACTCAAGAAAACTAACAAGGAAATTAATTCTAATTAACTAAAGTAACCACAATTCAAATTAACTAACTATGGATTCAAGTGCAATTTAAGGGGAATTGGATACAGTTGATCAAATCCACTAATTCATGCAAGGAAAATTGAAGTGAAAGTTCTATTAACTCAAATTAAGGATCTCTGCATGGATCATTGATTCAAAGGATTTTAACAATGAAAGCATTGATTCCTTCCATATTAGAGTTAGATTCAATAAGAAATTGTAAATCCTTAGGAGAAAACCACAAGTTCACAAACCATGATTATAAACCCAAGATTTCTAAGGAAGAATAAACTCTAATTAGAGAAAGAGATACAAAATCTAAAGATATTTAAGTAGATTCATAAAATTCCCTTTCATCTCTATGAATTCCTTGATGCATCCTCACAATTGCATCCAATTGGAAGGTTTAGCTTGCCATTCCCATAGTAGAAAACATATAGAAGACTTGAGTAAACATTAAATGGAAAAGATCTTTAATTCTATTGAGAAAATAGATGTTTGGATACAAGAAAAATTGTGAGAAAACAAAGAAACATGAGAGGAATTACTATCTCTCTCTACAAAAACTTCTAACTGTTTTTTTTATCTATATAATAAGTACAAAACTGAACTATATCTTCTCTTCTCGCCCAAGTCAGCATTAGCCACGTAATAAAAAAAAATAGAGATCCGTAATCCGTTCGAACGTGTTCAAACGGTACTTCTAACGAGGAATTTTGAATTTGTCTCCTCTTTGGACGAAAAACATTGACTCTACCTCTTTTTAGATAAAAAAAAATTGACTTTGGAAGACAAGCGTCAGATGTTGCGTTTGAATGATTTCTCGTTCCGTTCGAATGGTAAGGGTGCTAACATCATCCGTTCGAACGCCGGTCAGTGTTTTACTACGGCCCATTTCTGTTCATTTAAGCCTGAATTTCCTACAATATGTACAAAAGTAGAATTAGAATAATTGATGATTAAAAATAGTAGTTTAAACCCTAACTAAGGCTAACAATCCCCTAAATAGGAGACTGTTTTACACTTTTGGAGTGTAATCTGCGGATTTTGAATATTAAAGTCGGGAGGGAAACCTTGACCTAACTAAATACGACAAGACTAAAAGAAACTTACATCTTGATAATCAACTAGTTAAAGCCAACCTTGTAATGCATAATCATATATACCTATATATAAAAGTTGTGTTCGCCCAAGCTACTAAAGGTAGAGTGAAAAGCGCCAATCTCCCCCTATTAAGGAGGGTGAAGTTGACCCCGACTATAGAGCTTTTCTGAAGGCCTTGTCCCTATTGCCGATTCAGGGCTCAAGGAGGACCACGTCATCGAAGTTTCTTGCTTGGTGGCTCCCCATCTTCTTACTGACTCTCCCCGCTCCATTTGTGCTTCACCAGCAAAATTCGAGAAAGCGGAAGGAAGTTCCTTGATCAGAGTAATGAAGAAGAAGAAGAAGTAGTTATGTTATGGTTAGGGAGATGATAGTTCAAGGAAAGGTTCTCAGAGCTTGCTTTAGTTTCATTTATGCTCGTTGTTATATGGCCCATGACCTTTGTTGTTTATGTTATCTCCCGATTATTTGTGTGCTTCTTCTCTTTTCTACAATAAAAAGAAGCATCTTTTTATATTTGTGCTAGTTGGGTGTTCCCATTGTTCCCATCCCTCCTTTGTTTTGCTTGTTATTGATTGTCATGCTTTTGCATTGAGGACAATGCAATGTCTTCAATGGCGGTTGGCAGAGTTCTGCTAGAACTCTGTTTTAGCTCTGTTTTAAGAGTTCTGTGGGTTTTTTTTGCATTTTCATATGTTTCTATACAAGCCCTATTTCATACATTCAAATGGATTTTTCATCCTTTTGAACACTATGACATCAGCCTAGATTTTGAAGACTGGCCATTGAGTTTGACGCACGTCTGAACCCCGTTTGAATGCAAAGCATTTGAACGCATGTTCAGACTGCCATCGAACGCATTTCAAAATCTATATAAGACGTCTGAAATCATTTTAGACTCACTTCAGATGCATTCCAGAGAGAGTTTTGTGAGGTTTGAGAGTTTCTGAGGTAGTGAGGCCTTGCCGAAGTTGAAGCACGAGGTCATGACTCTTCACCGGTCTTCCATAGTCTTTTTAGGTATTTTTCCAGAGCTTTCTTAGTTTGTTTTTTAAGTTTTCTTTGTTCTCTTTTAGTAGTTTGTTTAGTTTACTTTAGTAGGCCAGCATTACTGGCCACGGTGGTTAGCCGGGGCATGGTAGAGGGCTGCCCCTTGTTCATGCACTCTCAGTGCCCTCACCTCCACTTGCTTTTGATCCTGAGCAGTTTACAAATGATGGTGCTCATGATGCATATATTCAAACTTGGCGTTCGAGGGCTCATCCTCTCGAGCGTAAGATAAACTTAGAGGATTTCACAGCCCAAAGCTCGGGTGGGCTCAGGTTTTTTATGCCAGAGGGTAGCATCAGTTGGCTGGATTCACAGGGGATTATGCTTCTATTCTAATCACCGAGTTTTTGGATAAATAGGAATATGTTACATCACTCCGGGGCACGAGCTAATTATGTCTTGGGTTAAGGGCACGACATTGAGATCACCCCTACCTCATTTGCTAGAGTCACCAGTGCTCTGAGGGTTCTGGATGCTCAGTTTAGTTTCCCAGGTGTAGGTACACTTGATGATTTTGATAAGGTATCCACTAAGGTTTGCGTTTCAGGCACTCAATGGTTCGCTCGAAGGCAGATGCCTATTGGAGTTCTATCTCATCATTACACACCACTCTATCTTTTCTGCTATAGCACTATGTTCCCTATTACTAGGCACTCTAAGGTTAAAAAAGATAGGGCTAGACTTCTTTAGGCTATAAGGACGGGTAAGACCATAGATCTTCCCCTCTACATGTATCGAGCTCTCTGCGAGGACTATCGATACTCGCGGTCTTACGAGACTAATTGAAAAGGTCTTACCAACCCTAATTCTAGGCATTCCACGAGAGTTGTAGCCTAATGGGGCAATTGACCGGTCGACCTTTAGGAGGTTAGTAACACATCTTCCGCCGCCAACACCACCACCTCAGGAGCAACAGTAGCAGCAGGAGGCTTAAGAGCAAGCACAGCCTGCCCAACTAGCTAATCAGCAGATTCTAGTACCTGCAATACAGATCATGGTATATACTTTATGACAGATGCAGAAGATGCTGACTCAACAAGGGCAGACACCGGAGGCATTGGCTGCTTCAGTGGATCAGCATTCTACGACTCTCACCCAGATCACCGAGACCCAAGCGCAGTAATTGACAATGATTGGGAGGCTCGAGGCAGCATTGATAGCTAGGGGTGAGGAGTTAGCGGCCGCCAGAGTAGAGCAAGCAGCTCAGATCACTACACTGGAGGGTCCCATTCGAGGCTAGACTACTACATTAGATCATCTGGTTAGAGAAATCCAAAGGTTGTGGCCTCTACCTCCAGGTTCTTTCGCCTCCGACGAGGAGGATCAGTAGGGTAGAGTTTAGATAGGTTGTGCATTTACATAGCATTTCATATCATTATGTATCTAAAATTCTATGTTTTTATATAGTGGATCATGTTTTGAGTTTTTTTTTATTGTATATCATTTTGGTGTATTACCGTTATCTCTATCCTATATTTTTGGACTGTCTAGTTACAGGTGTATTCAGACATCGACATGTATCAATCACTTGTATCATTCTAATGGAGATTTTTGGTATTGTATGGTATTGTTATTAGTTTTCATTATGTTTACACATTTAGTCATATCTTTGTGTATGTATGCTTTCCTAGTTATTCTTAATGGATGTGTTGACTCTCCATTTCCAATGTACCATACCATTATTTGTGAAACTGTAATTTCAGATTGGATGTTCGGAGCCATTGTATATAACTTAATTTGAGATAAGATGGATTCACTTCTTACCTCTAATTACATGTGGAGTTGCTTAATTTGTTCACTAGTAGAGGGGAATATACTTTGAGCACAAGTCATGCTTTGTGACATCATTTGTTACCATCACTTATATTTTCATCCTTGCATTAGTGGAGATTTCTACCTTGTGAACTTTATAGCATTTATCACCTTTCAAAGCTCTTACAATTACTCAAGGATGAATTCTTCACCCTTATTTTCTTAAGTAGCTTCATTATACTTATATTTAGTTCATAAGATAAGTTTTGATCTTGATATTGACACTCATACTCTATGGAATGTTATGATTTGGTACCTTAGACATGTTTCTAGGCCTTTATTCTTCTTGATAGTCATTGATTTCCTTTAATATGAGCCATATGATCTTTTTACTTCATTTGTCACCGATTGCCTCTTGGGTTGATATACTTGCAAAAGTAATACTCTATCTCTTGTAATCCTGCAAAGGGACGCCTAGTTAGGAGCGAGAATTGTGTTGTGTTCAAGTATTGAAAGAAAGAGATAAAAGCAAAAGAAGAAGATTGGTTGGGGAATTCAATAGAAAAAAAAAAAGCATATGAAGGAGTTGAAAATATCAAAAGTGAAAAAGAAGTATCAAGAGGTTGGCAACAAAAGAATGAAAGAAGAAATAATGAAAGGGCAACTATTGAACATTGAAAAAATATACGTATATGAAGAAATGAGTAATATGTTGAGACTACTGCTTAGTTGTATGAAAAGAAAGAGTTAGAGTTATTCCTCACTCATCATTTCATGTCTTGATCACACATGATTTGACTTTTGCTTACCTCTCTTCATCCTTACCATTATATTTCTTCTAAATCTCTTTCTTCATCTTTTAATAGCTTAGTTGATCCAAGGATGCTTGAATGTAAACTCCATCAGAGTGGAAGCCATATATTGTCATTTCTTTGAATTAAGAGTCGTCTATGAATGTTCTTTCATGAAGTTACAGTTATATCTTTTCTAGTTCTTATATTAGATATGTTCCCTTACATTGCCTAATACAATTACTCCATTGTTAAGCATGCCATTGTGAGAACTAAGAGAGTCTTTTCATTGAGAGTGTATGCCCGATGAGGATTGAATCAAGGCTTAAAAGATTGAGTTGCATTAGTAAGTGACATTTGTGTTATCATAGCATGACTTATCGCACACACATGAACCTCTTCAGTGTACGAATTTGCTCGTATCTTTACATGTGTTGAAAGTTGGGAGTGTGTCCATCGCTATCTTAAATTGGTTACTGCATATTCTCATTGTTCTTATCTTAATTTACAATTCATAAAGAGTTGTTTGTGGGTATCATCACTGGAAACCTTCACAAGACACCACTCGTCTACTAGGGGTAACCTAGGTGTTTAAAAGTTTGGTTCATATGCTAAACACACCCATGTTCCCTACGAAAGTGGAATTTAGTTTATATATATATATATATATATATTGCTTCCTTTTCTTCTTGTTTAGTTTTTGCTAGGGACTAGCAAAAGCTAGGTAGGGGGTGGGGATTGCACTACAAAATTAATCACAATCTCCTATTTAGGGGATTGTTTTAACAAAAACTAAGTGGGGGGTGGTAATTACACTACAAAAGTGTAATCACAATCCCCTAAATAGGGGATTGTTAGCCGTAGCTAGGATTTAAACTATTGTTTTTAACCATAAATTGTTCTAATTCTACTTTTATACGTATTGCAGAAAATTTGGGCTTAAATGAATAGATATGGGCCAAAGAAAGCACTAACCGTTCGAACAGATGCTTTAGGCATTCGAACGAATGACATCAACACTCTTACCGTTCGAACAAAGCATTTTGACATTCGAATGTGATGAAAAATCATTCAAATGCAACGTTAAACGCTCGTCTTGTAGAGTCAATTTTTTTTCATCTGAAGAGAGACAAAGTCTATGTTTTCCACCCTAAGAGGAGGCAGATTCAAAATTTCGCATTTGAATTACCATCTGAAGCCACCGTTCAAACGGATAATCTTACCATTCGAACGGATTACGAATCTTTATTTTTTTTATTAACTTGAGTGAGAAGAGAAGATATAGATAAGTTTTGTACTTATTATATAGATAGAAAAAAAACAGTTAGAAGTTTTTGTAAAGAGAGATAATAATTCCTCTGATTTTTCTTTCTTTTCTCACCATTTTCCTTGTATCCAAACATCTATTTTCTCAATAGAATTGAAAATCTTTTGCATTTAATGTTTACTCAAGTCTTTGATATACTTTCTACCATTATATACTTTCTACCATGGGAATAGCAAGCTAAACCTTCCAATTGGATACAATTGTAAGGATTTATCAAAGAATGCATGAAGATGGAAGGAAAGTTCATGAATCTACTTGAATATCTTTAGCTTTTGTCTCTCTTTCTCTAATTAGAGTTTATTCTTCCTTAGAAATCTTGAGTTTAACTTGTGGTTTTCTCCTAGTGATTTACAACTTCTCATTGAATCTAACTTTAATTTGGAAGAAATCAAGGCTTTCATTGTTAAAATTTTTCAAACCAAGGATCTATGGAGAGATCCTTGATTTGAGTTAATAAAACCTTCACTTCAATTTTCCTTGCATGAATTGGTGGATTTGAACACTTGTATCCAATTCCCCTTAAATTACACTTAAATATGTAGTTATTTAATTTGAATTGTGACTACTTTAGTTAATTAGAGTTAATTTCCTTGTTAGTTTTCTTGAGTAAAGAGTGTTTCTAGTTTCTTAAAGTAATTGATAGTTCCTTTATAATTTTCTATGGTCTAATTGTTAATTACTAGTTCATTTCCAATTTGAGTAATTATAGTAAATAAACCTATTCTCAAAACTCAAAAGAATTTTTGGTTATCTTAGGATTGACTCTCTATTTGTTTGGCAATTAAGTTCAAGTGAGCTTTAATTTGGGTGTTTGTTACCTATTGCCAGATTGACATAAATCTCTTGGGCGAAAACGATATTGAGATACTCCCAATTTAAACTACATTGGAACTATGCACTTGTGGTAACCAAACATCCTCCATATTCCTTTTCTTATTATACCACTTGTTGATAATCCAATTCAATAGGTGATGTTGTTATATCATTTAAACTCACTATATTCTATTGTTCAGTTTTGTTCAACATTAGTGAAATTATGAATTTTAACAAGATGATAGCACTCGTTGGATTTAGATCTAGAGAATACAGAACATTACTGTCTAGAGAGGAGCCAAACCGCTTTAGTTGATGCCACAATGAAATTACAGTGAAGAAAATCTAATACAAAACTTATAGACTCAAACAAGTATATGGGGTGAGGGTGGGATATGGACAATAGTAAGATAGTACCAACTACTATCATTAAGATTTAAGTATTAAAGGGTGAGACCCACTATATACCTGAAGAGTAAAGATCATAATAAAAATGGTACCTTAGAAGTATGGGTGCTATATATCTACTTTTTCTTTTCCAACAGATAAAGGGCTCATTTCTAAATGGGGATGAAGTATCATAACCAACTGGGCTACTCCAATTGGCTAATGCCCTTCTCCTTTCATTGTCAATAATGCTCAATTCTTAACTTTAAGCAAGTGTGTAAAAACCCTACCTAGATTTGCTCAATTGAGTGTGAAATAAGAGTATACCATTTGTGCAATTTCGGCACTACCCAAATTTCAATTCTCTGCATTTTTTAAAGCATTCTTGGAAAGAAATCGTTATACTAGTGTTAGTCACTCTGAGGACAGTTACCTACCTAGACAATTCAGGTCTTACTTGAGATTGGTGAATTGTAGGCATTTTTTAGCATTCGAGAAAGTTTACTTGTTAAGTGAGTAGTGGGTAAGGGTGGCCATGGGCTCGCGAGCCCGATAGGACCGCCCAAACCCGCTCATAAATTATAGGATTTGAGAATTTTTTTGTCGGCCCGATTAGTTTAATGAGCGGGCTTGAGAATTATCTTTGAACCCAATTTGGCTCAGAATATATATAAAATAATATATTTTTATATTTTAATATTATATATATACATGTAATTAAATTTTATGTTATTTAATATTATTTATAGAGAAAAAAATTATATATTAAACAAATTTTTTGTTAAATAGATGGACTTGGAATGTAATTTTTTTAATTGGATGAGCTTGAAATTTGGCTTTGAGCCCAATAAGAATTTTTTTTGTGTAGATCCGGACTGGCCTACCTAACGTCCACCCTAGTACTGGGTAGAAGCCTTGGGAACAAAAAAAACTCTAGCTGTTTTGGGACGTCGATCAGACGAGGTTCGATGAGGCAAGTTCGGCCCGTTGCCATCTCGCAAAATGTCTCCGGCCCAAGATTAAAATCAAGCCCAATTAAAGTTCCACATCCCACTTTGCCTACGGTTTAATATCCAAAACCCCTCGTCAAATCAACCACCGCACGAACTCTCGCTTCACCTAAAGGGCTCACGCGCAGAGAACAAACCCTAACCCTAGAATTCCCTCGGAGAAGACAAACCAAACAACCATGGTGTGCATACGCAAGGCCACCATTGACGACCTCCTAGCTATGCAAGCCTGCAACCTCTTTTGCCTCCCTGAGAACTACCAGATGAAGTACTACTTCTACCACATTCTATCCTGGCCGCAACTCCTCTACGTCGCTGAGGATTACGGCGGCAAGATCGTCGGCTACGTGCTGGCCAAGATGGAGGAGGAGAGCTCGGAGTGCCACGGCCACATCACCTCCCTCGCCGTGCTCCGGACTCACCGCAAACTAGGTCTAGCCACTAAACTCATGACCGCCGCCCAGAACGCCATGGAACAGGTGTTCGGAGCCGAGTACGTGTCCTTGCACGTGAGGAAGAGCAACAGGGCGGCGTTTAATTTGTATACGGAGTCACTGGCTTACAAGATCCATGATGTGGAGGCGAAGTACTATGCGGATGGAGAGGACGCGTACGATATGCGGAAGCAGCTGAAGGGAAAGCAGCATCACCACCACCATCAACACCACCACCATCACCATCACGGTGGCGGGTGTTGCTCCGGTGAAGCGGTGAAGAGCGGAGAGGCAAAGGCGGGGTCGGCAGAGTGATGGGTGAGAGGTAAATTGGGATTACGGAAAATTGAGGTTATGGTTTTTGTTATGTTCATTTGAACTGTTTGTGGAATGTTGTACGTAAAGATTGCATATTTCACTGGTATATGTCCTTTTCGTTTGAATTATGTAAATTTGAACTATTTTACATAATTCAGATAAAATTGCTTTGCCAAGTTGTGTATCCCTGCGTTTGTGTGCACGCTCATTTTGTTTGTTATATTAGAATTATTTCTGATAGGTGATGTAGGTGTTGTGCCTCTGATGAGTGATGAAAGTGTTGTGCCTTTTATTTGTGTCCATAGTGCAAGTTTTGTGGTTCTGTGCTTGTAGTTGGTACTTGGTTCAGGTCAAATTCTTTACGTTTGCCAGACCCAGACACAGATTGAACAGGATGTTCACACTGTATTTTCTCTATGGTGTCTTTGGTGTATTTTGTGAACAGGAGTAGCATATACAATGACCTCCATGCACTTGGGTTTCTGTCCCTTTCTATTGATACCGCTTAGTCACATAGGCAAAAGGAAGTTTAACTAATTTGTGTCAATAGAAATCTCTTTCACATTTAGTTAGGGGGAAAATGTAGTTTGCAGCAAGCTAGTTGATGCATTCATTACAAGGTGTGCATTCTACATGTGATATTGAATGCCAGTAGTGCAAGTAATTGAATGTTTACATTGTCTATATCAAGCAGTGCTAAGATAGGTCACGTAAGATGACTTTGTAAATTCTGTTGAACTGCTATAAATTCTGTGCTAAGATGACACTAAGAAGTTGTGCATACTTGGTGCATCATGGAACATATCCATTAGGTTTCTTCTCGACTTAGATGGTATGAGAAACTGTCAAATTTTTTCCTCTTTTTTCTTGAAGGGATGATATGGCAGAAAAGACTGTCAAGGGCCCAATGCAGTCACTGATGCAGCTTAGGGTTTATTTTTTCTTTGGTTGTTTTATTTATGTTAACATGTATTTGGTTTTTTTAATTTCTAACCTAAGATGTGGAGGATGTTCACATTCACTTATTGGTCACATGTCACATGACCACTTTAGTGACTTGACACGTGGTACTATATACTCATGATCACCTTATGTATAATACCCTCATACATAGTATGAAAAAACAGGGCATAATGGGCGTAACGGCTGTTATGTAATGGTAACGCTAGTTGTCGTTCCCGTTACACCCCCGATGTATCAGCTAGAGGAAAAACACCACGCAACGGATGTTACGAGGCCAAAACAGTGAAATCACGACCCTTATGCTTCTGTAACAACGTTACACCTGTTACAAACACTGCAAGACGAAGACATAAGGCTACTCTGCTTCGGTTTGGATTGACTACTATGCTTCAATTCAAGGCGACAACGAATCAACAATGGCTTCTCTCGATCCAATCTTAGTCCCACTGCCTAATCATTTTCTTAAAAGATCCACTAACCGATCATCTAAGAACCACAAATCTAGAATCAGATGTCAACATATACATACACATATGTATAATAGAGTGTATGTAATGTTATGCTATGGAATCTGTGAGATATTTTGGAGAAGAGAGAGAAGAGAACATGGGTAAAGCCATGTGGGTGTAGACTAATCTAGAGTCGTGAAATGCAGACGACACGTGAGGTGGGTTGAGATAAGTAAAATTTGATAAATGCACAAAAAGTAAAGGAAAAGGATAAAATTGATTTCTTTATTTCTATATTTTCATTTTTTGGATTATATAATTAGTTAATTTATGAATCCCTTTAAAATGATAGTAAAAGCTACAATCGCGGGGTTACTGATAATGAATTTATTTTAGTAAAAGGCATGGCTAAACACAATTGTCGACTTGTCCTCATGCTAAGTATGAGACCTCAAATTCGATCATTTCTCATGCCTCTTTGTGATAGCCATGAAGTTTACATGATATGAGCTTGAGGGAGTAGTTGGCTGAAGACTTGAACACCTTGTAGCAAAAAAAAAAAAAAAGGCTTGGCATGCCCCAGAACAAATTCCTGCCTTCACTCTTGTTCATGACACCTAAGAAGGGGAGATTAAGGTTAGGCCTAAATTTTACGAGGGTGGGTGATTAGAGTATTTTTCCAGACTTTGGAGCACGGCTGCTTCCTCCTCTCACATTACCATTGCCCCAGCCCCCCTCTTCTCTCTCTCTCTCTCACACACACACACACAGTTCCTCTGCTTCTTCTTCCTTTCTGCTGGGTCTCTCCTTCTCTGTACAGTGCCCTGGTCCTTCTCTGCTGCTGCACTTTTCTTCCTGCTGCATCTCTTCTTTCTTGCTGCTGTTTCTCTCTTTGCTCTTAAACTTCGTTCTGATGAGTACTGATTCTTTGCTCTGCTGATTTACTGATTCATTTTCTGTTGCATTATCTCTGTGGCTGCTGAGATTGTCTGCATGTGTTTCTGCTATTGCTGCAATTGGCTTGTGATCATAGTTTTCAGCACCTTGGTGAGACCATTTCCATTTTTATCTTTTAGTTTCCAGCACTACTACTTTCCAGCCGTTTCCTAGTCACGTTAGTCCCCTTTTGCTTGGTGTCGCATAGATTTTTGAGTTCAAAACTTGGTTCATGTGGTGAACTACTAGATTCGATATTTCATAGTGGTTAAACTTAGTTTTATCACAGTGATTGGCTTTACTCAAAACTCGGCAAATTGCTTGGCTGTTGTTTTTGTGGATAGTTATGTTGGATGATACTTGCTGTTTTTTGGGAGATTTAACGCTTTGGTCCATAATTTCTCTAACAAATTCTCGGTGCATGTTTGGAAACCTAGGGCTGCATTATTTGGTCTCAGAGCATAAGGTGGTTGTATTTTCCTTGCACAATGTTGTATGAAATTTTCTACCTACCAAGTGTTTGATAACATTTTTTTTTTAAAATAACTACTTGTTGGGGACATATTTGTTGTCCTAGATCTTAAGAGGCACTTTGTATGTTTTCTTGCATCCATTAATCACTTCTTGTGTTCAGTTGTATTACCAATAAACTTGCTTTGCATGAACACCCTTTAGTTACTGCCACATCATTTCTAGAAGGTTATGTCATTGCATTAGGTCTTGATAGCTTAGTTGTCAGAGATCTTCCATCCCATGGCTAATAATCCCAATCTGCTCCCCGTAGGAGAGCCTTGGCGAGATGCATTTTGACACCGACAACAGGTGATTGATCACATACAAACATAAATCCAATAACTCACTCGAATGGTAGGTCGAGTAGGAGCTGATGTACTTCCCCAAAACCAGAATTGAAATGATAGGATACCCTAGAGAGTTGTTCAAAAGAGTGAAGAAGATATCAACTCCGAAGAGTATGCTCCAAATCAGGGACACAAGGGTCATATGGTAAACAATAGGTGTCCTAGGGAATTAGATAGGAAATGGGACCATGGTATTAAAGTGAATGTAGGTGACTTTGAGAATCGTCTACAGCCTGATGAGTTATTGGATTAGGTAGACAGAGTCAATGAGTTCTTTAGTGGAAAAAAATGCTTGAGATAAAAAGGTTAAGTTTGTTAGTCTAAAGCTGAAAGGACATGCCCTTGTTTGGTGCAAGGAACTCTAAAATTATAAAGTTTGCAAAGGTAAGGAAAAGATTAGTTCTTGGGATCGCGTGAAAGAGAAACTTCAAGGAAAGTTCCACGCTTTCAAGAAGTTTCACAAGTTGAGACAAAACACTAGATTTGTGGATGAATGCATTGAGGCTATGTTTGGTACAATGGAATGAGATGGAATGGGAAGGGATTGAGAATGAGCATGGAATGGTCATTCTTATTCCCTTGTTTGCTTGCTTAGTGAAATGGAATGATCATTTCCATTCTCTTGTTTGGTTAGACAAATTAATAATGATAGAATAGAATGGAATGGAATTTAGTGTATAAAATGAAATTTTGATGTTATATTATATATAGAATATTAAAAGTATTACATATGATTTATAACTATTATTGGGCATTTGGTAATTTAGTGGTGGTGGTGGAGGGTGGTGGCCGGTGGTAGCGATGGTGATAGTGGCATCGGTTTTGGGGGGGTGGCGGAGGGTGGTGGCGGCGGAAATGGTGGATGCAGCCAGTAAACTTTGAGCTATCAATTGGAAATTTGGAATAGAGGGAAAAAATGGAGCAAATGAGGTTAATGTTTTTGTGTTCCGTCCATTCTCACTGATGATGTTTAGCTGTTTTTTATAACTCATTTAAATGTAATTTAGGGGGAAAGAGTTGCACTCACTATAGACAACTAGCATTTGCAATGCTTAGAATTTAGTGATCGTGTTTTTCTTTGTTGTATTTATTTTTTAACTTTTCAGAATATGAATATGGTAAAAATTTGGATGACGGTTGGCAGTGGCGGCGGTGGGTGGCAACAATAGTGGATGGAGGTAGTGGGTGGAAAGGGAGGAGAAGAGAAGAAGATTTGTTTTAAAAAAAAAAAAATAGAAGTAATTTTTTTAAAAAAATTTCAACTATTTAATTTTTTTTTGAATTATTAAAATAAAAATAAAAACTTTTGCCAAACATGTTTTTTTTTTTTAAAGAAATTTGACAATAAAAATTTTACTAAAATTTGTTTTTGTTCTGACTCCTTGTGGGAATGGAATGGTCATTCCCACTCTTGAAAGAAGGAATTGTAATTCCAACAACATATGGGAATAGTCATTCTAACCTTAAATAGCAGTACCAAACAAGGGAATGGAAATAAAAATGGGAATAGCTATTCCATTCCTTTGTACTAAACATAGTCTGAAGAGTTTTACTTGCTCTAGGATAGAAATGATGTAAGTGAAGATGAGGACCAAAGTGTGGGCTGTTATGTGATGGGTTTACGTTGTCCTATTCAGGACCAAGTTATTCTGTTTGTCTTGGCATGAAGCATACCGTCTAGCATTTATGGTAGAGTCTCAACTTAGGCAGTCTTCTGCAGAACTCAAGTAGGAGGTAAGATGTCCAATGATGGCCATTACATTGCACCTTTCACTCCACCAAAGCTAATCCGAGTCAGTTTTGTAGGAATAGGGGTATTCTTAGTTCTAACTCATCCAATTTCAATTGTTTCAAATGTGTACAACCAAGGCATAAGTCATTCAAGTGTCCTAGAAGAAAATTTACCTCACAAGCCAACTTGATAGATGAAGACATATGTGATCCTAGTTAGGAAAATGGATTTGAAATTCAGGATTAGGAGAGGAAGCCGCGAGCCTCCAGCCAGAAGGTGTAGATGGTAATGTATAGGGTCAATTTTTGGTGATTTATCTCTCCTCAAGCTTCATTTGATAATAGATGGCTGAGATGAAGTCTCTTCCGCCCTACTTGTACAGTTGGGGAGAAGTTAGTGTTCGGTTGTTATTGATAACGGAAGCACTGAGAATTTTGTTGCTCAATAAATAGTTAACAAGCTTAGCTTAGGAACCGAGAAATTGGCCAAATGTTGCAAAGTGGCTTACCAAAGTCTGGTGAAATTCTCTGTGACGAGAATTATAATGATGAGGTTTGGTGTAATGTAGTTTCACTAGAAGTGTCCCACATCTTATTGGGGCATCCATGGCATTTGAATAGAAAGACCCAACATGATGGAGAAAAGAACACCTACACTTTTAATAAATACAAATTTGAGGTAACTTTGTACGCTTGAATGGATGCAAAGATGCCTAGGAAGTTGGAACAACCTCCAATCCAAAGTGAAGTCAAGCCTAAATCTATCATGATTCTGAATGAAAATCAACTTGAGACAAAATTGAAGGGGACTCAAATTGCTTGTCTTTTAGTGGGTAAAGAGGTGTGAGATTTGCCTGAAGTGGCTAGGACAGTTCAGCCTTTAGTTGATGAGTTTAGGGATCTTACTCCTAAGAATCTGTTTGATAAACTTCCTACCCTGAGGGATATCCAACATTGTATAGATCTTATTCTTGGTGTTAGTTTACCTCATTACCGCATGAGTCCATTAGAGCATGAGTTACATAGGCAGGTGTCAAATTTGCTTAAGAAAGTAATTATTAGGAAGAGTACGAGTTCATGTGCAGTTCCAGCACTCCTCAACCAAAGAAGAATGGCACTTGGAGAATGTAGATTGATAGCCACACTATCAATGAAATTACTATCAAGTATAGATTTCTCCCATACCTAAGCTTGATGACATGCTTGATATGTTGACGGGCACAAAAATCTTCTCCAAGATTGATCTTAGGAGTGGAAATCGTCAGATTAGAATACAAACAGGGTGACTTGTCATGCCATTTGGTTAGTCAAATGCTCCCATTACATACATGCGTATGATGAACCAGTCTTGAGACCTTTCATAATAAAATATGTTATTGTATACTTTTATGGTATCTTTATATATAGTGTTGCCCAGAAGCTAAGAAATGCTTTCTACCTGTGAATACCAAAGTGACCAGTGCTCCAATCTCTAGCACTTCCAGATTTTGGTAAGGTCTTTGAGGCTGATTGCAATGCCTCCCATGTCAGGATAGGTGCTGTCTTGAGTTAAGAATTGGGAGCAGTTTCATTTTTTATTAAAAAGCTGGACGAGGCACGATCTTAGCTATCATATCTATGATTTAGAGTTTTGTGCCATTGTTCAAGCTTTGACACATTGGAGGCATTACCTTATCTATAGGGAGTTTGTGTTGAACTCTGATCATGAGGCCTCAATGTATTTGAATTCCTATAGGATAGCATGCTTGAATTTTGGTTAGATATATACGCAAGTATCTTTGCCTTGTGTTTTCTAAACTCATTTCTATTCAGATAATTATTGAAGAGGCTTATTGATGCTCGTAATTCTTTTCAGAAATAGGCTGAGGCTTTGGCAAAGCACCTTTGCACCATTGGCCACAAAGCCACCATTGCCTTGGCAATAGGGTTGTCCTTGCAAATATTATTGCTAGATAAATTTTTATGGATTGTAGAGAATTTTCAGTGCTGATCAGCTCTTGAGTTTATTATGCTTCCATGCAATAATGGACACTGTAATTCATGGGATTTTAAGTTGTCTAATGTATCACTGTTCTTGTTTAACTGTTCATGAATACTGTATGTTCCCAGCTTCTCTCCCTTTGTGGCTGTCGGAGAGCTTGAATAGTGCCAGTCATTCCCTAGGTGCCGTTTGAAAGAAAGGGGAAAATAAGTGCACTTCTCTAGAAGTTTGGTTGGCAAGGAAGGGAAAAGGTTTTCGAATACTTGTTCTGTGTGTAGAATACTTGTTTTTTTAGAGAACGTGACTCTTTGTTCCTAGCAGAAAAACTCAAGGATTTTTTTTTTTTTTTTTTCCCCGGTGTTTATTGTTTAGGTTTCTACTACATCCGCGCTATTAATATTTAACTACTCTCTTGAGGACCTATAGGTACGGTTAATTTAGGCAAATACAAAAATTGTTCTTTTTAACTTTCATACTTAAACAAACAAAAATATAGTTTTCTCACAACATTAGGCACAATTTTCTATTCTTCAAAGAGAAGTGCTAGGGATAGTTGTGGCTGGCCCTCACTCTCCATCTGACGAGCTCCACATCAGTTGGATCCCATCAGCATATCGTACGTCCCTGTGGAGCACAGCAGATGGGGAGTGAGCACAGCAGATGGGGAGTGAGGGACAACCGTGCATTTTTCTTCTTCAAATGCATGTTTTGAAGTTTTTATTCTTTTCATGCTCTTTCGTTTCAAGTACTTTCAGCTTTTGACATTTTTTCTTTCTAACCAAACAAAGCCTAGTAAAATTTTATTGTTCCCCTTTCCCTTCTATTTTCCTATTCCTTTACTTTTGACCCAAAAAAAAAAAAAAAAAAAAAGAGAGAACATTATCCAAGCCATATTCTGTGTCAAACTATATTGTAAGTGGGGATGTATTGTGTACTTTCCATCTTTTATCTTTCTGAAGCCTTGTTTGGATTGGTGGAAACTGGAAATTCTTAAAAGTAGAAAGGAACATTCTAATTCTCTAGGAGTTTGGTTTGCAACCAAAGAAGTAAAAAAAAAAAACAATATTCGAGAAAGACTCAACCATACCCATGTTGAAAAGTTACTTCTCATTTCACTTCCCTTCATTTACATAAGTTTATTGTAGTTTCACTCTGGTATATTTTTCATTCTAACCAAACACGGGCTGAGGTTGAAGAAATGTGATCTGGTCTGGTTTTTAAGTCTTTAAGGTTTAACATGTAAAATTATTTGCGAGGTTTTTTGCTCTTATGTATCCTCCGTTCTTTTGAATTTGAATATACCGCCGGTTAGGGACAAGGAAATGCAATCTCGTGAGCTGGTGGTAATCTAGCCACAATGTGATATATTTACTATCCGAAAATAAATAATAAATAAATAAATTCATTATAATTCCTACTTGTGAAATTGTCACTAACACGCCATTTTATACAAGTTTTCTGATGTTTTTTGCATTAGCTGCCACAAAAGTTGATGGCCATCTGAGGAAAATCTTATTCAGTGCCAGTAATCTTATTTCGGCTTCCGCAATTGTTGGTGGGGTCTAATGTCCTATTCGTTGCATTAGCCACCACAAAAGTTGATTGCCATCTTAGGAAAATGTTGATTCATTGCGGGGGGACTTATTTTACCCTTTCCTTTTACAATACATGTGGGTTCAGCAACTGTTGGTGAGGGTTAATGTCAGCAGCCCACAAAAGTTGTTGGCCGTTTGAGGAAAAATTTACGCAGTTAATGGTCTTGCTCCTCTTTTTATAATGCATGTGAGTTTCTTTGTTTTATGGGGTCGAACACTCACAAGATTCACAAATATTATAGAAAAAGATTGAATAACTTCTTCGTCTTAAACATTTATCTAAGGAAATTAATTGGGATATTATCGTGATTCGGATAGCAACCTGTCAATCTTTAAGTTTGTCACCTTACTCCAACTTGTAACGGAAAAAAACATATAATTCTTTTGGAAAGGTTATAGAGTTGCTTTGTGCTAGGTATGGGTAAATGTGGTTTGTTCGATTGAAAAAAAATGCTCAAATACTGTGGGTCCTGTTTTTGTCTTTGGTCCCCGACCTCTTCGAGCAGACCTGACCTGGCTGCTGGTGTTGAAACATAGGTTACACATCTTTCATGTGTTTTATTAGTGGCTGCCTTTTATTGATGAGAGAAATGGGACATTTTAGAATGTAATATTTAAGTCTCAACAAAAACCCCAAGGCATTGATATGATGGTTAAGGCGTGGAGTCTAGGCGTCTGCTCCTTCCTAAGTCTTATGTTTAAAATATCTTAGGTGCAATTAACTTCTTAAGGCTGCCACTAGGGCTTTTAGCCTAATAATTACGGGGATACACAAGTTTTGGGATTAGTCGAGATGTATGCAAATTGGTATAGACACCTGATTAGCAAAAAAAAATTTTAAGTCTCCATTGTGTTTGGATCTTAAATTTTGCAAGAAGAAAATGAAAAAAGAAAGGCAAATACTAATATTTTGCCTAGTTGTACATATTTTCCAACAGCTTGTACAACCAATAAAACATAAAGACACATGCTAGTAAAGTCCAAGAAAAATAAATAAATAAATAAAACAGGTATAGAAAAAAACTGAAAGAAGTTTTTCTTTTAATTATTTGATAAGAAAATGATTAGATATATATCAGAAAATTCAAGTTTTGTTTGGTTATTCATATAAAAAACAATATATATAATTCAGTTTTCTTTCCCTTATTAAATTCAAAGTTCGAACATGCCATTAACGTTTGGAGCCTCAATCTTATCATCATCAGGGGTGGGGTAGTATAGTGTTCAGTGTTGTCTTCTTAATAATCGATTGTGAAAAGGATATTGCTAAATTCATAACCATTTTTTTATGGCAATATCTATACCCTATGGGCCTCAAAGTTGGGAAAGAGGGACTGTTAGATCCAAAGTATGGAGAACCATCCTAATGGTTCACAAACTTTTAAATTATGTGTTTATAGTGAAATCTTGACAAGGTTTGAGACCTCGCATAATGCTCAGTGTTTATTCCTAATTTCCTAAGGTTGACGAACCCTATTCGATTTTCATGGTGGGTTTTGATGATACAGTAAACTCGATAGCCTTTCTTGGATCAATGCTTAGAGCTTGCAATGTAGCTACAGGCTAACAAATCATACTAGGCATTGGCGGAGTGTCGGCCCAATACTCTCCAATACTTAAGTTAGCACAGTTGGGAGATTGACAATGGAATGTAGACTAGTAAAAGAATAGTGTACCTTTTCATGGAGTTATGTCCCTTCTTTATAGTAGGCTTGTTCCGTGATCTTAGTGTGATTGGTTGCCCCCAATCGTGGGGGAGTAATTTGAATTGATTCTGATTCCCTGAATCGTGGCAGGCTGTTTATGGATAATGATTCATTAAGAGGATTACGGATGGAATCTTGGATCTCCAGCTATTGTTGGCCCGCCTAAACCAGATCTCCAGCTGTTATTGAGCCGCCTAGACAAGACCTGTTGCTTTCCTCATGGTCTGGCATACTCGCGGTGGGAGCGCCCAGGCCTACAAGGTTCTCTTGATCGGCATAATCATATTAGTACTCATCAGTTGCCTTCCATTCCAAAAGTCACATGCATTATGGCTAAGTGGAATGATTGGCCAGCCCAAGATGACGTGGTTGCGTGTCTTGATGAGCTCACTTCGTTTGGGTTGCACCCAGAGGTAGTCATTATAGCGACGCATCCCTTCGATCATGATGACGTACAATAATGCAGCAGTTGCGAAGGTATCTGATTGGTTGAAGTCCCCTGTCTCGCACTACGTGCTCTTGCTGTCATTAGGCACATAGAAACAAGCCACGTGGTTTGATCCCTACCCTTGGATCAGTTTGATCTGCTCACGCGAAATTTGGCAATTTCACTCCTCCTTCGACACTTTGAATTCTTGCCCAATACTTACCGATTTTGTTGGTTCCCTCGCTTTCGAAGTGCCCCTTTAAAAGCCGTTGTGCTGAAATATCTAGTAAATTTCTTCTCCCTTATTGCTCTTGCATTCTTGTTTCACTCTATGGCATGCCATACTCGTTCTAGGGGGGTATTCTCTCTGTTGTGTCCATTTTTTGATAACCCATAGCGTTGCCCCCAATTTTGCTAGGTTCACACATAATCCTAGCTTTGTAAGTCAGGTGTTTGCTGATTTGATCGATCCGGTCCGAAGTGCCTTCGAAGCCTCCAATCTACTAGGGGCCTTAGGAACTATGGTGAACCCTAAGGATTTGGATTCCTCCTCTGCCACACGTAATGATGATGCCTTTAGGGTTTTCTCAGGCCCCCAGCCTAGGCCTAGTGCTTTGGAGGAAGTAGATGGTCGTCCCGGTGAGGTGGTAGAAGTTTCTTCACCAGATAACTTGGTAAGGGTGACAACTGAGCCTCTCGACGAGGATATTGTAAAGGCGGCAGCTAACCTAGGGGGGGTCGATGCGGTCGCTGGGGGAGGCATGGAATGTGTTACCCAACACGAGCCTCCTGAGACAACCACGGATCAAATGGCATGGGTGGAGCGTGTGTGCCAAATTCTCGAGACTATTTTATTTAGGATGCCTAACAAGGGAGATCGGGCGAATCAACCCATGGCTGGTAAGATTGTCATGTATGAGGAGGCCATCTTGTCTGGAATAAGGCTCCTATTTCCCCCATTGGTTAGGGAGCTTTTGGACAGGCTTAACCTAGCCCCAGCCCAGTTAACCCCCAACTGCTGGACCTTTTAATTGGTTGCATGGTGTTATGGGAGGCATTCAGCATGGGCCAGAAGCACCTAACCGTAAATAAATTTTTGGACTACCAAAAAATGGTAGAGTCTGGTGCCGGTTCCTTGCACTTTTCAGCGAAGCCAACTATGATTAAACTTGACAATTATCCCAGCTCACTCAAGGGCTGGAAAAAAAAAGTTTTCTTTGTCTATAGAGATGGGTGGGAGATCCCCAGCTAGGACCAAGCGTCAAACTCTGTTTGAGTTTGTAGGGAGTGGGGCCAGCCTAGTGCTCAAGGTGCGACTTAGGGCTCTTTGTTGTCTTGGGGGAATTCATGCTTAACCTTGACTTAACCTCGCTTTTCATTTTCCTTTTCTTCTACAACTCGAAGAGCCTGGGATCAGTCGGCCCAATAGAAGGAGAACATTGAAAAGGCGAAGGCTCATCTTGTGAAAGACTTTGGTGCTCTGGTGAAAGCTAAGTTGTGGGTATGTACCTATTCGGCCCAAAGCCTACTATTCCTGCCTTAAGAACTGAGCACCTGATTGGTAAATGTTCTAAACCTAGGCTACTCTCATGGCTGATCTTATCAGGGCCTTATTATATCTGTTTGTAGGTCTAATTCTCAACCCTCAGGCGACCACCAAAGAGCCTTTAGAGAGTGCGCATTTTTGTTTTTCTCTAGCATGTTTTTACGTTTTTCCTGTAGCTGTAGACTTACGACGTTGGTTACTATGCAAGACTACTGTGTTGGCCCAAAAGGTAACCTAAGAGGGGGGTGAATTGGGTTTTTTGAAGATTAATAACAATTAAGATTAATTAAAATTAATCTGAACAATGTAATAGTGATCAATCTATATGTAATGCAATGTAATCAGAAGAATAAAAAAAAACAGAGCAATAGAAAGAACACAAAGGGTTACCAAGGTTCAACCACAATTCGTGGTCTACGTCCTCACCCCAAGATTCCCTTGAAGTCTTCCTCCACTATGTAATCTCCAATTACAAATGGGTGATGATTGGTCAAGTGCTCACCTCACTATATACACAATAACTTCTTCCTAAATTCTTCAGCCACCAAGTGGTTTTGTTCAAGTTCCACTCAAACTTACAAGAGTTTTTTCTTCCACAAGAGAACTCTTAAACTCTCACTTACAAGTGTATAAAGATATACAATCGATTTACAAACTTTCTAACAAGAGTGGATTAAACAATCAAAGCTCACACAGTGAAGACAAAGAAAATGTTCAGAATATTCAGTTTGATCAGTCAATGGATATTTGTTTCTTGTCTCTCTTGTTGTATAAATGCAGTTGAAAGCTTGTATATAAACCCCTGTATTGATTTCATCTATTGGAGGTTGTTGGGGTTTATTTAATGTACGTCCAGTCTGTTATAACATTCGAAAAACTAACCGTTATATCCCAGGGGTTGACTCTAGGCTTAAAGGGTTAACACTTCTGGTCTGCATTGTTAGATGTTGTCCACTATCTCCATGAGTCGGCTCTTCATATTCATAAGTCGGCTCATTGATCATTCTGTCTTCGAGTTATTTCTCTTCTGTCTTCATGAGTCGGCTCTTCATTTTCATGAATCGACTCATTGCACAGAAATCTTGCTTCAGTCTTCATGAGTCGGTTCTTTATATTCAAGGGTCGGCTCATTGCTTATTTGGTCTTCAAGTTTTTGCTTCTTTAATCATGAGGCAACTCTTCATTTCCATGAGTCGGATCATTGCCCAGAAATCTTCATTCTGTCTTTCAGTGATCAAACTCTTCTTCAGCAATAATATAAGATCTTCAAAGAGTTTTCTCTTTGGGATATGATGATCAATCATAACTCTTTAACTCATCAAAGTTAACTTCTATTCAATTTGGATTGAATCAATCACTTGATATTCATCTTTTCTTGATTTTCAAACTATTAAGGCTTCATTCTCTCAATGCTAAGCTCTTTTGCCTATCTTTCTCTTTTATCGCCGAGCTCTTTCTTTCGTTGCCAAGCTATTGCTTTCATTGTTGATTTCTTCTCTTTGTTGGCAATTCTTCTTTTTTCTTTAGAATCATCTCAATGAGACTTTTGTAAGCTTGATGAAGTCTCTTCATACATATTGTATTCATTGATTCTTTATATCTTAGAAGAATTCTTTACTTGGATTCTATGTAGAGATCAGACAATAAAGATGAATAGACATCCTTCATCAGGTTATCTTGACTTTGATCTTTGCACACTAAATAAAGTCTTCTCTTGAACTTTTTTAATTTTCTTCATATTTATATCATCTTCAACTGACTTTAGCACACTCTGATGAAGTCTTCAATCCCTTTTACTGCAATATAACTTCATTAAGTCTATGCATACTTGATGACAGCCTTATTTGAACACATTCAATCTCTTCGAATACAAAACATTTGTTTGAAGTAGAAATAGGTGTCAATGCTCTGTTTGATTCATTACATAGCTCTTGGAGTTCATGGCTTGATCGTAAGCATGCTGTGCATTCACTTTGACATGTATTAGACTTAAAGTTAAATTTAAAGTCTAAATTATAAACTTTATTAATCTGCACACTAAGTAAATGCAATAGTAAAATAACATAAGGTTTAGTTATCATCAAAATCATCATGGGGACCAACCTTGAGTCAACATACTGTCTGAAAACCTAGCTATGGCTGAGAGAATTCTTAACAAGTGTCAAGTGGAGCAGTTGATTGGTCAAATCGGCAAGTCTCTAAGCAGCAAGTCCCGATACAAACGAATGGCGTTCCAATTTGGGCAGGCCCTGAAGTCGGTCTCTAAGAAGGCCAAGCTGGCCGCCATTCGTATGAGCAAAGAGAATAATGTTAGCACATTTGTTCCTGCTTCTCCCAAGTCTGTCTCCCCATCCCTGAGTGGTGTTGAAGCCACTGTTGTCAAGAAGGGGTTAGTGCCTCCCCTTTCATCGATTTTGGTCTCTAGTGCTTCTGGGACATCTAGGACATCTAGTGGCCAAACTCCCACTGTCTTGCTGCCTACCCATGAAGAAATCCTGGTCGCTTATCTGGCCAAGATAGTTTTCAACGATTGGAATCTGGCTATGGAGCAAATGAAGGCGGTGGCCACTTCTTCAGATATGGAACCCTTGAAGGGGGATTTCACTATTATGCTCACCCAAGACTTTTTTCATGATCTTGGAAAGGTGATATGAGTTTAGACCTTACCAAGTTTCCTCCCTTCTCATTCTAACCTCCTTGACTTTGGTTTGTAGGTAATCGTCAGGCTGGTTTGCTTAGGACAACATTAGATTTTTCACGACGCTCAGCTGGATGAACAGAAGAAAGAGTTGATCGAGTCCTCAACACAGGTCAGAGTTTTGAATATGCAATTGGGGATAATGGAGAAAGCAACCCAGGAGCTTAATGCTGCTAGAGCTGAATTGAAAACTCTTGGCAAGGTTCTTAAGGCCGAAAAGGCGTCGCGTCCTACGGCGGAAGGGAAGGTTATTGATGCTGAAAAGGCCTTTGAGGTAGCCTTGGCCAGGGCTGAGCGAGCCTAGAAGGTGGCCTCGGAGAAGGGGGATATGCTAAGTACGATGGCATCCCTCCAAAGATCTACCGAGCACAACGTTGAGCTAGCTGATGCTTTTAAGCAAGGCTTTGAGGATTGCAAGCTGACTGTGGCCAAGCTTTTTTCAAATCTCGACTTCTCAGTCATGGAGATGTAGGAGGACTCTGTCTCTATTACTATTGATGGGGACGGCCTTTAGGTGGTGGTTGATGATGCTTAGTCATGAGTGCTTGTTTTTAATTTTTATGTATAGATGATGGTAGCGGCCTTTGGTTTTACCGCCTTTATGAATATTGTAGTGGTATTGTTTCCCCTTTCATTTTGTATGTCTTGCTGACCTGGCATTTTTACACTTTGTTTACTGATCTATTCCACTCTGTCCTCAAGTTTGCATGCCTGGTCTTAAACAATCATGTAGATTTGACTCTTTGACCAAACAAAGTGCCCTTGGGGCATTGTGCATATGGGGTTGGTCATTGCTAGCTAATGTCCATGTCGTCAATACTATCAGGCGTTTTGACTGCTTTTGTCACACCAATTGTCGTGTCAAAGCTTACTTGGTACCGTCGTTTGGGGATATATTCATTAATGCCTTTTATTGACATTAATGTGGGAGGTTAAACGTCAGGAGGCTCTTCAATACTTAATTAGTGTATATATACACTAGGGTGATACATCTGAAAAACAGGGAAAAAACGGTTTACATATTCATACCTTGTTAGCCTCTTGCATTTGTTTTTCTCGGAGTCTACTTTCTAGAAGTCGAGTGTTTGCAATGAATTTTGATGTTGTGCTTTCCTTGGTACACCTTCTTTGTTCTGGGATTGGGAGGTTTTGGAAATTACTTTCTACGGCTTACATATTTCTTGATGTATAAAGGAAGCACTGAGTGGAGTGCAAGACCTTATCTTGACTTAGTAAAAGGATTCGCTGCCTTCTTTGCTCTGTCATCTAAGGGTTTGGTTTCTGCCTCGGTTGCTCCAAGCTTCACCTCGAAAGGGGCTACAGAGGGGGATTTTATATCTTACTGAATCATCTGTGCTTCGGGCCAGGTGTTGCGAGGAGATATCTTATAGAGGATATGGGCCACCCATTTCTCCTGTCGAAGATGTTCACTTATCTAGGTTGATAATGCTGAGGAGCTCCTCATCAAACAAAGTTTTCTATTTTTGTAGTAGTAAAAGATAGCTTTGTAGTATTGCCATGTAATATGAAATTTGTAAATTGTTATAATACAATAAAATTGCCTTTGTTCGTACCTAGGAAATACTATAATCTTATAACTTTGCTATGTGCTTGTTTTTGCTTCGTGGAATATTGGTGTGAGTTGTGATCATGGCGACCCTAGCGTCAAATTTATTCCTTTGCCTTGAGTCATTGATTTCTTAGTGGTTAGATTTGTAGGCCATTAAAACAGTAAGTTGTTATTTATCGTTGCCTAATTTTCCTTAGCAACTGTTATTATCATGCTTTGGTTCAGTCCTTTGACTCTTTTGGAAGGCTTGTTAGGTGATTCCATTCTAAAAGTGTAATCTTTGTCCCCTAACTAAGTGTTTGATAGCCTCTATTTGGGTGTTAGTATAGATTTTTAGTAATAAACTGATCTAAAATATTTTTTTTATATGTATTGTAGGTTTTTGGTGATAAAATGGTGGAAAAAGGGCTTAAAGAGGAGAAAACTGTCTGGACAGACCGTTCGGATGGTTAAACCGTTCGAACGGTGCGTTCGGACAGACAAATGACCGTTCGGACACCCCGTTCAGACAGGCGAATTACTGTTCGAACGGTGCGACAGATATTGGAGTTCCAGAGTCTATATTTCCCGTCCAAAGTCGTTCCAGAGGCGATATTTTTCATCCAAAGCAGTTCCAAAGTCGTCTTTTTTCGTTCGAAGAAATAGAAAGTCGAGTTTCCTCGTCCGAAGACCGTCCGAACGGTTATAGCACCGTCCGGACGGTGTGTCCAAACGCATATCGGACGTACTTTGGACGCACTTCGGTGCAGATTTGCCCTATGACCTAGCAGTCAAAGAAAAAACTGGGTTAAGTTAGATTTTAGGGTTTTAGCTGCGAGTAGAGAGGGAAAATAGGGGAAAATCATGTATTTTGCTTAGATTTACTTTACTTTGTTGTATTTAGGGCTTTGGGAAGTATTTAGATAGATTTCTTGGGTTGGTTTAGTGTAATCTTTCACATTTTCTACATTTCAATATATATTCACTTTTGATTTAAAGTCAAGATATTGTCTCTACACTTTGGAAAGCTCTCAACCATGAATTTTTCAAGCTAAACTCATTGTTTGGGAACAAATGTGAAGATCTACCAAGGAATACATGGAAAATGAAATAGGAGTTCTCGAATCTTGTTGAATATCTATTTTGCTTATTTTTTCTCTAATTATATTAGAATTAATTGTTGTAGAACTCTTAGACCTATAATCATAGTTAATAACATGTGATTTATTTCTAAAGAACCCATAAATTGTGATAAAACTTAATTCCAAAATAATTAGAAATCCCTAAAATTTTAAAGCTAAACTTTCCGAATCAAGGGCCTTTAGACTGTTCTTGATTTAAGTTAACCCAAACTCCTTCTTTCAAATTCCATGTTAGAATTGGTAGATTGGAACATATAAACCCAAACCCCCTTTTTAACCAAGTTAAATCTCGTGCTCATTTGGAATTTCGGTTAAATTAAGAGTTAATTTAGTTATAAGTGTGGTTGTTGAAGTAGAATGTTCATAATTGTCAATTTTCTTTAGCTAGAATCAAGCTGTAGGTTTCAATTTCAACTCAATTGTTTGCCTAATTGCTAGTAAACCAAACCCTCAAACACCAAAAGATTTTCGGTCAAATTTTAGCTAACATAGCAATCGATTTCACTCTTGGTTTGCGGTTACAATTTGAATACATTTCTAAACTCTACTCGTTTTTATTGCTAAATTGGCACAGGTCTCATGGGAGAACACGATAGTGGGAGTACCCCACTTAAACTACAAGCACCTCCATCGCGGTGAGCGTGGATGGGACGAGTCATTAGGCTCCTTTTTCTGTGATTTCCTAACCTGCATTGTTATCACCGGGCACTTGGGCTCTCCTGGTCTGCCTGTGGGCAGTCGGGCCTATTGAGGATCTTCATCCCTTGGCTATTTTCGATAATCTATAAGGTATCACCCCTTGGCTCTCATGGGCTGCCTCTGGGGTAGCAAGATTCATTGGGGATTTTCGAGGTACCACCCCTTGGCTCTCCCGACTAGCCTTGCGGCTAGCGAGCACAATGGCTCTCCTGAGCTGCCTCTGTGGCAGCCGAGCTCATTAGGGATTTTTCTTCCTTGGCTATTTTCAGGAAACTATAAGGTAGCACCCCATGGCTCTCCCGGCCAGCCTATTGGTTGGTGGGCACAATGGCTCTCCCGAGTTACCTTTGCGGTAGTTGGGCTCATTGGGATTGTTGACGTACCACCCATTGGCTCTCCCGTCTAGGTTTTCGACTGACGGGCACAATGGCTCTCCTGGTCTACCTCTAGGGCAGTTGAGCTCATTGGGGATTTTCAATGTACTACCCTTTGGCTCTCCCGGCTAGCCTTTTGACTGTCAATCATAATGGCTCTCTCGATTTGCCTTTGGGGCAGCGAGGCCCGTTGGAGGCTTTCTTTTCTCGTACGTTAGGTATTTTTGGAGGCGGTAGCGTTCGGTCCCCCATTGTCTTTATGGGTTCCTTTAAAGGGTAGCGAGAGAATATTGACTGTATCTCTTTTTTATTTTTGTGCCGCGAATGATGCCAGTGGTGGAAATGGAAAGTAGTCCTCTTAGACTTCTCATCTCTGTCTTTATTACGCCATCTCGTCTTATTTAAATAGGTGTTTACCTTAGAACTTTCTGTGTTCTGTAGCCTGCGCCACCTAAGATCTTCTTAGCTTTTCGACTCTTATAATCCTGGTGATGGCTTCGGATTTCTCTATTATAGTTGTTGTCTGTGATTCCTTATGGTTCGGCTGGAGTCAGAAAAGGGGAGGTGGTTCTTGTGGAGTATCAATTCACCACCCGAAACCCCCCATTATTTTGTCCTTTCCAGAAAGCATGCTTCCTCCATTACTACTGTCAACAATGTTCGACCGTCGCATTGCATTTGATTGCTTCATCTTAGCTGGGCAAGTTGGGGTTGTGGTGCTGTTGTGGTGCAGCGGTATTCATCTTCCACCTTTCTTGTGGACACTAGGTGTAAAGTTGATTTCTACCTTTACAATCATGCCCTTTTCCTCTTATACTTTAGTGTTTATGATTTCTCTGCTTTCTTTTAGATGGGGTTTCCCATACATCATGTACCAGTGTTTCTGCCTTTGAATAAAAAACTTCCTACATTATTCAATTATTTTATGTTTTTTTTTCTTACTATACTTTCGCCTTTGCAAATAAGAACATGAAACTTGATAATGAGAACATGGAATTTTATAATAATAATAGGCCAGAAACAATTAATTTTCTGAAAGATACATCAAATGTGATACTTTCTCAAGTGTTGTGCATTCCAGGGGTGAGGTAGCTCTTCCCCATCCATGGTCTTGAGCCAATATGTTCCCGGCCTGTTGAACCCCAAGATTTCATAAGGTCCTTCCTAATTGGGTCCTAACTTCCCATATCTGAGATTCTTTGTTGATTGGTTGACTCTTTTTAGCTCCAGGTCTTCTTGTTTAAACTCTTTAAGTTTTACCTTGGTGTTGTGATATTGGGCCATCATCTACTTGTACGCTGTTGATTTAATCGCAGCTTGGTCCCATTCTTTGTCAAGTAGGTCGAGGCTAGCTTTCAGGGCTTCTTCATTAGCTTACACTTGAAAGTTAGTCGTCCTGGCTGTAGGGAGGCCGATCTCCACTGAGATGACAGCTTTTGTACTGAAGGTGAGGGCGAATGAGGTGCTACTGGTTGAAATCTGGGCTGTGGTCAGGTGTGCCCGCAATATGCTTGGGAGTTCCTCAGCCTAGTTCCCTTTAGCTTCTTCCAACTCTGTCTTAAGCAGGTTCCGATTGGTAACCTCCATCTGTCCGTTGGCCTGGGACTACATGGGGGAGGAGTAATGGTTTTTTACACCCAAACCCGCACAGAAACTCTGGAATTTTCCCCCCTCGAACTGTTTGCCATTGTTGGAGATGATAACGGTTAGAATGCTAAACCTACAATTTATTAACTTCCAGACAAAATCGATTATCTTCCCTTCAGTTATCCTTGCCAGTGGATCGGCTTCTACCCACTTGGTGAAACAGGCAATGGCCACCACCGCGAACTTTATCTAACCCTTGCCTTAGGGAAGGGGTCCAAGAAGATCTATTCCTCATTGAGCCAATGGCCAAGGGCTAGAAATAGGGGTGAGTGGTTGCGACAGCTATCTAGGGACGTCAGCGAATCTTTAGCATATGTCACACTTCTTAAAAAAGTCTTTCGAGTCTTTGGCAATGGTTAGCCAAAAGTAACCGGTTCGAAGAGCCTTGTGTGCCAACGATCTGTTGCACGAGTGGTTCCCGCATATTCCCTCGTGAATTTTTCGTAGGACATATTTTGCTTCGTAATCTGATGCACATTTGAGGAGCTGTAGGGACAAACCTCGCTTGTAGAGTCTATCATCGATCATGGTGTATCTGCTTGCTCTTAGTCGGGTCTTTCTTACTTTGTCTTTGTTTTCTGGTAATTCCCTGACAGCTAGTTACCTCATCATTGGGGCAGCCCAAGTGACCGTTATCGCGACATGGGACACCTCTAAAACTGGGGTGATGCTCGAGGAAGGGATAAGTTCCACCATGACTGTCTAGTCTCCTTCTCCTTGATCTGCAAATTCCAGTCTTGCTAATCTGTCTGCATCTGTGTTTTCGTCCTTCGAGACTTTCCTTACTTCAAAGTGGGCAAAGACTTTGGACAAGGCTTTTACCTTTTCCAAGTATGCCAGCATGCTGTCTTTCTTAGCTTTGTACTCCCCGCTGATCTGCTTGACAACCAACTGGGAGTCATTATAGACTAGTGCATGTTCGTCTTCGAAGTGGCAACCTAGCCAGATTCTGGCCAGTAATGCCTCGTATGAGCTTTTCACTGTCTAGGGTGGTCAACACCACCCCTGCCCCACTCGCATGGTGATTAGATGAGCCGTCAATGCTTAATACCCAAATGGGACCGATGGAGAACTAGTTCTAAGTCGGAGCCTCCACGAGGTGCCCTGCAGGTGTCTGTGGGTTGGTGAACTCTGCAAGGAAGTTGCCATGGCTTGTCCGTGGATCACTGTCCTAGGTTGTTATTGCACTTTAAATTCTCCAAGCTTGGCCGACCATTGCACCAGTCACTTTGAAGTATCTGGCTTTTGTAGCGCCCTCTGTAGTTGTTGATCTGTCAAGACCACGATCGTGTGAGATTGAAAATATGGTCGGAGCCTTCAGGCTACCGTTACAAAGGCGAATGCTAGTTATTCAATTTTGGTATAGTGCTGATCTACTCCTCTTAGGGTCTGACTAGTATAACATACTAGCTTTTATATTCCCTATTCCTCTCTAACTAGGGCCGAGCTGACAGCCATTGCTGAGATGGCCAAATAGAGGTATAACTCTTCTCATGTCACTGTTCGGCTAAGCAAGGGCACTGAGTTTAGATATTCTTTTAGTTGGGGCAAAGCGTGCCCATATTCCTACTTCCTTTCAAAAGTCTTTCTCAAAACTTTAAAAAAATAAAAGCATTTATCAGTGAACTTGGAGATGAATCTATTGAGCACTGCCACTCACCCCACCGATCGTTGGCCGTCTTTCACAATTCTAGGGAGTTGCATGTCGAGGATGGCTTGGACTTTCTCTAGGTTTGCCTCTATGCCCCTACTGGACATCGTGTACCCAAGGAATTTTCTAGATGAGACTCTGAAAGTACACTTGGCAAGGCTCAGCTTCATCTGGTGCGTCCGTAATGCCGCAACTATCTCCTCCAGGTCAGCCAAGTGGTGGTTGCTCTTGTTGCTTTTAACCAGCATGTCATTAATATATACTTCTACGTTTCTGTCAATTTGTACTTTGAACATGTTGTTGACCAGTCACTAGTAAGGTTCCTTTGCATTATTTAAATCAAAAGGCATAATATTGTAATAGTATAGCCCCTGGTCTGTTATGAAAGGTCGTGTTCTCCCTATCTTGCTCCACTATCTTAATCTGGTTATACCTTGAAAACGAGTCCATGAAGCTCAGCATTTCATGTCCCGTCGTTGAGTCTACCAGCAAGTCAATCCAGGGCAGGGGAAACTGTCTTTCGGGCAGGCTTTGTTGAGATTAGTAAAGTCGACACACATGCACCACTTGTCGTTGGGTTTCTTCACCAGAACAATGTTGGAAAGCCAGTCGGGATAATGGGCCTTACATACGAACCTGGCATTCAGTAGCTTCTTTATTTCTTCAACGATAGCATTGTTTCTTTCTGGGGCAAAAACTCATCTCTTTTATCGGACTAGTTGGTAAACCTGACTGATATTGAGATTATGGGACATTACCTTTAGGTCGATGATTGGTATATCCTCATGGGTACAAGCAAAGACGTCGGCATTTTCCCTGAAGGAGGTAGTTAACGTACCCCTCAGCTCAGGATCGAGTGTTGAGCCAATCTTTGTTGTCTTTTTGGGTTAGCCTTCCACGATCTGTACCTCAACTAGGTCCTCGACTAGCTCTCCTTGTACGAGTTCCTCTTTGTCTCGGACATTAAGGTCGTCAATCACAATGGTCTATTGGGGTCTATTCTCTTTGAGGGAAGCCATATAGCACTCCCTCGCAGTAGCAGAGCTCCTCTACACCCCTATTTTTTGGGAATTCCATCACAAGGTGATAAATGGACGCGACTGCGCGGAGCTGGTTGAGAGACGTTCGTCCTAGGATGGCATTGTAGGCAGAGGGGCAGTTGATGACCAAGAAATTTACCATCTTGATGATTTGTTAGGGGGCGGTGCCTACGGTTACTGGAAGGTCGATGGTGTCGAGAGGTACCACTTGGTCCCTGGTGAACCTGGCCAAGGGCGAGAGCATTTGCTGGAGTTTCTCTCTGTCGATTTTCATTTGATCGAAAGCCTAGGTGAATAGTATGTCTGTCGAGCTACCACTGTCAACCAGGACCCTTTTGGTTGCAAAGTTTGCCAGTACTATGGTTACCACTAAAGGGTTGTCGTGGGGTTAGTAGAGTCCTGTCACGTCCTTGTCCGCGAAGAAAATTACAGTTATCATGGAACCTTACCTAGCCTTTCTGTCATCAAGACTTCTCCCCGGTCTTGGGTTCTAGCTTTCTCGCATGGCTTTTTCTGGATGCGCTAGACCCTCTGCCTCCAGCTGGGCCACCCGCAATGACTCTGATCTCTCCAATCAGTTGCTGGTTTGGTTCTACCCTATGTAGGCTTGGAGGCCATGGTGGTTGTTGTTGTTGTTGGTTAGTACAGGGGTCCACTTGCCACAAATTGACCCAGTTTTTGTCTTTTAATGAACCCTTCGAGCTACCGCAGCAAGTCTGTGTAATCTTCTGTGTCATGGCTATGATCGCTGTAGAAGTGGTAGTACCTGGACTGGTCCCTCTAACCTGGGGCGGACCTCATTTTGCCAGGCCACTGGAGTAATGGGTCTAAGTGGACTTGGAACAATACCTGCTACAAGGGTGCATTGAGAGGGGTGTAATTGTCAAACCTCCTCTTGGGGGCCTCAGCTCTGGATGTGGGTTGGCCCACCATTCGGGATGCTTTGGTGTTTCGATCATCAGTGTTCGCCTCGGCCCCCCTTTTCTTCTTGTTTGGGCGGTCCTCTACCCTTTTTACCCCATCGAACCTGACATTAAAGGCGTCCTCCGAGTTCATGTGCTTTTAAGCGCAGAGCATCAACTCTGTCATATTCTTGGGTGGCTCTTTAAAGAAAGAGAAGAGGAACTTGTGGGATCATACTCCACTGATGAATGTCGTGATGGCTACCTTGTCATTGAGGTCATCCACTTGTAGGGTTTCCTTATTAAGTCTGGCCATATAGTCTCGAAAGGACTCCTCCTTCTGCTATTTCACGTTGAGCAGGCATGTCATCGGTCAGCACTACCTCTAGCCACCGATGAAGTGGCTCACGAACAGCTTACTTAGCTAAACAAATAAAGCTATCAATCCTAGATTCAATTTGTTGAACTAGATTCGGGCTAACCACTTAAGGGTGGTGGAAAACACTCATCACATGATCTCATCCCGTACTGCTTGAAGGTGCATTAGGGCCTTGTAGGTCTCCAGGTGATCCAATAGGTCTTTGTGCCCATCAAATATCTCGAGAGTGGGCATTTTGAACTTCGGGGGTAAAGGCCTTTCCATCATCCCTTGAGAGAAGGGTAGGTCAGTCTAGTTAACGAAGTCATTAACTGTTGTTGGGTTTTTTGCTCTAACGGCCTCCATGACCCCAACTAGTTGGGCTCACATGGTTCTGAGTTGGTCATCCCAGAAGTTGGGTGCATCCATCATCTATCTGATTCCTCCAGTTATCGTGATGGTTCGTCTATCGGGAGAGTGTCGATGTCAATCATCTGCATGGCTTTAATCCTCATTAGCAGAATTTGATCATTGGGTGTTATCTTTACCATCATGACTCCTGTTGTCATAGTCGATGGGAAGGGTGGACAGCGCTAGTGGGATCCACTGTATCAACTCCTGATTCAGTGGTATCAGTTGTTGTAACCCCGCTGCTAGGGTGGCAACCTGTTGCTCCAAGGCCACAATCCTATTGGTGTCATGAACCTCTCCTTGGGCGGCGGCCCCCCTTGACTTGCGTTCTAAGCCATTGATCAAGTATCAACCATGAAAATGAAAATAAAAGTCAAATGATTCTCACGAACGGCGTCAACTAATGATATAATAAACTCGATAGCCTTCCTCAGATCAATGCTCAGAGCCTGCAAGGTAGCTAGAGGCCAACAGATCGTACTAAGCACCGGTGAGGTACCAGCTTAATACTCCCTGATGCCTAAATTAGCATAATTGGGAGATTGAGAATGGAATGTAGACTAGTAAAAGAATGGCGTACCTTTCCATGGAGTCGTTTCCCTCCTTTATAGTAGACTTGTTCCGTGATCTTAGCTTGATTGATTACCCCCAATTCTGGGGTAATTTGAATTGATTCTGATTCCCTAAATTGTGGCGGGCCATTTGTGGATAATGATTCATTGAAAGGATCATGGATGGGATCTCGAATCTCCAGCTGTTGTTGGGCCACCTAGACCAGACCTGTTGCGTTCCTCCTGGTCTGGCATACTAGCGGTGGGAGCACCCAAGCTTGCGAGGTTCTCTTGATTGGCATTGTCATATTGGTACTCATTAGGTTAGAACCTAGTTACTAGAAAATTCTGTTGGAGTAGGAAAACCATTTTTCACAAAAGCATGTTTCCGAAATCAATACGAATTTCTTTTGAAAATTTTGAAGAAATATTCCGTTTGCTTTTGAAAAACTTTTCAGATACTCTTGGGATATTGAAGGGAAAGTTTTCATATACTTTTGCGTTATCTTTGGATCCCGAATGAAAGAAAATGAGGAGGAATAGAAAATGAAATTACTCTTGTTGTTTGATTATAAGAAAAAAATTGTAAATAAAAGAAATGAATGAGAAATTCATGATCTCTCATTTCTCTTTACCTTTGTTATTGATAAACGCGTATTCATTTCCGTCTTGTTTTTTCAATCTAACCAAACAAAAGCATTAAATTTGGTATTTAATTTTTGTTACTTTTTCATTCCCTTTTTCTTTTCTTTTTCCTTTACCTCAATAAATCTGAGATCCATATATAGCATTAGGATATATATTGAGAAGGAACTCCAAAATCTAAAGGAAATTAACTAGTGGGAAACTAACTACTAAGGAATTCATTTTAAACAATGTTTTTCTAAAAATTTCATTTAAGAATTTCGATAAAGCTTTTACTTCTGTTTCGCAAAAGTTTCCTATGAAGATTCATATTAAGTTTCCTATTTGATTCTTGATCATTTACTAGCTTTTCGTTTCCCTATCATTTCCCGCTTTCCCTTCCTATACTAGTAACTATGGGTTAGAGTTTGCATTGGTGGTGAGTTTGCTAATTAGAAATTATATACATCTAATCTTACACTTAAAGCCATATGTCTAGTTTTCAAGAGACCAATACAAAACAAATTTTTCTTGGCCAAACTTTATTCCATGGGATGAGTTGAAGAATACAATTCCATCGCTTTCTTAAGCTTAGTAATCAAGAGAGACTTCTCCATGAAAATGCAAGAAAATGCATATTAGCTTTCCTTATTACTCAACTATTTTAATGAAAATTTTGAACTTTCTATGTGGAGCCCTCCTTGTTGACCATCTTGGGCAAAGTAGCTGCAAAGGTGTGGGTAATTAAAACTCCTATAAACAAATATAAGTTGTTTTGAAATATGTCACATGCAACATGCAAATTGAAGTAGTCTTGGAGAATCGGTTAGGTACTAGTAGACCCTACAAGCAAAAGCAAAAAGAACCTAGTAAGTGAGTGATTGTAGCCCGTAGGGGAAGAGTTTTCTTGTGGTGGGTGGGGACTGGGGAGTATTTGGGTATATCAGTCGGTCACCCCTTACCAACGAAAAGCTGTAATGCTCTTTCTTTCTCCAATCAATACATGAGTCACTACCATCTTAATAAAGAAAAAATGTTATACGTACATAAATTTATTTTTTCATCCACTATACACAAATAAATGAGTTTTGTGTGCATTTATTCATGTGGTTCCGATAGAAAAATTAGTTTTTTTTTAACATTACATTTGAATACTGTCATCTTCAAACTATGCTTGTTTCGTAGTTATCAAAAAGGAAAACGAAAGCGGGACACGAAATGAAAAAAAAAAGCGTGAAACGTGAAACATGGTCTAAAAAAATTATGAAAAATGAGAAATCCTAAATAATATGAAATTAGGTGGCATATTTATAAAAATATATATTAAACAACCACAAAAAAAGAAATATATAGTATTTAGAATATTATTATGATAAGTGAAATATTAATACTACACATTATTTATAGACTTGAATTAAAAAAAATTATATATTATTGTTAAATAATAAAATTTCAGAGCGTGAAAAATATTATAAAATATGAGAAATGGGTTTCTAAGGGATTTTCACGAAATTTTTAGGAGTTTTTAACAAGTTTCTTTACGTAAAAAATTTCGAAAACGTCTCAAAATCGTTTTTTAAAATTTAGAGTTTTGTCTCCGTTCTACAAGCAATTCTCTAAAGAAGTGAATGTTCCATCACTAAGAACTCTCTAAGTGAGTCTCCTGATGACTATAGTTTGTCTTTGATTAGTGGAGGTTCCTATATTGAATCATGGTAACTTGTCTTCTATTTAATGTGCACTTGGCACATCGGTAACTTGTAAACTTGGGTTACTTAAGAATTTGAAGTACAAAAATAGCTTTTTCAACGCATGATTAGACTATACAATTTTGAAAAAATTGTATAATACTCTTAGAGCACCATATCATTTTTACTTTTTTCATAACAGAATTGATCATTCCCTTACTTGATGGGTCTTAAGGTGGATAATTTGTTTATAATTTAAGCCTCTCTAGACAGAAGCTTGGTGTGTTAAGTTACCTATTTTAGAGTAATGTCGTACAACAAAAAATCTGTATAGAATTTATATATAATTTGATGTTATTAAATGATAAACCTTTTACTTAAAAATAAAATAAAATAAATCTCTTACGATGGCTATTAATTATAAAAAATAAAAAAAAAGTGATTGTCACATCACTTTGGTGCAGTTTTTATGTAAATTTTTTGAAAAAATAATTTTTTTTTCTCTCTTTTGTCTTCCATCCGTTTGTGACTTTAACCCTTCAACTTGTTGATTTTCTAATTCTAGAAATTTGAGCATTGAAAAGTCCTTCAACATGTTGATCCATTGGGTACCCAATTCTTGAATTTTGAAAACTTGAAAATTTAACTCAAAAGAAAATTCTGAGCTTCATGCTTTTTCAAATGCCTCTTTGTATTTTAACTTAGAATAACAAGATTCATAATATGCATGATGAGGACTACCAATGCCTTCTATTACTTTTTCCCAAATAAGAATGGCTAAGGGCAAGGCAAAAGATTCAGAAATAATTTGAAGAATCTTCATAAAGCTTCCACTTCTAAAGCGAAAGATGCACTAATCACAGAAAGATTCTTCCTTTTGCTTGGAAAAAGAAAAGAGAAAAAAAAAAAAAAAGAAAGGAGACAGAAAAGAACCTGAAAAGAAGAGAAAAAGGCATGCAAGTGGGTTAGGGTTCGTACATGTTTCCAGGATGAGGCTTCCCTTCGGATTCTTTGCCATTTTGCTGAGTTTTTTTGAGATATTTGTAACGCCACAATGATTGGCATTTGTGATTAAAAAGCAAAGAATCTTATCCCTTTGATGGTGCCTTCTTAACTAATTCGATTCAAAAGACTTTTACATTGAAATTTCTTGTGATTGCAATTGAGATGATAGCGTGCACAATGTACTAAGAACACTATGCTGTTACCAATAAATTATTAGAATGTGGGAGAAATGTTATTCTTCGAGAAAATTTAGGCAGAAAATTCTATCTGATATGGCAATGACATTTTTATAGCTGAAAATCATTATTGATAGTTGTTTTGTTTAAATTAAAAGACTCTTTCATTTAATTATATCATTCTGTAGATAAGTTTTGTATCAATTTCTTATTTGTATAACATAAAGTAAGTGACAAACTTAAACTTGACACCAAATTACATTGGGTTTGGCATAAATTTGATTTTTTTTTTCATGGAGGATCGGAGGGGGTTATGAGTTTGATATCTTAAGGTTGTATTTGGAACATGTGAAAATAAAGAGAAATGAAAGTAAAATTATTGTTTTTGATATGATTCCTGATTTGCGAGGGAAAAGAAGTAGAAGGGAACAAGATGTGAAAAATTAGAAGATATTTGAAGAAAAATATGGGTACCAAACAAAATATGTAAAAATACCGCTGTTTGGGGATCATACCTAATGAACATCCCCCAAACGCAAGATTTCGACCTAAGTTGAAACTCAATTTTGACTTGAAAAATTAGGGACAAAATATATTCATGTAAAGATACGAAACAAGTCGTTAAACTACTCTTATTCCACCAACCAGTCAATCTCGATCCAAATCCCATTCAAAACCCGAATATGAATTGCATGACCTCTGAACCATTCAAAAAAAGACAACTCGAATTCTTTAATCCTTAAAGACTTTGATACGAATTAAAAAACAATTATTCAAAATTCATATGCTAATCCTCACAATATTACTTAATAAAAACAATATAATAAAATAATGAATTAGGATTTGCCAGGCCCAGAATCGAATATCCCAAATATAATACAGAGGACTATGTCCAAAAGACATGGGATTCTCAGTGGGCTCTCCTTTATCCCCCTCCCAATTTTCAAAACTATGCATGGAACTTTCACATTCACAATGTTCCATTGTCACCATTCTGGAAAAATTTTGCTTGAATCCCATTGATGAGTGTCGAGTCCTTAGCCTCCATTGAGTGTGTGATCCTTCCAGTGTATCGCCTTTGGTTTAGCATGGCCTAAACCATACCCTTTACAACATATGTACATTTGTTGGATTGATATATATATATATATATATATCATGGCCCAAACTCAAGAGCTAAGTTGTGAACCGGCGAGGGACTCGAGGCGTAGGCGCAACTGCGTCGCGACCGGATTTTATCAAGTCGAGACGATCAGGTATCGTTTTATCAAACAGCCTGTTGTCGGGATTCTCAGCGTAGCAGGCGTAGAAACAGCTCACACAAGCATGCGGCAATGCCATGGCAATCCTAGTCTGGCACATTGATAAAAAGCCACCATAATCAAATTATAATATTTAATCAAAGATGTTAATTAAAAAAATGTCCAAGTTGATCGTATAAACAAAATGTGGTTAGGTTAAGGCCACCAACCATGAGGTAACCGATGAGGAAGGCTAGGAGGGAGATGGTGGCTATGAAGCCCTGGTGGACTCTGGCAGTCCAAGCAGCCACCACAATAACACACATTGAGCCGCTGCAGACTCCGGTGAGGAAGCAGATTGCGCTGGTCATGTCGGAATCGACAATAGTTTCCATTCCTCGCTTCTCAAAGAGCTCCCAAGTGTCTTGTGATGCCTTCACAAACCCTTTTCCATAGGCTGCTATCTGTAACATAATGTGAATCAATACTTCAATTCCATCTCAAAACCATAATATATAATCACAACTCAAATGTAGTTTCATTTCACAAGTTCCAATCATCCCAAAAACCATGAAATGCAACAAAAAAAATATATATATTTGGATTTACCTGTACATAGGCCCAGCCATTGCCATATTTGAAGATTGTCTCCATGACCCTGAGACAGCAATGTGCACAAGAAAACATGAACTCATCTTCTCCCTCAAGCAAATTCAGACCTCGAGCGACAACTCTCAGAGCTTCAATGGTAGGCACGAAAAGGGAACCAAGACAGGCACTTCCTAGATTCTTAGATAGGGCTCTATGGAAGCAAAATTGAGTACTAGACTGCATTCCTCTGAGATAATACAGAGCAATCACCCTGCTAACTGTTATATTCGCCACATTCCTCATGACTTCGGCAGTCCAAGCCAAGCTCAACCACAATGCGATTATAATCAATGGAGTGAAGTAAAAATTCAAGGACCCAATTACAGCTAAAATCCACAGAGACATCCACAAGAATCCAACCCCAAGCATCCAATAAGTAGGTTGATTCAAATCAGGGAACTTCGACACGGGTTCGAGCGATTTAATCAAGACCTTACAGCAAAACTCAATTCGCTGCGTAACCCAACAAGCATACAAGCCATTACCAATTGCAAAGGCAATAAAGAGGACTCCAACGCCGTAGGTCGCGGGTTTTTGGAAACAAATTAGGAGAATTCCGGCCGATAAAGACATGAGAAAAGTGCTCCAAATAATGAAATAAACCATGAATCTAGGCCACACTCTCACTGCCTTCTGCCATAGAAATGATAGTGTGATGCTCAGAAGAGAAGCGGCCTCAGCCTGGGGTAGAAAATATTCCAATACAGTTTTCTCCATTCTTTGAGTCGAACCATCTTGCAATAGACCTTGAATCCCCTTGAATACAAGAAAGCAGAGTAGTCCAAAAGCAACAACCAAGTGCAGGAGGAACAGAAACAGAGAAATTTTGTTGGTGTATGCTCTTGAATTCAGGGTTGTTATTGATTGCTGGTTACACACAAAAAGACCCAGAAAAAATTTCAGATCAAATTTACTTGAAAAATCATATATACATACATATATATATATATATATATATTTGTATGTATGGAATTGTCTGTGGGGCGAACCTGTGGGGCTGGGGTAGAGCGAGGCTGAGCAGGAGAGGGAGTGGGGCGAGGCTGAGAAGGAGAAACTGTGGGGACTCGGGTGGCGCCATTGATGACAAGCCTTAGAGGATTTGTAGCGCTTAATCTTTGCATCCTCGACATGTGAAATTGACCAGGAGGGTCGGTTTGAGTGGCAAGAGCTTGAAGACCCAATTCACCTTTCTCCACATCCTCCACATGTCCATCTACATCTTCTTTTTGGTTCTCCTTCTCCTCTTCTTCTCTATCTACATCGTCATTCTCTCTCTCTACCACCTAACGACAGGGGAAAAAACACATGGGACACAACTTTAACAAGATTAATAATCATGAATCGAGAATATAAGATAGAGGTGGTGGTTTGTCTTACGGGCTCTGAGGCACCCATCTGCTGCAGGGATGTCCGGCACCGGAGGCGGAGCAGGGCGGGGGGCAGCTGCGATGGTGATGGTGGTGTTCGGGTAACGTTGGAATTGTTTGTTTTGAGGTGGCTAATGGCATTGACTCCTTTTAAGTTTTAACTCTAGAGTCTAGACACACGTACCACGAGCTATTTAATCTTTTCAAAGCGCTTAAAAGGCGCGTGATCTCACGCACCAATGTTATTCAACGTGTCAGTTGAACTTACCAACGGCTAAGCGTCTGCAGATGGCGTCCGATCCTCTGAGTGTGGTGTGTAGTAAGTAGCTTAGGGTAGGCCTCCCTCAGAGGTAGACTGGCCAAGTGGACCAGTGAGAACAAGCAATCGAGGAGAAATTATACACGTCATTTCAGCCTCCATCTCTCACAATAGAGCCTGTCCTGGTCTGTCCTGGTGAGCCGTGTGTTTTGGGACTCACCATAATCACTCCGTAGGGTTAAATTTACGTTTTAGTGTCCTAAGTTTTAACCAAGCGTAGTTATCATAGAATCTCCCGTAGATAATTATGCATTGTTAAGAATTAATATTTGTTAATAAATATGTAGAGTAATTTATTTGTATTTTTATTTTATGCACTAAAAAAAAATGCCTTTACCAAGTGGGTGAATCCCATTATATTATTATAATAAAAAGAGAAATAACATAACTCTCCAAACATACATGAAAAAAACTTACACAAGAAAGATGTTGAAGATTCTGGTCATGATCAGCAAAGCAGGAGCAAGAGATGGGAATGTACCATCACGTGCTTTTCATAATTCTAGGTTCAAGTCCTCTTTAACACATTTTGGAGAAAAATTGCTCTTACACTATGTCCATTGCTATGAGGTTCAATTGTCTGTCTAGTTCATGTCTTACTTTACAAATTTAGATAAATAATATATTTATACATTGCATGTTATTATTAAATACAAATTATTATTTAGTAGTGAATATTATTTTACCACTAAACTTTTTTTCAATACTCACTTTATGTGTTAAAAGGGGTCAGTTTTTCCATGTTATAAAAAAACTAAAAACAAAAATAAAAAGTTCTGCTGATGAAGTGGACCGCTGGGAATGGTGGGGATTAAATCATATACGTGTACGGAAGGTGATGTGTTGAATAGTGATGGAATGACTGCATACGTGGAGGAATCGACAACTGGAGATAGATACCCCAACGTTATCAACTTTACTTTGCTGGCCGTGTAAGACACTGCAAACTATGGACTATTGTCGCAGTGGTAGTACTTTGAGGAAGCACTAAACTTTATGGGAAGTACACCACAATAGTCTGTTAAGATTTTTTTTTTTTTTTTTTTTTTGGGTTACAGTTAGGCTTGGCTCGATTTAGAACCAAAATGGCCAAAAAAATTGTTAGGTGTATATAGGATTAAAATGGAGAACCCAATTGTGTTGTGTGAACGCTCAATATCAATTATGCCTGTGAAAACAACCTTTCATAAAAAGTTACCTTTATTGATTACCATATATATTAAACTTATAAAAAAAACAACCCGCATTGTTTTGACATTTGCCCAACTAATGGGAGTGATTTTACAACATAATGTCACTCATTCATGTCTCTATCACGTTTCGATTTTTGAACTAAGTCTTTTCAGCTCGAGAATAACACGAAATTCTATTATTAGAACTCATTCTTCTAAAAGGACGAGTGTGGCTAGATTTAAACTTGAAATTAGTTTGACTAAGGGTTTTTTAGAAAAATAAGAGTCATCACCTAACTTGATTAAGATGAGTTAGGTCACCTAAAATTAAGTATTAATCTGAAGATTAAACTCAGAATTTTTGAAAAACTCACTCGAGAGAAGGTTTTTGAGAAAATTGGTTGTTTGGCAACCTTTATAAAGTTTCAAACCCTTTTTTAAAGTAACTCCATTTTGGTCATTCGAAAATAGAAATATATAGTTCGGGGGTTGGTTACGTGTAGGGAAAATATCCTAAGATCATCACCCTACCCCGCCCTTTTGGTACCTACATGTCTAATCACTATTTGTTCACTCACTAGAATGACCAGTTACTCTCAGAATTTTAAAAACGGAGTTTAGTCATCACTTTTCAGATGAATTATGCATGATGCAAGTTTTAGAAAAAGTTTAAAATATGGGAGCTTTGAAAGAGTTTGAGATAGAAACTTTGAATCGATATAAATTTTTGAAAAGGGGATTGGGGTTGAAATAGAAGTTATGACTGCACTATTTTAGGTTGCCTACGTATCTCATTTGGCGAGAATCAGGTCATTCGTAGTTCGGGTAAGAGCCCGATGAAAAATAGGTGCATTAGGGCCTTTGGAAAGTTTCAAAGACACGTTGTGGTCTTTGAAAAAAAAGAACTTGAGAGTTTTGATTTGGAATCGGATTTGGAGTGTTTTGAAATAGAACTTTGAAACTCTCGGAAGAGGGTTTTGAAGTGTTTTTAAAATGCTTTAAGATAACTCAAGAGAGTTTTGGAAATATTTTGCAGTCTTATTTTGAAAACCTTAGAGGTATGATTTTGGAGTGATTTTGGAGTGTTTTAGTAAATTGGTCTTTGAAAAGTTTTTTAAAGTGATTTTTAAAAACGCCTACTACTTTGAAACTCTAATATGGACAACCTTGAAGGTTGAACTTAATGTATCACCTTCCCTTGGAATCTTTAACCATAAAAAGGGTAAGGACACCTTAAGGTTGTGAGTTCTTGAAAATATTTTTAGAAATAATTTAAAGGAAGAGCGTAGGAGTATTTGAAAAAGGTTATAGAGTTGGTTTTTTAAATCTCAAGAGAATAGGAGGTTTTGGAAAAATGGGTTATGAGAATAATTTTAAATTGAAAGATCATTTAAAAGGGGTCCACGAGCTAGAACTATTGAAGTATACCAACCTAAGTTGGGTTGGCTTAAGGTTAGGGGTGAACTATGGTTAACTAACTCATGTTAGGTTAACCTAGGGTTAGGTGACCTAAGGTTAACTAACTACGGTCGGGTTAACTTGGGGTTTGGACAACTAGGGTTAAGTTGGACTAGCGTTAATCAACTAGGGTTTGGTTAACCTAGGGTTAACTAACTTGGGTTAAATTAACCTAGGGTTGGACAACTAGGGTCAAGTTAACCTAAGGTTGGATTGGAAGATAGTTTTGAAAGATAGTTTTATGCATTTTTTAAAAGAGTTTTGGAAAACCAATCATGTTATGCAAAGGATTTTAGTAGACAACACTTTTGAAGATCATTTCCATAAAAATTAGACTCTAGCCAAGGATATGGTTTATATGATTGGTGCTTGAAAACCATTCTGAAGAAGGTTTTCTTAGGATCATTATAACCTTAATCTTGAAAAGAGTAGAGATTTCAAAAATTAACACAATGATGACAACTTTTTGAAAAATCATTTTTAATGCAAAGATGAAGAGAATGAACTTTTGAAAACCATTTTTAAGAATAAGATTTTGAAAATCATTTTTAAAAGGAAACTATTCTAACAAGTTTCTTATGACCTATGTAAAAGGAATCCACTCAAGAGAAGATTCCATAAGGCCATTCCAACTGCTAAACTTGAAAGAATAACATCCCTAAGGATCAAAGAGCTTGAAAATCATTTCCGTACAAGAATAAAAAGAGAAGGGAACTATTCTAACAATTTAGGGCTCCTATAGCCAATATAAAAGGGAGACCACTCAAGAGAGGGTTTCATGGTGTCATTCCAACCATTAAACTTGAGAAAATAGAAACCTTAGGAATTAGAGAGTTTGAAAATCATTTTTATGCAAGTTGGAAGGTAAAGATACAAAAATATGAGTTAAGGGTTAATGGGGAGATTTTCTAAGGCATGATTTCTTAGATTTTCATTCTAAGCTTCAAGGAACCAACTCTTAGAACCACTTTGAAAAGAATATTGAGCTTCAAAATGGCATGAAAATGAGAATAGTGTAAGTTTTAGAAAACATAGTTATAAACATGAAACTAAAGCCAAGCACACAAAACATGAGCAAGCTAACCATATGCAAAGGAGGTCATGAATTCATACAAGACTTTAGGCTACGCCACTTAATCAAGGTGCTCCAAGGTCATACCATCTTAAAGTAGGCTACTGAGAGATCCCCCTACACAGTGGCTCTCACCAACTTTCCTCTAGGCATGAGCTAGGAGCTCTCTTGTCTCAAGCATGCAAGAATAGGCGTAGAAGATGGAGATTAAAATAGAGAATTGTGATATCCCAAACGTCTATTTAATTATATTAATGAGAATTTCTTGTTTATGTAATATTTAATGTTAATTATTCTTCTTTTGGATCAAAAATGACCAATGAGAAGTTGTGTTGTAGCTTGTGTTGTAGCTTGTGTTGAAGGTGTGAGACACATGAGATTATTTCCCATATGTGTCTTCTAATAACACACAAAACACACACACACCAAAATCGGTTGAGAGAGAGAGAAAGAGAGAAAGGAAAGAAGGAAGGGAAGATTGAGGGAAGAAAGGCTTGAAGGAAGAGAATTGAAACCATTGAAGACTTCACCAAGCTTGAAGAAGGTAAGGTTTCATTTCTCTCTCTACAATTACATATACACATGTATCTATCTTGTGTGATTTTGTTGGGTCTTTGTATATATGCATATATATGAGTTGGGTTTGTCTTAGGGGACTCCTTGAGTCCCAATTACTTTAAATTTGAGAGCTTGAAGCTCAATATTGGAGGATTAGAGAGTTGGAGGTTGAAACCCCCAAATATGTGAAATGATAGAGTTTTTGATATTTTCTTTAAATCCCTTTGTTTTGATTGTTTTTCCTCCCCCTTTTGAGTTATTATCATCCTTGTGGGCAAATCCTTGAGCCTTAAGAGTTTTGAGAAGGTTTTGTTGTGTTTAGAGGAGTTTTGGTTGTGTTTTGGTTGAATTTCGGCGTCTACCCAAGTCTGAGTGTTCGAACTCTCTCGGGAGGAGTTCGAATCCTTAGAGAAGGGTTTTTTTCCAATTTTCTTCTTGGAGTTCGAACTCCCATTTGAGCATTCAAACTCCCAGTTCATTTTTCCAAAGCGTTCGAACTCCTCGGTTGGGCGTTCGAACGGTCTGTCAGCTCGGACACTATTTAGTAAAACGGGCATAACTTCCTCTAGAAAACTCGGATTGATACACCGTTTAAAGCATTAGAAAGTAGACTCATAGAACTTTGTACCCATATAAAGTTTTCTCTCTAATTCCTATAGATTAAGAGAAATGGGGGTTTGAAGTTGACCCAAAATTTATACCAACAACATTATTTTCTAAAATTTTAGTCCACCTTTCGTGAGGTATAACTTCTTTACTCGAAATGTGTTTTTGGCCTATGAATTATCAAATTAAAGGCCTTTAAGCCTATTTTCAAATGCAACTAGCCTTAGGTGGGAACTCATCTTTGAGAGGTGGTTGGAACTTGATGAAAGAGTCGACATTCCAATTTTCACATTCAAACCTCAATTTCAAGTTCTTATTTTACATCTGGGCTTTGTCCTATAGTTGAACCTCGTTCTCCGGTTGTGAGAATGAGGTATTGTTGAGTCTGGGTTGAGGGACTTATGTGTTTAGTCTCGGTTTACGTGTCATTGCTTTGTTTTAGAGTCTTGTATTGATATTTTTATACTTTTGTGTGCATTTTGTGTAAGAACACCTTGTTTAGCACCCGTTCTATCGGAGAGAGGTGAGTAACGATATGCCATGAGTAAAACTCTAGTATTTTCTAAATGTTTTAAGCTCACCTCTATATCATGAATGTTCTCTATACATTTCAATGCATCAATGCTACGTTCAATTGCAAATGTCATATTTCAAATGCACGCAAGTTATATTTATGTTATGAATTGAAACCTATGGACTAAAATGCTTACAAGAAAGAGATGTAAGACTTTTTTCAATGCATGGTGCCAACTCGAGGTCTTTCGTGGCAAGACCTTAAACTAACAACGATGGTCCTACGATAGGGGATGTGAAATAAACTATCGTCATGTTCGGGAGACGTCCCACGGCCTAAAGAGCCTTATTTGTGACCTTTAAGGTTACTGATGTGGAGCATAGCTCTAATGTCGGGTTGTAGCACCCTTATGTTTTAGAATGAGAACAATGATATGTTCAAATATTTATGACAAGTTATGCTAAGCTTTATCACGAGCAAAGATATGTCACATCTCTCTTTTATGATACCATGTTTTGGAACGATAAAATGCTTCCATATGATGTTTATGCTATCTATGATTTCAAACCTATGATTACACATTTTAAGTTCATGCTTTATATGCATAAATGTTTTATCTATTATTTTATACATTAGACATAATTGGTAGTCCATGGTATTTTCATGCTCATGCATCATTGTTATTCACTAAGCATTAGCTTACGTTTTCTCAAATGATTTTCAGGAAGCCAATCCGAGAGGCCCTAGAGCGAGACCATATGTGAATTTTGAGTTAGGGCTCACGGGCCTATATTTTGTAATGTTTGAGGGTTGGACCCATTGTTTTGTAATGATATAATGCTATAACTTTGGTGGATCTTGATTTGGTTCTTATATATGTTATGTTTTGGATTAGGCACAATTCTACCATGTATGACACGGATTATATTTTCAAGTTATCAAAAGTTTTATTTTCCAAAATTATGCATCATTCTAAATGATTATGCACAGGTGATCAATCAGTTTATATAATGCGGTTTTGGGTAGCCTTGCTACTGACCGGTCATGTACCCTAAATCCGTATAGGCCGGGTTTTGGGGTGTGACAAGAATAGCCTAAATAGGCTAGGAGGGAAAAGAGAGGAGTGGGGGAAGACAAAAATATAAAAAGAAATACCACCTTTTGCCTTCAAACACTCTCAAACTCCAACAAATGCTTGGACTTGATCTTGGAAGGGGCTGGAATGAAGCTCTCTATGGCATGGAGGGCCTTGTAGGTAAAGTGTATAGGTTAGAATGAGGTGAACTATAGCCTAAGTGTTTGGGGAAAGGAGTATATGGAGGGTTTCAAATTTCTAAAGCTATTTATGCAGAGTTTTGCCATAATTTTCGATTCTGAAATATGCAGAGGGGGTGGCTTGTATTTATAGGCACAATTTTGGACACTAGCGCATGTAGCACATGCACCTATGTAAAATTTACACAGGCGCATGTGCTACATGTGCTGGTACTATTCTATAGAATTAAGGCCACGTGACACTCCCTGTACTGGCTAAATCTTAAGGGCTAAGCGAAGTTTGATCGATCTGATCAAAATCTAGGCGCATGTAGCATACGCTCTACCACCGGAAGTGTTCATTTAAACTTTGCCTCCATAATTAAGCCAACTGGGAAGGTTTTAGAGGAATCGGTCATATCCACGATGTTTTCCTAGGGTTTCTAGTGAACTTTTGAGTTTTCGAAAGTTTGAATAGTGTTCGGAAGTGTGGGATATTGTCTCAAGAAGTGTACATGAAATCGCATCTCTGCGGAGTATCTATGATACCCTCCACAGGTGTTCAAAAGTAGCTACTTTTGTGCCGCATGATCGAGGTCTTTTAGAAGCGATCTCTCCGATTGGACCGTACCGATGGAAAGTACTCTGAAAATACTTTCAAAAATTTCCTAATTTACGCATTTCTTAAGTCGTTTGACAGTGCATTATAATCAGGGAATTGAAAAAAAAGTCAATCTTGGCGGAGCGTCTGTGAGACGCTCTAGGGGTTACTAAAAGTAGCAGTTTTCAAGCCACGCGATGAGGGACTTCGGAGAACGATCTATCCAATCGAGTTGTATCGAAGGAAAGACTTATAATCGAGCTTTCAGGAATTCTCTAGTTTACGTATTTCTCAAGTCATTTGACAATGCGTTATAACCAGAGAATCAGGAAAAAAGGCAATCTTGGCGAAGCGTCTGCGAGACGCTCCAGGGGGCTTTCATTGAGTCGAGAGTGTTTAGTGTCGTAAGGTCCTCCTTAGGTTAAACAGAGGTGTATGACAAGACCCGCCGTTCGATATTCTAGGACCGGTGTAGTTTCGGGCCACGCTTGGGTCGCTAAGGGCAAAATGATCATTTTGATCAGGTTTGGTTGAAAAAGGTCAGCAACAAGTCGGAGTGTTGTTCAAGGATGATCCTGAGATATTTTTCTACTGTTTGGTGGGGTTTGTGCTGTGCTAGAGTGTCCAGGAGTAGAATGGTTATTTTGACCGGAGTTAGCCGAAATGGAACCTGAATTGCATAGATTGGCGCGTTGAGTGCATTTAATTGTTTAGTAACAGTTTAGAAGCGTGGACTTACCGTCTTGAGGGATTTTGAACTTTCTCAAGACATACCTAGAGGCTTGAGGGGCAGCTTTGGTCATTTTTCACCGGGTCGGGTTAGCAGGCACCGGTGTTGAGCTAAGTGTTGGTTCCCTAGACCGCCCGGTCTAAGAAAACTACTTGTGCGGTGTTGGTTCCCGAGACCGCCTGGTCTCAAAGAGCTACCCGTAGGGTAGTGCTAGTTCCTGAGAACGCCTAGTCTCAGAAAATTACCTGTGATGGTGGTATTGGTCTTCGAGAACGCCTGGTCTCAGAGAACTACCAAGTAATGGACATTCTACATTAGCGGGCTAGCAGGCGCCAGAAGTGAACCATAAGGTGTTGGTCCCCGAGATCGCCTGATCTCGGGAAGCTACTTGGATGGCATTGGTTCCCGAGACCACCCGATCTCGGAAAGCTGCCTGGAATGCCTAGGGGCATGATGGTGTTTATGGCTTCAATTAGGCCTTATGGGTCCGAGAAGCATCTAGTTAACTAGATTGGAGTTTAAAAGGTCTGTCTTGGGCTTGTACGTGTTGTGATGTTTGAAAAATGGATCCGGTCGGGCCAGAGATTGCCGAGAAGCATCTAGTTAACTGGATTGGAGTTTAAAAGGCCCGTCTTGGGCCTGTACGTATTGTAATGTTTGAAAACTAGATCCGGTCAGGCCAAACATTGCCGAGCGGGCAAAAATGAGGTGCTTATAGTCTCACAATATAGTGAGTCAATTTTTTTATTAGATAGATACTGAGAAGGGTCTACATGGTTGTTTTAGGAACCCACCTAGTTAGGAAACATATTATATTGTGAGAATAAGAATAAGAGTAATATGTCGCTCTGAAAGCATTGCATTATTTTTTAACTATTGGAGGACAAAAATATGTAGGGTATTTGAAGAAAGTAGTATGTGGGAACCATAAAGAAAAAGGAAGTAAAGAACCAAACATGCAAACTCCTTTCGTTTTGTGAGAACAAAAAAAATCAATAACTAGGTAGCACTGACGTTTTTAGGATACTATTTTCTTATAATTTTTATCTTTTGTATATTTTATGAGTTTATATTGTAAATTTTGATTTTGAATGACAATAATTAGTACTACCTTACTAATAAAAATTTATCCATTTTCGTGTGTTTCATTTGACATTTTTGGCTGTTTTCTAGTTGAGAGAATTATTGATCGTTGATTAATTTCAAAAGAGAATTATTGATCTTTGATTAATTTCAAATTTGGCCTCCATGACACACGCGAAGAAGCATGTTATAAAACAAATCAGTTTCATAAAATGTGAATTTGTTGAAAAAGTTTTCGAGTGACGATAAAAACAAAAATTCTTATCCTAGGAGTAACTTGATATTGTCTAAGTTACTTTATTTCATGTAAAGATTTTATCATTCTCTTATGGTAATAAGAAAAATTATTATTTGATGAAGCTCATTATCGACAATATATAAAGCTCATTATTGACGATATATATATATATATATATATGTAAATTAATGCTGAACATCTAATTTGCTACAAAAAATATTTGACCATTAATGAGCAAGATGACCATTGGATCCACGTACCTATTGATAACACCCAAGGAGACATCTAGAGATAATCAAATGCATTCTTTTCCATAAATATTATTCACCAAATACTTTGACAGGTTTAACAACTTTAAATAATTGCATTTAATGAAACTTTTATGCAACAAATAGAAGGCCAACAAATGGTGGGAAAGAATTAAATAATAGGTACATAATGAAAACACCCTTGTGGAGGATAATATAATATTTTGGATTGTTTAAAAAGTGAACTCGAATGTAGTTACTTAGGGTCTTCTTATTTCTTTGATGGTGCAAGAAAAGAAGATAAAGAGGAAATTATTAATTTCTTGCATGAGTTCAAAATTAAAAATCTTATGCCATGTTTCCATGTTAGAATTGTGAAGAAAACAGAATAGTTATGAGAAGAAGATAAAAGGAAAAGGCTAAATTTTTATTTTATATAATTGCATTAGGAAAATAAGAAAATAAATAAATGGGTTTCTGACCAAAAAAAATTATCTTTATTTTATTATCCATAAAAAATAATATGTATAATTAATTTTATTTGTCTTTCATTTTCTTTTCCCTTTACAAATTCAGAATCTAAACATTATGTAAAATTGTTCAAGAATTAAAGAAACTAAAAAAAAAAATTACAACAGAAATTAAGATTTTCTTTTATCCTTTATTTCATATTTCTTTCACTTTCTTATTCTTAATCAAACAAAGAAAATTGATTTCAATTTTTTTTTTTTTTTTGTCTTAAAAGATCTAGTTTTTATCAGAACATTATTAATTAAAAGAAAATTCTCAAATTAGAATTGAATCCGAACTTTCTTTGATTGTTTTTATCAAATCATTTGCTATGTAAACTATATATAACTATAAAACATCTATATGAGAAAGAGGCTTTGAGAGTTGCCAATTTAATTGAAGGCCATAAAAACAAGAAGTCCCAATTTCAAATGAAGTTTTTTATATTATTAAACACGTAAAGATTTTGTTGCATTTAAAAATTAAGTCATGTGACGTCACATGTCTAATTCCCGTCATATTCAACAACAATAATTAACGAAAGTTTAACATTGCAACCTCATCAAATAATGCAAATTTGATTGTACTAATTGAAAGTGTATGGAACCAAAATCAGATTTGAAGAAAAGTGCAAGATGCAAAATATAATTATCTATAACTAAATTTGGAAATAATAATAATGACTTTTACCAGCTTATGCCCTAAAGAGCCTCGTCTCTTGGATTTCCATAATTTATCTAAATACAGAACAAGTTTACTGGTACAATAATTCTACTTTTAAGGACTTTTCATTGCTGTGCATTGCATTTTGCTTTAATTTCTAGACATAGAAAATGGAAATGTTAATAAGCTTTTTCTTAGAGTAATATATATATATATATATTAGATTGAAGGTATTTCAAGAATAAATGTAAAACTAATGAGGTGTTAATGCATTAAGTATATGAGGCTAGCTTGTTTGGTAGAGCTTATTTTTAGCTTTTTTTTTTAGTTTAGCTTTTTTGCTTTTATAAGCTAAGAAAAACAACAACAAAAAAAAAAGATAAAAAAGTTAGTTATTTTGACTTAAAAACTAAAAAAACTAACTCGAAAAAGTTTGCTAAAAATCCTAAAAATTAAGGAAATCAAGATGCAATCAATGTGCTTTAAAGCCATAGTTAGCCAGACTAAAAAAAAAAGGTTAATTCCATGGGCACAGTTTCACTACACTCATGGCCACGCAATGATACATTATTAGTATTTTTGTACCGATTGACAATTGTGAAAATGTGGGATTACTACTTGATATGTCTTGTTGTAAAGATCACGTATATAAAAAGAAAATTAATACCATAAACAATTTTAGTTATATGACCCTTTACAAAATGATTTTAGGTCAAAATACTTCTGTAAGTTCATAAAAATATCTTTTGAGAACTTAAATGGTAAAGTTCTTCGTATCAAGCAGAGTTTTTCATGATCAAGACATTTAGGCAAACTGTATATAATAGTAAATCATATTTTTTACAATAATACAAAAAACAATATAAATTAGAGTGAATAATTACACATTTATCGACAATAATAAAACTCCACCGGATTCTATTTTAATTTCTTTTTTTTTTGTTATCTGCGTGTCCGGATTAGTTTGCACGCACATCGACTGATTTCGGAATCTGTATAGTCTTTTCGTCTCACATAAACTAGATTATTATCAGGTCAAAGGCTTATGTGCTTGGCAAGAGTTAAACTAAAAACTTAGGCGCTTGATAAGAATTAAACCATTGACCTTTCTTTAAAAGATCATGAGTTTTGAACAACTAGGCTAATCCAGTTAGTGCTACTTTAAATTTTTTTTTTCAAAACCAATACCGTTATGGCCAAAAAAAAAAAAAAAAATGTGCGCGAAGTTGAATAAGAATAAGGGGGTCCCAAAAAGAAAGAAAAATATTGTTAAGGCTCAAAGTGCCGCTAATTCAAATGTTCACGTGCCTCAGGCATTATTTATTTAATTTTTCTTTTTTGGGATAGGGGCGCATTTTTGAAGATGTCAGAAAAACGTGACAGAGAGTCGGGTGGGTGGAAACGGGTGGGTAAGAGCATCCCTAAGGGTGTTCTTTATTTTGAAGAGTCAAAATATATTAAATTAATAAACTTTCTATTTTGAAGAGTCACTTTTATAAATTTACTCCAACCCCACTCTCTATTTTAGCTATCTATTTCAACTAATTTTCAAGAACAAAGATCAAATAAATGAAAAATTGCATACTGCTTTTGAGAAATACTAAAAAAAAAAAATCTATGAAACCATATTTCTAGAGGAGGGGTTAGATCTATTACGGAGGGCTTGGAATAGTAGTTGAACGAGGGAGGGAGGTACAGTGAGAGAAGGGTTTTTGGGTTGGGTGAAAAAGGAGTTTATAGTGATTGTGAGGGAAGGAAGGATGGTGAGGGAGGAGAGTTATAGAAATGAGAGAGAGAGAGAGAGAGAGAGAGAACCATACCTGGTGGAGGGGAAAGAAAGAGAAGCAAGCTTCTCACGCACGCTACATGTAGCTAGCCGATGTGTCAAAATGTAAAATAGCTAGCAGAGTAGAGAGCCCCTTGGAGCAGAAAAAAAAGCTCCAACTCTGTAAAGTGGCTAAAGGGTTAGGTTTGAAAAGGCCTTTGGAGATGCTCTAATGTAGGGGTCTCGTTTCCGTAAGATTCGCAATTATTCAGATCCATCTCATCTGATCTAGTCGTCTCTGTTTGCTATTTGTGTTTTTTTTTTTTTTTGTTACAGCAATCTAGGTATAACCCATAAAAGAATTCAATCTTTATAAATATGATAAGACTGTTAAATACTTATACACACACTCTAACATTCAAATGTGAGATGCCAACCTAGTGCACACCCTTCAGGCTGTCACAGAAATCTTGACTGAGCCGACATGGGCCTTACCCCACACCCGCCAGACACTACCATCCAATTTGTTTTTTTTTTTTTTTTTAAAGCAATTCAGGCATAACTCACAAAAAAATTTAATTTTTATGAACATATCGAAACCGTTAGATACTCTCATAAACACTCAAACGTCTCGATGTAGGACACCCTCTACCTGCTCATTAGGTGACTCAATTACCCATTCCCATAAAAGAAGTTAAGAATAATGACAAAAATATCCCATGAATTATAACTTAGTATCATTATACCTCTAAATTATAAAACTTGACACATGAACCATTTTAACGATTAATTTGTATCAATTAACACCTTCGGTTAGCAATCTCCTAAAAAAGTGAATGAAAAATTTTCATATGATTTGTACATGTTGACAATAGTATGATTTTATACCTAAATTGATCTTCTCTTATTATGATAATTATTCGAGTAAATTACACTGATCTCTCCTCAACATTTGCGAAAACATAGAGATTCCTCACAATATTTTAAAATTACACTGACTTTCCCTATCAGAGTAATCAGTAGGATGGACCATTAATGGGAGTGTAAAATTACCTAAATACCCTTGCATTTAAATATTTTTGTCATATAATGTTATTATTTTCAAATAATAATAAAAAAGACATTATAATGTTTTTTTATTTTTTCTCTCTTCCATTGTGCCTTTTCTTCTTCTCTTCCATCTTCCTCAGTGTAATCCTACCTCCATAGCTAGCCGTCACTGCCCAACCCTCATTCACCCATTGCTACCTCCCCCAACCACCAACCACATCCACCCATTGCCTAAATCAATTTCAAATCTAAGTAAAAAAGAAGGAGAGAGAAAGAGAGAGAGAGAGAGAGAGAGAGAGAGAGAGAGAGCCACTTCGTCTCTAGAGAGAAGAGGAAGAGACACCAAGTCCATCGCCTATTTGGGTGTCGTTCATTGTAACCTAGCCAATCGCAACCTCTGACGTTGAACAACCGCCGAACAAGCTCCTTGCCCTGACACCCTGTCGATCCCGCTCATTGCTCGACTCTCTGATGCTTGATTGGAGAACATAACTCTCTGCTCTACCTTCCTATTGTCAAGTCAGTCATTTGGTGCTGATAATGGTGGATTTAGAGAGGAGACGGTGGCAATTCAATGAACAGGAGTTTTAGGTGGCAGAACATCTGGGTTTACTAGTAATGGTGGTTCAGCCCTCTCTCTCTCTCTCTCTCTCTCTCTCTCTCTCTACACTGTTACTTGTATTCATTTGGTTGTGGGCTTGATTTGGAAAGCCGATGAAAAACATTTGGGTTTCAAATGGTGTTGATGGTGGTGGTCAAAGAAAACACCGGTGGTCTCTGTAAAAATTAGATGATTAGTTGGTGGAAGTGGGAAGTATTGGTGGATGATGGTGGATGGGCTAGGTAATGAGGAAGTTAGATGGTGGTGAATTCCTCTGTATAGTAGAGAGAGAACACGATACAGAGAGAAAATGTAAAAATAATATTCTTATTGTCATTTTATTGAGTTTTTAACTTGAATAAGGGAAAAATTGTCTTTAAAAAATATTATTAAGCTTCTGACAGCTTTTGTCGTTTGGTCAATCGTTGGTCAACTAACGGAGAGGTAATTTGTTAATGAAATTAAAAAAGTAACGGAGGTCAATATAAATTTAAAAGATTGAGGAGAACTCCCCGTATTTACTCAAACGTTAAGGGGAGGTTAGTGTAATTTATCCTAATTATTCAGTAACTAAAATACCTCTTGAAATAGCATATAAATATAAGAATTTTGCTACCAACAGGCACAACTATGGGTAGCACATCCCTAAATATAAAGGTCATTCATGAAAATTTTCAATTATTGGACAACTCCTATAAAGAGATAATCAATTTAGGTATAACACTATACTTTTGTGAATATGTGAAAATGCACATGATAATTTTTCATCTACTTTCCTAACAAATTGTTAACATGTTGTTAATAGAAGTTTTTTGTTTATGACCAGATGTTCGGGTCAGGTTATACCTACCTCGACTAATTTTGGTACTTGTACAGTTCTCTCGTCCCACATAAATCGGGTAATTATCGGGCTAAAGGTCATGGAAGTAACCCCAAAGAGTTGATAATATCTAAAAGATTTTGAACATGAGATCTCAAAGAGAGGAGACCCCTAAGACCCACACCTTGACTACTAGGCCAATTCCTTGGGCTAATAGAAGTTATTGATTGATACGAATTTAAAATTCAAGAGGTCAATGTATCACATTTTTTAATTTAAGGGAGTTTAGTGATCTATAGTCATAATTTAAGAGGTATTTTGTAATTACTCAAAGAAATTATGGGTATGATCGAAAATATCACACTTAGTGGCAAGAGAAAGAGAAAGGCCCCGTGATCTTAGTTTACAAAACCGGACAAGCCGGTTGAATCCAAAACTGAAGAAACAGACAGAAGCCGTGAAACCAATATTTTGTTTTGGAGTGATAAAACTTGAAATACAAATTTTCACACGTTGATATAATTATAATATTATGTTCATGTATGAAAAAGTATATTAGAATGTAAGATTAAATTTCTACATAGAACATGAAACAAGCTTCTCTTCAACATCAACAAAATATGAAGAAAAAAATATTCAAATTAGTAACATCATCTAATATTAACAAAAAAAAAAATAGATAGGGATTGTAGTCTATTATGCAAAATTTTTTATATTTATTAGGTAGGTAGCTTCAAAGAAGATTTTAAATCGTAAAGGGAGCCGATAAAACAATTTTTTAATGAAACATATACATCTGCATTGGATCATTTCCCTGTTAAGCCGATTAATTATTCTTTAGGATGCTAGCATTCCTAATGTTAATTGTTTGGTTTTTTCAAAGAAGGGAGGCATTTTAACGAGAGACGCCAATAATACAACAACAATGTTAATGTCGAATTAGCAAAGGCTCTAACCATTAGTTGTTAGTGTTGTTTGGTAAGGCTGTTAGTTTTTATTTTTTATTATTACTTTTTATATTTTTTTTCACAAAAAATAAAAAACATATTTGACAGACCTAAAATTGTTACTATTTTTAATAAATATTATATTAAATATGATAATTTAATATGGTAGGCCGTGGCGGTGGTGGCCCTTGACTGGCAGTGGCCATGGTAGGAAAGGAAAAGGGGAAAGAGTTGAAAAAAACAATAAAAATACAAAAAGTACAAATACAGTTACTAAGTTGGTAAAACAAAAAAAAAAAAAAGAAACCTTTTTATATCTTTTTATCAGTTTATATTGTTGACTTTTTTTTATTAAAAACCAAGAAGAAGAAAAAAGTACAAACATCCATTAAGCCGCTAAACAAGTTAATCCAAACAAGATAGCATAAACCTCAATTAAGATTAGCCTAATCAACCATCTAGGTAGTAGAAATAAATTATCCAACTACGTAAGATTAAATATGAGGCATGTGTGTCACTAAAGAGGAATATTAATTACTTATATTTACCATATTACCACCACCTTTGAAGGGGGTTTGGGATGTGGTTCTTTCTATGTCAACTGATAAGACATTACACAATTGTAGGGACAAATAGTTTATTGGCAGGGATTGTTTTGTGCAGTGACTATTTACCCACTCGATTGTGATTTATTTGTATGTCTATGTGTGTTTTTAGACTTTGAATTTATTCTCTGTAAAAAGTAAAATAAAATGGCACATTGGCTGCTTCCACATTCCAATTACCAATTGCCATTTTGCCATTTTAGTTGCCTTCCTTGACTTGTGGCTCATCATAATAGTGAGCTAGGTGAGAGTGACAATCACATAATCAGTCAAATTCTTGGCTCATTGGGCAGCCTTATCACATACAAATTTGTGTGGTGCAGATCAACTTTGTTTTAGCTATCTTATTCAATATACAAGGACAAACACCTCTTCATCTTATTCCAAAATCTTCATGATGAGAAGATCCTAGAACAACAAAGACTATACAAAAATTTTTTTGTGCCTTTTTGACATTTTTTCAAAGGAGCTAGAAAGGTCCTTGTAGAACAGGCATTACTGGCTAAAAAAGTATGGGGAAAAAAAAGTATGTTGTAAACCATTAATATCACTTATTCCTAGCAGGCAGGAAGCGGATCCACGATTTTTGTTCATAAGGGCTAAACCCTTTTACTTGCCTGATTTCAGATTTAGGATTTTGAGTATTTGCGATTTTAGTTATAAAAATAAAATAAAAAACAGAGTCAGCGGAGAGTGATATAGTCTAGTTACAACCTAAAATAAGGTCAATAAGAATAAATAAAATCTAAAAAATAGTGAAATTTTAGAAGTAAGTGGGGCAGCTGCCTCACTTGGCTTTCATGCCTCCTATATCCATAAACGAGCCTAATTCTATCATTTAAAATCCATTAAAATATGTTCAAGTTCATAAACTAGCTATAATCGGGGTGCATCATTCAGATCCAACAAGAAGTTCGTTTCAATAAATTGGACGCGGTGTCCATTGGGTTTGGTAAAAGAAATAATAAGAAACCGCCAATCATTGTATTTTTTTTATAAAAAAAAATGTCCCTCATTGCATTTATTTAAAAAAAAAAAAAACCATTGTAGTTTTTGCTAGAAGCCCTTTAGCCGCACAAAAAAAAAAAAAACAAAAAACAAAAAAGAGGTGAAGAGATTAATATCTGGGACTAGTCCAAATAAATATCCATTGGTCAATAACAAAAGCCCGAAGCCCATCTCGCCTGCAATTTTACCTTGTGCAGGACAATTTGTTTAAGCTATCTTATTTCAAAATAAAAGACCATCATTTCTGCTTTCGATTACAAAATGCTCAGGACAAAGAAGATCCTAGAAGAAATATTGTATATATTTTTTTTATTTGTCTTGCTTTTTGGAGAGAGAGACACTAGCCAGTCTCCTAGCTTTGTTTGGTAATATTTTTTTTAAAATAAAAACAGAAATCAGTGTTTGTTTAAATTTTTTGTTTTTAATTTTTTTACAAAATTCAAAAAATAATACGAAAAATATTAAAAGGAGCATGCTCTCTATTTTCAAAATATTACTTCGATACTGTTGATATAATAATAACTTACAAATACCCATCACTAAACCACAAAAAATATACAACAAAAAACGAAAACTGAGAGCGCTACCAAACGAAAAAAACCAGGCATAAGATTGACAAAAAAACTATGCTTTATGTTCTTGAATCTTAACCGCTAGTGCCTCCGATTGATTATAAATCTTCAAGACAACTAATCCGGAGACATGACAGTGGAAGTTCCCAAAAAAAACATATTCACCTTTAAATATCACATCTCAATCCGGAAGTCTTTCAATTTCAAGCACAAAACCTCTCATTCAAAATTTAAGCCCTTGTATTTGTTAAACATGCTAAGAGCTAGACAAACAAATAAAACCCCTCAACCCACAGTGAGAGAGAGAGAGAGAGAGAGAGAGAGAGACATCGAGAGAGAGCAGCACATCTCTACATCAAAACTATTTTGCTAGAAAGAGCTAGTTTACATTGGGTTTCCTGAAGCTACACCCTATTCATGAATGCTGCTGCAAGTCTTGTCATCAACTATTTCTTTGCACCACTAGTGGACTCGGACTGTGGTTTAACAATACTTAATTGTCCGCCTTCCTTATTAGCAACCGTTGCTGCTTTCGCCTCATTGCAAAAGTTTATGAACTTGCTCAGCTCCTGCTCAAAGGAAAAAATAGAAAAGCCATTAGTAATAAAGACAAAGCAAATCTAAATGCTCTGTCAAACTAAACTCAAATCCTTGAACAAAAGCATAATACAAGAATGACTTCAAAAAATAATTGCATTGATTTGATCATTGAATGATTTGCACTGCTATAGCACACAATATAATGTAATCAGTTTGCTAGGAAAAGTACACCAAGAGGATTAATCCATCCAGTCACCAAGTGATTTCCATTGAATAAATAACACCAACATGGAAAAGGTAGACTGTTTCAAGCTAAGGAAAAACAAACTAATTCAATTAATACAAGTGAGGCTATAAAATCCCCAACCGAAACTTAATGCAAGACATGTGTAATGCAAGACATGTGACTAGAGCAAAAAGGACACTTGATTTGCTTGTTCAGTAGGCCCAACAGACTTGTAGTCTCATCAAGCACAAATGCCACCAACTAGAATAGATGGATTTTCCATTTTCATCATCTTGCAGGATGAAATAACAAAAGAAACCAGAAAAATGAACCATGAATGCAAAATTCGAAAAAGAGAAAGGGAGCGGATTTCTGTACATAAAGAAGATAAAATGAGGAAACTTGAATATATCTGGAATCAGAAGCACTACAATTGCACAAAAGATCCTAGTCAGAAAATTACCTGTATCACAACAGTATAAAAATCCCAGAGAAAGTTCAGATGCAATTTTATGGGCTCAATTAACAGAAGGGTCTTGAGTGCCTGAAGACTCTGTCTGCAGGTTTTTCTCTTTCTTTCTTTTCTTCAGTTTTCTTTACTCTCCTAATTGCAGGTGAAATTGTCATCATAAAACCCAGCATGCATTTGGGAGTGAAGGAAGTTTGCAAGTTCATGGAACTGAGTTCATAAGCTGTCTTCAGTTGCTATTTACAGTTAACTATCAATGCTTAAGTATAATGTGCTAGTAAACCTTTCTTTTTTTTTCTTTTTCTTTCTTTTTTGTTAAGTAGTGTAATGTGCTTGTAACTAATACTCAAACATAGAAAAATACCAGCCCAAGGAGAAAAGGAAGCAAACAATAAATCCAAGATGGAACAAAATTCAAAAGAAGAAAAGAAAAGTTTAAACAGAGTCCATTTTTCAGTATCAGATGCCTAAATTTGTGGTGCCATGTAGGATACACTTTTTAATGTATAAATTTTTGTACAAAAGAAAACCCTCAAAAAGAATGAAGTTCGACACTCCTAGAATCAATAACAATTTCACAATAAATAACTCCAGTCCCGTCCAAATTTCTCCTCCAATCTGGTCTCAACCTATGTTACCTGGAATCGTGTATGGGTGTCCGGTGTGGGTAGGTGTCTAAGCGTCGGATTCATCTAATTCTCTTGTCCAAGGACACTCGGACACGGCTAAATTTCATATTTTTTAAATACATATTTTATTTATTTAAGGTAAAATGGTGTTTAAAAACTAAAACAAAGCATTTTAGGCACAAAATAAAAATCTTACGCATTGTTTTATAGTGAACTCAATTATTTATACATACTTGTTGGATGCATATCCAGCTAGCCATATTGAACACATATCCCATACCCTTGTCCGAGTGTTGAGTGACCAATACGGATACGGACACGTCACATATTCAAAAGAGTCTAGGTAACAGCGTTCAACCTTATAAAGCTATGATTATACAAAGAAATGAGGAAGCTGAATCCTTATGTCTCTACAATAAATGATAAAAAAATAAGTCAAGCAAGCTTCAAACACCAGAAAAATATATGAGCACTTTGCTTCTTGAGATAGAGAGAGAAAATGACTGCTAGCTGAATACTGATTCTTACTGTTGTCGGAAAACCATTACAAGGAGAAATATCCTCATGCCATTTATTCGGTTACTTTGTGGGTGGAACCAAACCAACAAATTACCAAGAGAAACCTCTTCCAAAAATAAGTATTACTAGAAGAAACCAGCAATGAGAGCTTAAAATAGGACTCATTTCATGGTAGTTGCACAACTAGCTAAGCACAACAATTGAGCTTTTTTTTTCCTTTGTTTCTTTTTTGTTGGGATGAGTTATCAAAGGAGGTGAGCAATGGTATAGTTTTCATCATCTTTCACAGATAAGGTTCATTTATTTAATTTCTAGAACAAAAAACCAATACATGACAGAAATCATTCTTGAACCAGGTAACTATCAAGAGTTACTCACCAGTTTTGCAGAGATTACTTGACACACTGCTGCCAGTGTAAAAGATTCATAATTATTTAAGTTCATAATTTTAAAATTTATGACAGGAATCTTAAAATGCTAACTAATCCTAGTTGACATGCCACCATAGATTGGTTAGTATGATAGTTTCTTGCACTGCTTGACAAAAAACCACTTTTATCTATCTTTTCTGTTTTAATGATACAAATATTACCATTGTTTCCTATTAAAGTGTGCTTCAACAACAAATTGCATAAAAAATATACTGGGTCAGTTGGTGACTGATGTAGAAACTAGCAAATAATGATGCCACATACACCATAAATGACCTGTTAACTAGGCTATTCATGGACAATTGCCAAAGCATTTTGACAACTAGGAACCGTGGAATAATATCACGAGAAACTAGTATTTATAATAGAGATTATTTAAGGGGACAGCTAAACACACCCTGAATATAAACTAAAAGACAGCAATAAACTTTTTGACATTCCTTGCGCGTCTTAGTACTTCACTATGGTCCATAGGTCATGAGCTGACGTCCTTAATTCAATAAAATCATTCTCTAGTTGGTTGACACTACAGCTTTGAGCATTTCACCAATCAAAAACTTCACCTCTGTCACTGTTTACTATCATATAGTTTGGCAAGAAGGTATAAATATTAATGTGCCATATTCCAAGCAAACCTAGTGAATAATGATGACCTAATGACAACTAAGTCGACTAATCCGAATGTATCATAATTGCTGGGTCAAGATTATACGTGCTTACATATGAATTGTTAAAAAAGAGTCTTATGCTTACATATGAATTGTTAAAAAAGAGTCTTATGCTTACATATGAATTGTTAAAAAAGAGTCTTATAACTACTTGAAGTTTGAGAATTTCATTGTGCTATATTAATCATGTCACCAATAGCTCATAGAACCCCTTTGTGGTTCTGTTAATTAAAATTAAAAAAAAAAAAGAAACTCCGGAGTGTGAGTGTGTGCACTCGCTTGCGCGTGCGCGCGCACGCGCACGAGAGAGAGAGAGAGAGAGAGAGAGAGAGAGGGAGTAGGAATGTGAAGTTCCAAAAACCTAGGAATACAAGGTTTAGAAAACATGGTTATACATGTATCTTCCATCTGAATGGAAGCCTTGATTAAAAACAGAGTCCACGACTCCACATCCATAACAACCCTCAAACGTATGCATAAGATTATGAATGATTTGCAGGACACATTGCCACTGAAGTCTAATAGGGCATCTGAACCCAACAATTTTTCAAGACGAACAAGATAAAACACATTGAAACCAAACAAAAAATGCAGTATGGAAAGAACAACAGACGCAAATGTAAACAGTTCACAAAATGCGTCACAAAAAAAAAAATCATGTCACTCGTTACGGAACTTCATGAAACTGAACTTAGATCAAGGAACATTCTGGGTATGCACTAAAACCATTGCTATAATATCACATAGGCAATAACAATTTAAGCAGAGAAGCAAAAGAGCTTACACGATCAGCATCCATCTCCTTTGTGACCTTCGAAGGCTTCACGTCCCTCTTCCCTGCAATTTCAATTCAACAACAATTAGCTATATAAATATACATACATCAACAGAGAGAGAAATTGGGTTCGAAGTACGAGTGGAACCTTTACGAGTGTGAGGGATTTTCCCATGGCGATTCGGAGGAATCGATTTCTTCTTCTGTTGGCCTTTGAAGAGATTAGATTTCTGCGTCATCTTTCTCTCGCTAGGGTTTTGCTTGCTAGGGTTTCTGAGAAATGTCTCCCTGAGAAGCTTGCGAGGGTTTTATTGGGTACAGTGGCAACAAGACCCGCTTCGAGTTTTGGAGCTGAACCGACTCGGTCTTGTGAAGTCTTTACAGTTGTATACGGACCTGGATTTTCAATTGCATGGGATTGGGCTTCCAGCTTAGGCGTTTCAGGCCCGGGCCCAGGTCTAAGGGAAATGAATCGGAAAATATAAAAACACAAATTAAATTTGAAAAACCAAATTTATTTATTTTTTTGGTTGGTTAGTAAAATTATAAGAAAATTAATAATTTGTGAAAGAAATTTCATTTTTTCATCTTTTTTCATACAAAAGTGAATATGTATAAGTAATTCCAGCTCACTTTCATTTTCTATTTTTTTTATAGATTCAAAATCCAAACATAAAATTAAATCTCAATATCTCTATGAATAAATTGGTGAAATCAGTAAAATATTCCAAAGCACTGTGAATAACTAGCAAAAACTCTGCACTATGTACAGATTTTGTCATGAACTAATAAAATTGTCTATGACTAATCACTTCTCTATAATATAAATTATAAAATAGAAACTTAATAGAATAATGCTATATATGAGATAAAAAATATTTACAGAAAAAATACCAAACATTAAATATCGATATCATTAATTCATGAGGCATAAGCTAAGTAAAACAATCCTTCTAGCTAAGTGAACAAATTGCGTTTTAGTTTTCGAACTGACAAACTGAAAGCTAATTCTTGTCAAATCAACGAACTCAAATGGTCAAATCATTGAATTCTAATTTAAACAAATTCTTGATTGCCACGTGTATTGTTATAATATTAAAACACATAATAAATCATTTTCTATTGAAGTTTGCATAAAAACTATTATAATTTAGTAAATAAATGACTATTTTGTTTCTTTTATTTATTTTAAGTATTGGAAAGTGAGTATTTTGGAAGAAATTGGTGCATACAAAAATTAAAAATTATTTAATAAATATTTATATGTCTATATTTTTGTTTTTAAATATATAATTATGCAGGTGTATGCGTGAGACGCTCCCACGCTCAACATATTTTTACAAACAATGCGCTCGCTCCCTTGCACGCACCCACACCCGAATTGTGAATCGGTGGCTTAGGGCATAAGTGATGGCAAAACGAAGTGTTTTTTTAAATAGGATTAAAACAAAAGCATATCATATAAAACAATAATCTCCTCTTTTTTTTTTTTTTTACTTTTGAACCAATATACTAGGTAATAGGAGCCTAATAAAACTGCAAAACATAGATTAAAAATTACATATTAAACCCATTAAATTCTTATTAAAAAAATCTTTTACATATATAGTTACAGCTCATGTATTAAGATAAGATATTTAATTAATCATTTGCGAGTTGTGAGTTGTGATATGTGACAGCATTATCCAAATATAGCATAAAAACATGGGAGATTTGTTGATCTAACCCACCCTTGATTCAAAAAGTTCAAGAAAAACCATTAACCAATTATGAAAAATATGTCCATCCCAGAAACATAAAACGAAGAAATATGTCGATTAAAACTACTATCTTTAGTTTGTGAAGTTGATCGCTTTAATAATGGTTGTTCAAGAATTAACATTGACAGACGTCTATCATGCGTAATAATAAAATAGACAACCCAATAATATGTGTCAAAAATAGAAAAATATCAAATGTTTGGTGTTGATTTAGTCCATTGGCCATCCAAAAAATACAAAATAAAATGACCCAGTCCATTGACTACTCAAATAATAAAAAAAAATGCCAAAAACCTGTTAACTTTGAAATGACCAAGACCAATTATCAATTAAATGACCAAACCCTTGTTGACTTTGAAATTTCAACCCATTGTTTCTCGAAAAATAGAAATTTCAACCCATTATAGAATTAAGAGGAAAAAAAAGGGGCAAAAGAAGCATCTAAACCCGAGTAATCTATTGGCAAAAAGCATAAGCACGAGTGATAGTGTTATTTGTAAATATTTTAACAAATGGTATTGTTTCAAAAAATTCGTACATAAAATCTCACCAAAATAATATGACAATTGCATTTTTGTAATTAAGAGCATTAAGATAGGTGTTTTGTTTTAAAATAAATGTCCCTCATTTAATCACATCATTCTGATAATAAATTTTATATGAATTTTTTGTTTGTATAGCATTACACTTCATAAATAAAAACATCTCTTGAGTGGCTCACACATACATATTAATACTATAGATAGGTATAAACATATCGATATATATTTATTTGAATAAATATGATTTTATGCATCAATTTTTTCAAAAATACTTATTATTTATAATTAAAAAAACAATATAATTGTCATTTCTTTACTCTTTTACAAAGATTATACACAATATTTTAATAACATATGTGTTATTTTGTGTTTTTAATACTATAAAAATATATGTATCAACCGGCAGTTAATCCAAAATGAAAATTTGAGAATTAGAATTAGAGCATAGTTCGTTCACCTGATCGAAAGAATTGAGTTACATAGGCTCCATTTGGAACCAGTCTATGGTCTCGATTTTATGGTTTTAGTTTGTGGAACCATGTTTGCTAACTGGTTCCCTAGTCTGGTTTCGAAAAAACAAGTCCTAAAAGTGGAAAACACAGAGATCTCTATAAAGATGTTCTCTTGGTCTACGAACCAATCTCCCGAGACATTTGAAAACACGGAGATACAACAGCTTCTATTACTATGCACTTAAAGTTGTACATCTATCCTAAATAAATTCAACCCAACGTTCTCTGACAATCACCACCTACCCACTCGTTCTCCTCATCCATAAATCCCCTACTCCAAAGCAAGAGAAGTGCAGATCAGTTGAACCTCACACTAAGAGATCCGAAGCCATAACAAAACCACAACAACATCATCACTAATGAAGAGGGAGCCATAAGATCTATTCTTTGAGTCACCTTCGTGTGACTCATCTACTGAAAGGTAATGGTATCAATATCTATATTTAAAGATGGATCTCCAAATATGTCTATATTTTCATGCTTTTCACTTAGGGTTTTTGTTCATTAGTGAGATTTGGGTTTTTGGAATCTGTGAATTGAGGTATTTTGGGTTTATTATAAGATTATGATGTTAGTTAGGTTATAAAGTTGTTCATTTTTGGTTTATTCTTTTTAATCTCAAATTCATAAGTGACAATCTCCGAAGCCAGAGCTACGACACCATCACTAAGGAAGAGGAAACGATAGGAGGTGTTCGTTGAAGAATCGTCGTGCGACTCATTTGAGTTTCCCCCAAAAGTTTTCAAAACAGTATGGAAATCCATATTTGAACACCAATCTACAAGTATTTGCATATTTTCATGCTTCTGGGTAGGGTGTTTCTATACTTGTCAGATTAGGGTTTGTTTGATGCCATGACTTGAAGGTACTTCCGGATTTGCAATTAATGATTTATAAGGTTACTATGTTGTTTGAGATTACTAGATGTTGAGAATGTTTTATAAGTAATTTATTGTGATGTGGTATATTCTCTTCATGGTAATGATATTTGCTGTTTATCATAGACTAAATGAAATGGATTGAAAAAGTTTCCTCATCTGGTCAGTACATGTGCTTCCTCAGGGATTGGCATTACAACCTACCTAATTGTCATATATGAATTTTTTTCCTATCTCTTTTTTTGGTCCTGTGGAATAAACTGTATGCCTCCTACATACTCTCTAAATTTTGAACAACTTATGGTCGAGTACACAAATCTTATGTCACCTTCTTGCTATATTTGGGTTGTTTTATGTTGTAAGAAAATAACAGAACAATGTTTTTTCTCGCACCTTCAATCCACAGCCTTTTCTGTTTAGAACACGAACCATGCTAGTCAGTGAGACTACTGTGTTCTCTTGTTTTGTTCTTAATGGTGATATGGTATTCCGTATTTTGAATCCTCTAGTTAAGAAAATGAAACGATGTTATACATGCTTTTTAGATATTCTTTATACTATAGCAAGACTACTACATTTAATAGAATAACACTCATTATACAACCCTAGGATTTTCATACTGTTAGTATATATTATAATTTATAAATAGTTGGCAAATGAAGTGGATGACGCTGATGATGCCAAATAATGGCCCACGAAGGTTAAGGAAGCCACGTTACCGTCGCAATTGAATGCTTGCCACTTGTTGTGGATGCAATATATTACTTGCTATGATTGTATTATTCCTACTGGTGTTACTTATCATTATGGTGGTGACCACGTGACACTTCCACTTATTATTGTGTAATGTGGTATATTTTAAGATGGTGTTGCTTATCATTATGGTGGTGACCACGTGACAGTTCCAGTTATTATTGTGTAATGTGATATATTTTGAAACATATTATATGATTTGTAGTTGTGAACCCATATATTGTGAACCCATATACTGTTTAGCACTATAAATATGTTATGAATATTGTGTAATGTGCTACATTTCATTTGCAGGGGTTGCACTCAAATGGGTATGAAGCAATTGAGGATTGAGAGTTATTATAATACTCATATTGGTCATAGAGCAGACAAATGAAGCAAATACCTGCTGATTAAGAACATGATTTGCATTTTATTTACTGGAGCATAATGTGCTCTGATGTTGTTGTATATTTTGTTGTTTCTTCATGCAATTCTTTTTGGAACCTATTCTAAACAAAATTCAAAAATATGTGTTGTAATTGCTTGTTGAGTTTGGAGGTGATATATAATTTTATCTGATCTTGACAAAAGCAATAAAAAAATGACAAGGCTCACTAGACGCGTTTCTCTTGGTCCCTGGTTCCGAATCAATTTGTTACTATACCTACTAAATGTGTTTTTTGGTTCCCAAGCTATTTTGAGACCAAATTTGTGAAAACTTGTTTCTAACCCCAGTTTCGGAAAACACATCCAAATGGAGCCTTATGTTCTAAACTACTATGTCTATCGAATCATAAACCCTTCCATCGAATTAAAAACCACTACATTAACAAAATCATATTACAAAAACATTAGGATTTTCTCAAGACTAGAAAGCAGCCTCCGATTGCCTCATGCGTATTATGTGATGGGATGATGTTTTTGTGAGGGTAAGTACCAGAGGTGAGTTGTCAATTCTAATTCTAATAGAAGGGGTAAAGAATTATTTAGTTTTTTTGAAGCACTATGCTATTCTTATTTAAAAAAAAGTTTAATGATTAGGTAGTATTGATTATACAATAATAATTCTTATTTGATAGGTGACACGTAGTGTATGAATATATTAACAACCTGAATTGGTGGGTATTAGAGAGACTTTTAAGAAAAAATACTACATAACAAAATCTGATAAGATATTTTCTAAAAAAAGCTCTTCATTACACCATAAATTTAGATTACTGATATATTCGCATATCATATGTCATCATTTGATAGGATTGAGTACTTAGTACTACTTTACCATTGAATTATTTTCTCTCTTTCTCTTTCTTTCATAAATACTGTAACTTCATCACTTAGGGGCGGACATTGGGCAGGTCAGGCCTACCAAAAAAAATATTTATCAGGCCCAAAACCAAATTCCAAGCTCATCCAATTAAAAAAAATTACATTTTCAAACCCGTCCAAGTTCGTCTATTTAATATAAAATTTAATTAATATATAATTTTCTTCTCTATAAATAATATTGAATAACATGAAATTTAATTATATATACATATATATAATATTAAAATATTAAAATATTATTTTATATATATTTCGGGTCAAGCCGGGCTTTAAAGATAATTTTTAAACTCACTTATTAAATTAATTGGGTTTAAAAAAATTTCCAAGCTCCATAATTTATGAGCAAATTTGGATGAGTCTATCAAGTCTATGGTTACCCTTATATCACCTAGGTAGGTCCTGAATAGACTCATTGAATCCACCTAGCAAGAGAGGAGGATCCACTAAGGAGAAATAATAATGACATGACACTCCGAGAGTACTAAATAATTTCTAAGTGTTTATAAATTTGTAACTAATAAAAAAAAATAAAAAATCCTGAGGCTTCAGTTATATAAGCTTTTCCATTTAATCAGAACGTGACAACTAGAGAAAAATGATAAACTCCAAGACTTTCAAACAAACAACCCCAACAACATATTAAATACCGATCAGATCCTCATCTGTGGCGCATGGTAATTGTCAACCAAACTTGACCTGTATATCCCCCATAAGAATCCAAAAGACAAGTCAAAATCTGGCACTTCCTTCCTCCTTCCTCCCTTCTTCCCCGTTCACCCCTCTTGTATTTCCTCTCTCTATACATATACAGGCGTATACATACATATATACCTGCAATTCCACCGCTCTTCGATCTCAAATTCGATTCATGTAGAAGAAGAACAACGCATAATTATCAACGAAGAGAGAATGTGTGGGATATTCGCGTATTTGAATTACAACGTTAACAGGGAGAGGCGTTACATACTCGAAGTCCTCTTCAATGGCCTGAGGCGTTTGGAATACCGGGGCTACGACTCCGCCGGTATCTCCATCGACTCTTCCTTGCCTCCTCCCTCTGTTTCTGTTTCTGCCCTGCCAAACGGCTCCACCTCCGATTCCCTCCCTCCTCTTGTCTTCCGCCAAGAAGGAAACATTGAATCGCTCGTCAAATCGGTCTACCAAGGTTGTTTTCTATTTTCTGTGATCTCCTTTGTGCATTGATAGGTGATCTATTTTTGTTTTATGTTTGATCGCTTGGAAAATGCAAGAGAAGAAACTGATGGAAAATGATGAATGCTGGACTCTATTTGGTTGTACGGAATATGGGGACAAGAAAAAGAGTTGAGGTTAATTTGTTGTTGTTTTTTTTTTTTTTTTCATTTGCACTAAACAAAACAAAAACCTTCACTCAACTGAGCCCAATTAGGCCGGTTTTTCCTTCTCTTGGAAATTTGAGCAATGTGCGAGATATTCCATATGTTTAATTTATCTCGTGGTTGTTATCAATTTCCTCCGAAACCAAACGAGAGTTTTGGCGTTACAGAATTAATCTGGATAGTATGATATTTGAACTTTGAAGTATTTGTTTTTCCTCTTTTGGTGGGTCATATAAAATATTTTAGAACTTTGATCTTACAGCTTTGAATTCCTGTGCATTATTGGGTGCAAAAATGGTACCCGGGAGCTATACATTAAATGTTTAAATACACAATCGACACACAAAAAATAGGAAAGAAAGTGATTTATGGAAAACAATTCTAAGCTGGAGCAGTAAGTTGCTTCAACCAATGGATCTTACACTTCATTAACTGCCTCTTAATGCATTTTGGATATGGATATGCCTGGTTTTTAATCTTTAAAGGGCCATTGAGTGGTGCAATGGTAATCAATAGCTTGGGCTTTGAAGTATGAAAACATAGGACTCAAGTGTAGCAATTTTGTGCAAATAATATTGCGATATAGTTCCATTTCTAGGCCACCTATTCCAATGCCTTTGTTAAGGGAAACACAGTAATGGTTTCATCTACCTTAATAAGAATTCTTAATAGCATTTGGTGACTTTCATCTGGTAAAGACGCCACTCAACAAATGTAAAATAGAGTGATCTAGGATAGTACTAGAAAGTTAGAATAGTGCATCCTGCAACCAGTTTTACCTCGATTTGTATGCATAAAAGTTCTCTCACTTTGTGTAGTCGTCTTTGTTGAATTTTTTACGGGGGTCTTATTTTCAACTTCTCCCATTTCATTGGCTGCTTGAATTGCATCCGCCATGATATAAAGTTGATTTGCTGCTAAATCGCAAGAAATTTATGAATTCAACCCTTGCCATTGCATTGAAATCATCACATTTTCATTTTATTGAAATTCTGATCTTGTAGCCAAGGTAGACAATTTTTTAGTGTTCTCTTCAATAGATCTACTTTCTTACGCCATAGGAATTTCAAGTGAACTAGTTGCTTGTAAGTAGCGTGTCCAAAATAGTGTCATAGCTATCTTTCTAAATGTGTGAAGTACACACTTTGCTAAGGATATGAGATATGTGTCTAACATGTCTAGTTGGTCACACTATAACAAGTATAAGTAGTGAGCTTACTATATAACTATGCATCTGAGTTTTGTTTTATGGATAATATACGTTATTTTACCTTGTAAATACCATTTTACCCTAAGAAACAAAAAAAAGAGTATTTAAGAATCAAGAAATCTAGCCATGGTCCTGTATAATTGGACATGAGAATTAGAAGTGAATTTGACACTTGAATATATACCCACATCGGTCACCCATACCCAAGTTCATGTAACATAGATTGGTAGCATAACGTGTTCAGTTGTGTTTTCTCTACTAGACTATGTTGTCACCTTTGGCTTAGCCTTCACAAAGAAGAGTTGACATTCATTCGTTAAACGACATGTAACGAATCAAGGAATGCTTCTGAATTGTTGTCTCCATGAATATCACCAACACCAAGCTTAGCACCTCTATCACATCGACCCATCTAGGATCTTCTTGCAATTATACCGGTGCCTATGGTGGGGGAACTTGTTCAAAATCTTGTTGACAATTAGGGAATGAACAAGAGTTCAATTACCTTTCTTTGGCTTAGACAACAGTTGTAGTCCCTTCTACAGATTCCTTCAGTGAAACTATAGGCTGAAGGAATGTGTAGATTATTTCATGGTAGTCAAAGTTTTCATACTTACACTTCAATTCAGCATTTGTTACCATTGTGTTAAAAGAATGCATGCCATATGGATTATGGACACGCGCTTTACACATCAACATAACTATCTCCCTGTGGTAAGCTTCATCGGCCCACATGTGAGACTTGACATAGTGATCATGTTTGGCCATGTCGAACCGGAGATGTCGGCTCTAATGATTTAGTTAGTACCAACATGTAGTGTGTGCTCTAGTCTACCCACCGTGGCAGATTGTACAATCGCGCGATTTCACCTAGGCTGAGAGGCAGTGCTAGGTATGCCAAACGACTTTGGCAGGCACTAAGGGACTCTGGGGGTGGTCTTATGGTTTTGTTGCTTGGGACGAAGGTTCCGCTGTGACACTACATTCGTGCCGGTCTTGTCGCTTCAGGCCAATGCAACTAAGAGACAGAAACTTCTTTGTCTAGAAGCCTAGTTTCCCTTGTTTATAGGGAAAGTCTCTGTAGGATAACCTTACTACTTGCCTCTATCCTTATCTATTTGGAGATATCAGATGAGTATAAGAGACACTTGCTCTCTTACCAGTACTTCAACGTATACGAACAATTGCCTCTCTCTCTCTCTCTCTCTCTCTCTCTCTCTCTCTCTCTCTCACGTTGGCTGTTTCTTCTCTCACTGCCCAGTCCTCTTTATCGTTCCTTTAGCTCCATGTGACGTGTTTTGTGACTCCTTGGTGACTCATCACACCTCTTATAGACCCTTCTAAAGAGAACAAGTTTGTCAAACAATTGGCGGGGCAACAAAATTGGACCTTAAAGCTATGTTACCAAATTGATGTAGGGCATTTTTGGGAAGTAGTGATAAAGCTGCCTGTAGATGGGTTTCAGTAGGCTTAGGGTAGGGATAGATTTTAGGGTTAGGGTTTTAAAAGGTAGAAGATAAATTCTAGGGTTTATAGAAGGAAAAGTGCTAAAATCGTTTCAATTGCAAAGTGGCATTTTTTTGTTTGATTTTCAAAAAATTCTTGCTAAAAGGTCTGGATAGTTAATAATTTGGGTATTAGTTGGGAAATTAAAGGCTTATAGTAGGGTAAAGTTTAGGGATGATTTAATCTTGATTACGATTTTGTAACTGAAAAGTGCCTATTATTGGGTTGTGTAACCTGAGTATAGTGTTTTGCTTTCTAGTGAGAGGAAGAAAGAAAAATAAAACTTACCTTTGCAAGGCCCAAGTAAAAACCCCACAAACTCAAAATGTCTGAAATTATCTCCCTTGAATAGACAAATTATATATATTTTTGTGGCTACTATAGCCTGTGAGGAGATTGACTTGTAAATAGTAAACTATTAAATTTTTATTAGAATATTCTAAACTTACCAAAAACAATATGAAAGACCCTAAAAAATATAGCTTGACCCGTAAGAACGCATGGGTGACATCTACAGTACATGTTCAATATAAATTAAAATTACCAAAATACCTTGAGCATGAAAACCTAGTAAATTATATATAAGTATGTCCAGTAGCTTAGTAACTTTGAATTAACAAATTTAAGAATCCTAAAACTACCTTGAATACTCTCCTTTGGACCACAAAGTATTTTTGATAAAGGTGGGACCCCAGGTTTTCTTTTTATTTATTTTTCTTGCTTCCAAAGCCTATTATACTTTTCTAGCCATCGAATGGATGTGGCATCAAAGTGGTTACTGTTTGATATTAGTGAAAATTAAGTATTGAAAATTTTTGCATTGAATTAGTATGCTGAAATGGTTAAGTAATGAATTTTCAAAGTTAAACATTTAAAAGCAAATTTATGAATTAAGATTAAGTGGCTTTTTGATAGAATTAAAAATAAGTGATGAAAATGTTTAATACTGAATTTTTAGAGCTAAAATATTTAAGTACTGTATTTTTAAATTTAAAAATACTTAGATAAACATATTAATTGAGAATGAAATGAAAATTACTTTCCACTTAGTGTATTTAACATTCAGTGATAAGTCTAGTTTCTTTGACTTAATATTAAGACCCATTTAGAACTTGAGTGGTCTCACAGTCATCTATCTTCAAGCAACGGAGTTAATTTTCAAATTTAAGTGGTATTTGATTTTGTGTTATCAAACACACTTAATTGTGAAACAACTAAACACATTCAATTTTAAGCACTTAATTGCATATCAAACAAGTCCAAGAATTCAAAACTACCTTCTGTTGAGTTTTTTCAGGATTATTGTAAAAATTTTCTAGTAGATTTTTAGACTTAGGTAGATTGTTAATTTAACGCACTTAATTGCATCAAATAGGTCCTAAGACTTAAAAACATAAAATGTTGACACTTAGACTAGTACGATTATTTTAGCCGTGACAGAATGACATTTGATGAGCCAATAACGTTGCTTGACCCAAATTGTGACCATGGATCCAGACTACAGCTTATGCATCCAAAGTATTTGAAAATTATTGGAATATCTTTGACTCTTAAAATATAAATTAAAGTGATCAGTAGTAAAGTAAATTTGAATACAAATAAATATGGAGTCTATTCACTACTATGGACACTGTACTTTGGACTGAATGGACTATGGAGTCCACGAGCTTAGCAACTAAACTAATTGGGCATCATGGATAATTCTGTACTAATTTGTTATTGCTGTTCCTGTTTTCGCTAAAATTCTAAGTAGAAAATTTGACCCTAAAAATGCACTTGAGTATCCTGTAATGTCATGTTGTGGTTTCTGTGAATTTTTTTTTTTCTTTCTAAATTGGATGGTCAGAGCCTTAGGGGAGGGAGGGTGAGTCAAACCCATGACCTAAGACATGGGTGGGGGCGCCACTCACCACTGGACTAACCTCACTCCTTGATTTCTCTGATGAATTTGCTTTGTTTGTAGAAAACAAGAAAAGCTAGTCTATCCTAATGTGAGGAACATTGTAGATGGTGTTCTCAATTATATGTCACTCTTTCAACTTTTCATTTTTTTAGCTTCGTCTACACTTGCTGGTTGGTCAGTCTAACATGCTCATGTTTAACTGAATTAGAATTTGGTGTTTTCAGAGGTTGCCACTACAGATTTAAATTTGGAGGAACCATTTTCTGTTCATGCTGGAATAGCACATACCAGGTGGGCAACCCATGGGGAGCCAGCTCCTAGGAATAGTCATCCTCAGACTTCTGGCACTGGAAACGAATTCGTAGTTGTTCACAATGGAGTTGTCACTAATTATGAGGTTTGCTTAAGATTTGATAATGAATTTTTCATTCTTATTTAAATTACGGCATGTGATTATCTTAAGCATAATAAGTCTTTTGAAAATAGATATTCGTCTACACATTGTCTCTGTCTACTTTGCCAAACGAATATAGAAACGGGCGTAAATTGATGGTGTTATTTGTGATTAAGCTATATTTAAGTTTTCATTAGTTAACAGTTCTACATTTAGTATGAATTGGTCTTTTGTTGGGAGAGCTTTTATTTTTTTGATATGTAACGAAAAAATGTAATTAAAGAGTCTCAAGGGAATGCTACACAAGTACAAAAGAGGAAAAGAAAGCAAAGGACTAATATGAGACTATCTACTCAAAGTACCTCTAGCACCTCTATCTTCTATATAGAAGAAACCCAAGCTCCTATGTAGATATCTACTGGGAAATCTAATTCCTCAAAAAATCTACTAAAGGTGTAAAAGAGAAAGGAAATGACTCCTTCCTCCAAAAATGCAAGAGACTAACATCAATCCTTCAAGCTATGAATAGAATTCTGTTCACTGCTAAATGATCTGCCATTTCCTCTCATTCCATAAGCACCAAATCAAACCAAGAGGGGCAGTCATCCAGGCTTTCTTGTCGTGCCTTCTAGGGCAAGCCAACTTCCAAGATGCAAAGAGGACCTTAACTATCTGAGGCATCACCCATTCAATTACAAACATTGAGTAGACTATGCTCCACACCTTTCTAGCAACTGATCAATGCAGCAGGGGGTGATTCACACTCTTCCCCCCTCTTGGCATATGCAACACCACTATCGTGATTTTTTTTTTTTGGTACATCGGAAGGCTAAAGCCCTGGTGGAGGGGAGGGTGAGTTGGACCCATGATTTTGCGCCTACTCCTCAATTGCAATTATCAAAACAGCTTCACGCAACGATGTTCAGGAAAAGAAAGCCATTTTGGAAGGTGCTCTTGATCTCCAAATAGCCTTCCAGGGGAAGTTGGGGCGGGGTCCCCTTCCCCACAAGGCTCCGATGCAAGGAAGATATCAAAAAAATCCCATTCTTGGTTCTGTTCGAAACCATCAAATCCTCTATCTGGCTGAATCAAATCCTAACAGTCAACCATTTGCTCATCCTCCGAAGCTTGCATATTTTTTTTTTGGAAAACGGGATTACTTGACTGTTTCTTCATTAACACCCATAAAGCCTCTTCAACAAGCTTTGATAGCCTCAAAAAGCTTTTTATCCCATAACTTTATTGGAAATCCAAGCTATATAACGCAAACTTTCTCTGGCGCAGCCTTTGATTTGAAGCAACAACCCGTTGGAGTACACCAGTCAAGAAATACGGGTTGATCTCCAAATAGCCACTCCTGCTTTAGAAATTTGTCAGCTTCTTCCTACAATAAACTAGAAAACATGGAAGGCACCACTAAGATCGAAGATCGTCACTCTCGCTGATATCCCCCATTTATGATCCGGGTCCTTCTAACCTTGAACCAACTTCGACTCTTACACTGCCCCACTCCCAAGTCCGGCCCACCAAACATCTTTGAAGAAGAGTCCTCATCTCAGAGCAATACAATGGAATAACCCCAAATTCCTTCAGATCTTTTGGCTTTGAGCCCCCTGTTCCTCACGTGAATGTGGTTCTCTGGTCATCTTTGGATCTAAGCAGCCCGAAGAATGGTCTTAGGCCTCATTCTAGTTTTCAGATCACCACTCTTGCACATCTCCTCCATGACCATAGCCAGATCCCCCCAGCGATTCCCTTGTTTTGACTCAGGGATCCTAACCAAACCTTTACTCTGGCAATACTTAACCTTCACGTCTATATATCGGCGGCACCTGCAATTTGCAGACATTTACACTCCAACATTCTCTTCCTAATTCTAAAGCTACCCTGTAAAACCTACCTTCTGCATTCATTAATACCTCAAGCAGCTTCTTACAGACCCATAGTCAGCTCAAACCCCAACAGTACTACCGAACATTGGACACCTTCTTTCCACCGGCAACTTCTGGCTGCTGCTTCCATCTCCCTCATTGAGAAGGTCAAAGGTCTTGCACCCATGTTGGAGGATTTCCCATCTCTCTCTTCCACTATGACTCCAATTTATCAGTTCTCTTATTTATTGTTACCTTCTGACTTAGCAGATTTTATTTGCCAAGAGTCCAAGACAGCAAATTAACAAATCAGACAATGAAGAAACTAGCGGATCATCAAAATATATCAGTCTGATCACAAGAAGAATCATCCGAGTGGTTTCTTGGTGCTTCGTTGAAGAGAGATTGTGCATCTTGTCTATATGATATAGATTTGTAGTTATCAAAATGAAATTATCATATGAGAGCTAGAAAACTATTATCAAACATAATGTGGTTCATGCATTAGGCTCTTTGAGTGTTTGTGATTGACTCTTAAACATTTTATTTCTCTAGTTCTTATAATTAAACAACTTACTTCAGAGAGAAACAAATAAACTGCTAATTAATGAAAGAAGAGATATTTTACATTGCTGAAATACAAGAAATTTTCATTTTCTGAAATTCAGTTTTTGTCACTGTAGGAAATTTATGTAATATGTTTGTTGGCTTTTAGTGTGACTCATTTTTATTCCTGTCTCATCAGATATTTTATGCTTTGCCTCTATCTTCTCCCTCTTTCTCAGCTTACTCCATTCCTCACCCACCAACCCCCTCCCTGGCTTGATTGCATAGATATTTGTAACTCCCAACCCGTGTTTAAGCCCTTTGAATCATGTTGCACGTCTGAAGCATTACTTCTGGTACCATTCTCTTATTGACTTCTTGTTTAACAAATGGGCTCATGCTGATGCAATGTCGTGTAATCTTCAGGTGTTAAAGGAAACGCTACTCCGACATGGGTTCACCTTTGAATCTGAAACAGATACAGAAGTGATTCCAAAGCTTGCAAAATTTGTTTTTGATAAAGCAAATGAAGAAGGTACTTCCCTTAGTGTAACCTGACTGGGTTTTACTTGATAACTGTTGTACAACAATTTCCCAAAGGCTTAATCCATTAAGGAATGGGCAAAAATTGTATGTCCAGCTCTAACACTCTCCCTTATGTGCAATCACCTCTCGCATGTGGTGAGAGAAACAGACAGAATTGGGTACAAATACACACATAGAATAGATTCCAAATGGACCAGATAAAGGGGAAACAAACAGATAAACATGGAGAGATTTGAATCCAAGACCTCTCATAACCAAATCATTGATGCTATGATAGATCAGCAATTACCCAAGAGCTTAAGTTGTTGAGGAATGAACCCCAAATTTTATATCAAGCTCTAACAATGCTTGGAATTTTCTTTAGGGATTTTGAAATTTTGGCTCCATTATGGCTAGTGATGCCTTATCTTGTCATAATTAGTGGCAGTTACATTGTTTTTTTTGTGTCTTGAGGTGGTGATATCATTTTTCTGGTTGAGCATAAAGAAGCTCTTTTCTGCTCATGCAATAAGGTTGCATTTGGACTAGTGGATCAAAAATGTGCTAAGAGATTTTGATACAAGAGCTTTTAAGTCATAATTAACCTTTGATGAATGAGACCTTGATGTATTTTGTCATTTTTTTTATGGAGAAACTAGACGTGCTTCTTATTACATGAAATGAAATGCTTTTGATTGCACATAAATGTCTTGATCACTATAAGATTTCATGAGTGCAACTGTTTTTTTTTTGGTTGTTGCAGGTGATCAGAGTGTCACCTTCAATCAAGTTGTGTTTGAAGTTATGAGGCATCTTGAGGGAGCCTATGCTCTCATTTTCAAAAGTCGACATTATCCAAATGAATTGATTGCTTGCAAACGTGGTAGTCCATTGCTCCTTGGTGTCAAAGTGAGTAATGTTTGAACGACATTTTTGTTGCACAAAATAAAGCTCATAAGAGTATTGATATTTCAATCAGAGATTTGATACAATCATCTGTCGTCCCTTTTTTTTTTTTGCTGTGTCGGAATATTGGGGCCTTTTTGTATTTTGATTTGCTGATACATCTTGGCTTTGTAAAAATCAAGGTTGTCAAAATCAAGATCCTACATTGGATCCTTTGAGGGGTTTACAGGATCATAAGATCCTACAGAAAAATAAAAAATGTAACCATTTCTATATAAATAAACTTGTTAGAAGAAGACAAATAATGATCCTAAATTACATAAAAAAAAATAATGTAAAAAATTATATTGAACCACGTATATATAAACATTATATAATGGAAAGCTTAGAAGTAAAACTTTTCATTTCATGGGGAAAAAGGAGGTGGAGAAGAATTTTGTAATAGAGCATTTTGCACTCCATGGTAGTAGTTAAAAAAGGGGTAAAAAAAACAAGTAAAGATAGTTGAATTTATAAATAGAAAGAAAAGAAAGAAACAAAAGAAAAAGACATTTTTAAATATTAGAAGAGAAAATCTCTACTAGTTAAATTTTGTGTAGCACTAAATAAAACAAATGGCAATAAAAAAGGAATTTTGGAACACCTTTAAAAGAAAACAAGAAGAACGATGTATTACAAAAGGGGGATACATGACAAAAGAAAAAAGAAGGGAAAGTTTGGAACACCTTTAAAGAAAAGAAAATAACTACTACGTATTGCAAAAAGGATACATGACAATAGAAAAAAGAAGGGTTGAAGAAGAACTTTGTAGTTTAATGGATGAATCATAAATAAAATGAACTTAAACAAAAAATAAATAAATTTGAAGCTATTTGATTAATTAAAGAAAAAAAGGGGGAAAATTGTAGTCGAATAATCTACTATGCAATGTGTGTGTGTGTGTGTGTGTATGTTTGTGTGAGAGAGAGAGAGAGAGAGAGAGAGAGAGAGAGAGAGAGAGAGAGAGGACCATCCATTGTTGGAGAGTGGGATGGATTAGAGAGAGACAGATGTTTGAAGAGCATCTGTGTTCCTTTAGCTCTCTAGTTTTCTCGAAATACTGTAATGTATAAATGTTGATTGTCGTAATTTGTTTTTAGCAGCATATTTGATTCAATATGATATATTTATTTGATTTGGACCTTGTGTAAAATGGGTAGGTCATAAACATAAAAATAACAAAAAACAAAACAACATATTAAGCAAAACAAAGTTTAAAAATCAAATTGGTTAGGATCAATTGAGATCAGGATCGAGATCTATGATCCATTCAGGTTGTACACCAAAAACGTAAGATCCTATCTCCAAGGAATTTACAATTCTAATCAATTTTGCCAAAATGGATTGCTAGATCGTAAGATTCGGATCGGGATTTTAACAACTATGGTAAAAATTGAGTCAATGCTGGAGTTTTAAGAGAATCAGCATCTACCATAGTTTATTTACTTTATCAAAAGAAGAAAAAGCTTCTATCATAGTTTCTCTGTCTTAAAACTAAAAACGGGATTGGTTAGGTACAGGATACACTACAAGATGTGGGTTTGACATTTAACAAGAAACACCATCATGGATTTATGAGAACTATTTTTCCCTTTGGGCTTTCAAAGCTCCCTCTAAGGTGGCATATTTTGCTTGGATGCCCTCCCATGGTAAGATCCTCAATATTGACAATCTTATTAGAAGGCGGCGAATCCATTTCAATCGGTTTTGTATAAGAGTGATGGGGAGTTAGTGAATCATCTACTTATTCATTGCAGTGTGGCTTTTGAGATTTGGGCTTTGATTTTGGGATGATTTGACATTGAGTGGGTTTACTTAAAAAGTGTCTCTCTACTTTCTTGGGAGATAGCGAGAGTTAGAAGAAGTAGCAGAAAGATGTGGTGGCTTTTGGTGCCTATGGCCTTGATCAGGGGCGGACGGAGGGGGATTATATTAACTTCCCCCCCCCCCCCCCCCCCAAAAAAAAAAAAAACCAAAAACACAAATCCTGGGTCCACCACTGGCCTTGATGTGGACTATTTGGTGTGAACGTAATAGGAGGACTTTTGAAATATTAGAAACTCCTATTTTTGTCTCAAAAGTAGCTTCTTGGCTTTTTTTGTATAGTTGGTTCAAGGGTTCTGTAGATCCTTCCTTGAACCAATTTCTAGATTTTATGGAGTTTTGTGAGTAATTTTCTTTGTATAGATGTTATAGGCCTCGTTTTTTGTTAGGTTTGTATATGGGTCCCACCCTCTCGGTGCCTCGTCTTTGTTATAATATATTATGTATCAAAACAAAATATGTTGTTGCCCTTGTAGTTTTCAAAGTTTTATAATCACACATATTGCACATAAATTCAAGAATTCTATCATCGTTTGTGCCCTCACCTTTAGCAACAATTGAAGGACAGTGATTGTATAAGTTACGCTATTCAGATGGAGTCCTTGAGATTGTAAACCTGGACATTTGCATTTCAAGCATTCATGGCAATTTTGTTTTATTTATTTATTTTATTTTTAGATACATTAGTTTCCCTTGAAGTTGTTTAACAATTATTGTTTGTCGTCTTAATGGTATTTACTTATACCAGTTGGATGGGCAGATTTTGTTTGTAAGGGTGAACAAAAGTAGAACATCTTATGATTCTAATTAAATTTCCATTTGTTGCCTTTTGTCTCAGTTAGGAATGTTTGCATGGATTGATCTAATCTGGAAGGTGAAAAATTGAGCACTTGGGATGTTCTCTGCGAAATGGTTTGTTTGCAATTATTTAAGACTTTTGATTAAAGATTAAAAAATTGAAGAAAATTTCCAATAGACTAATTGAAATTGGCTTAAGAAAACCTTGCAATATCTCATATGCATTTAGCTTTTGAGAAGTTTTGGGCATTTTGACTTGCTAGTCAATAAATTACATGACTCTGTGTCGAAGTAGATGTAATGATCTTTTGGAAATGTTTGAAGTATTGAATACCACTATGAATCTGTTTTTATCATCATCATTCACATGATTGTGAAACTTGCTTTGCCTGTGGTTTGTGTATTGGTCCTAAAGTGAAAAGTGAGACTTTGTACCTGTTCAGGCACTCTTCTTGAAGATTCCACTCTTTGCTCATCTTGGAGCTATTGTATCTTAAGATTAGCTATGGTAGATTATTATGTGAATAACTCCAATGGTTTTATATTGTTATATTAGCTTTTTATGTTGCCTGGTTTCTTCAATTGAAGTTGCTGTTATTACAGGAGTTTAGTGATGACTCGAGCAATGGTCCATCTTTCCATGATGTCAAATTCCTTACAAAGAATGAACAACCCAGAGAACTCTTCTTATCCAGTGATGCCAATGCTTTAGTTGAACACACAAAAAAGGTCTTGGTAATTGAGGATGGTGAAGTTGTTCATCTGAAGGTATTTTTTTCCCACCACTCACAAGTTGTTTCTATTGTTCTTATGGACTTTGTATGCATCTTGTTCTGTTATGAAGATCGACAGCATCCACACTTATTTCTTCACACGTGTGTTTAATTTATATTGAGAGGTTATTTCTGCTGTTGTTCCCTTGAGTTTGTTTTTTATGGCACTGTTGATAGTGAACTCTATTTTGTTATTTTGAATGAATTTGACAGTCTTATTTTCTATTTTGCATTTATTTTTCGCTTTCGTTTTGTGCCTTGTCATGTAGGAAGTGAAATGAATTTCTCTAGTGTCGTATGGTTGCTAAGTGGGTGTGGTCCATGTGGATAGATAGATTCACTTGTTTCCACAATTTGTAAATATAGAGGTGGTGGGTTACCAAATGTTGATTGGAGAAGACACATCCATGTGGCCTACCCAAATGTTGGGAACTTGGGAGTTTGGCTCCTTGTGTTGGAGTTGGGTACGGTGGAGAAGTTGGCTTGGGCAGTTTTGACTTTTGCCAATCTCATGCCGACATTATGATAAATTAACTCTATAGTCCCACTTTTGGGCTTAGAAGTTCAAATTATACTTTCCTTACTTACATTTGACAAGATTGAACACCTCTACTGAACGACAAGCCAAGCTACTACATACTTATACTCGGCTCAGCTTGACTAGTTTGCATTCTTGTACATATCCCTTGTGTTTGTTTGTGTGTATGAATAGCATGTTTGTAGGTATGTACATAATTTCACATTTGATTTATCATAGGCATGTGGAATGCATCATAGAGCCAGCTGGCAGTGTTAGACTTTGTCTAATGCTATTGCAGCCTGTTACAATGGACCCTTCTGTTTCCCTTGGTACTAATTTTGACACACATAACATTGGTGTGGGTATTAGATGTGTGTATGACACGTATTTCCTATGCATTCAAATTTGGAAATGCCAGTCCTTATGTGTGATGATGGAATAAGAAGCTCCTCATTGATAGCAGAGAAGGGTTCTCTTGCTTCTCAAATGAAGAAACATGGAATTTCCCACTACATCTCAATTAATCTAATAAGTAATAATAAGAGCATGCTATTGCATACAATATGATGTATTTGAATTTGCAGACATATACACACACTTGCACCCAATTTTTGGACATTTCAAGTCAAAACTTTGTATGCTAAAATTTGGGGTTTAGGGAGACCACATGCCTAGACCATAGTTATCAGAACTGGACCGGACCGGTTGGTTTAACCGAGAACCGGACCTTAAACCAATACGGTTCAATTAATTTATTGAAAATGCATGTGAACCAGATTGAACCGGCCTGTTTTTGGAAAACCGGTGAGCCAACCGGCCTCTTCAACTTAAAAAACTGTTGACCAACTTTGACTTTTTAATTCTCTTTTAAAAATTTGATGTATTTGTGGCTCCCAAGAGTTGAACTTGGGAACTGAGGGTAGAATTAAGCAACACTTACCACTGCTCCACTTAATTCATTGTGTTTTACTTTGTAATAAATAAAATATATTTAATTTATAACACCGGTTGAACCACTGATTGAACCAATGAACCGTGAACCAGTAGTCTCACCGGTTTGATGCCTGGTTTGGTTCTGATAACTATGGCCTAGACACATGCCTACACCCACCACTTGTACCCAACTTCATGCTATATAGGTTGTAGCCATTGTCGCCATAGTCTTAGTAGGCACCTGCTCAGTGCAACCTCAATCTACCCTTTTTGAGTGAAATTGGGTTCCCAAGGTTGTTGATAACCCTTTCTTGTCTTCATGGGTGAGTCTATAAGGTTTTAAACTGGAGCTTGTGTGAATATTTCAATCATTTCATGTCACCTCAACTCCACTCAATCCAAGAAATAGGTGATACCTAACACTAGGGGTTTCACCACATGAATCTCTCTTTTCTCTATGCTGCTCTATTCTGAGCAGTATTAAGCTTTAGTCACCTTGAAGTGGAACAATTCTGGTGGAGATATAAATGCTAGGAATCGGAAAAAGTTGACTATATTGTTGGTACAGAGGATTGCAAATTTAAACTTCAGTTTATGAAACTAGTTTGTGGTCATGTAACCTTTTGGAATTTCAGGGTAGTGTAGATGCAATTTTACCTCTTATTTATGTTTAATTATCCTTATGCGCTGCAAGTCATTATCTTGTGCACCGGTTTATCCTGGGAAAGCGAGGATGTCTCCTGTATAGAAATAGTAAAACCTTATACTACATGAATAAAACATTCAAGCGCTGGGAGATGGCTGTGCACCAAAAGGAAAAGATGAAGTAAATCCTCTTTCCAACATCTTAGGGAGGGTCGTCCGGACTCCTGATTTAGGATTATATATCCTAGGCCCCTAGTAGTTTGCACAAGACAAACTGACGCTAATCTAGGATTAATTGACTTTGACAAAATAGACTGGGGAGAGCATCGTCATTTAGAGATGTGGTGATGATGCAATGAGAGGATCACATTCCATATTTTCCAAAGAGGCAGAGTGAGAATAATCATTTCAGTTTCCATTATGATTAGAAACCTGAAAATTGGTTGTCAGTTTTATCTTATTTTATTTTCTTTTTACGTTCACTTTGTTTCTACAGGAGAGCTTATAAACCAAAGTTTATTTACAACTACTGTAAATTACTTTTATATTGTGTGCTGATAATTGGCTTTAACATCCTAGTATTCTTGCTTTTTTCCTTCAAATTTACCAATGCTCAAGGATTTAATCTTATCTAGATGATAACATGTCCTGAGGAGCCAACCTACTGAACCAAGTGCGCCCATTGGTTCTTGGAGTATTGGAAAAAGAGGGAAGACCGGGGGGTGGGGCGTAGATGGCGTTGGTTACTTGAACTGTACTCGGATCTTGCTACTTTTGTTTAGGAGGGACTAAGTTTCCATAAAGATGGTTATTTTGTTAATTTTACAGATTAGGGTTATCCCTAGTTTTTTGATGTTCATCTGCTGCTCAGTTCATAAGTAGTTGCTTAGTGGTTTGTTGGGGTTAATAGAAATTCTACGCTAGGAGTTCTGAAATTAGAAGCGATAATTGTCAGTTGACTATGTTTCTGTAGTCCTGCAGGGGGCAATTCAAGATGCTTGGCCAATAAGAATTCTCTTCAGATTTTTGTATTTCTTTTAATGATGCCACTCTTTTAATTTTAAGCTGCAGATGTGCAGTTTGCTAGGATACTGTTCTTCTTCTGTTGCTGGAAAAGCGCAACTGTTATATCTCCTGTTTGATGCTTGGATACATTGAGACATCTTGATGTTGTAAATTAGTTTTGGTGAAGAATTACTGGTTGCATTCTCATTGAAAAGGTGGGTTGGTGCCTTAACAAAACAGGTTTTGTGATATGTTAATTTTAGCATCCAAGATATTTTAGTTTTCCTGAAGGTATTGTGAATCTCAGGAGACAGGCATCCATACACACTATGAACAGGGATTACAAATCTCCAACTTTAATTGTCTAGATAATATTTTAGGACAGCTGCTATAGTCAAATAAGCAAATAAGTGATAGAAGTTAAAATGAAATGGTATCATTGGCTGGTGTCAGAATAGTCCTAATCCAATCCAACCTGGAAGTATTTTGTTTACCGGTACAGACCAAAATCCCTCAAGGCTGTAGAGACGCAGCCAAAATTCTTAGAATTTCCATGAACAAAAAGATTTCTTCTGCACTGGATGAGAACTGCTAATACAAGTAGTACTACTAGATTGAACCCAATATCCAGGTGGTCTTCTCATTGTCCCATAATCTGCTCAATTGTTTATGATCAAAGGTTTGTGATACCAAGGCATCTCAAAATCCTTTCTTGTTCAGTAATGGCTTCATGGGGAGTTCTAAATGAAGTGGTAGTCTGATATAGCTTGGTAAGTTCCCATCGGATAAAACTTCTTTCTAATTGAGCTGTTTCGTTATCATTGGTTGGATCCTTTTCTCAATCACGTTCTCCTCCCTTTATATTTAAGCGACCTACTGTTTTGATCTTAGAAGTGCGTTCACTCACTGTTGGTTCTATTATAATTACATCATTTATGTCTTCTGATATAATTTCTTCTAAATCGCGTAATAGATATTTGGGCAAATTACACCAACATTTACTTAAGGTTTACCCTAAATACAGGAAGTTACCTTTGGTTCTTAAAAATTATAGATTCCCCCTTCTTAGAGTTCACTGGGTAATGGTGCCACCTTCACCAACGCCAAAACCAGTATCAACACCGCATTTGCTACCATGTCCATTACCTCCAGTGGCTTCCATAACCAGCACCACCCGTTCCACCTCCAACACCCATGCCAACACCATGCACACCAACCTGACCAGTCCACACCCTTCCCTGGCACCCCTCCAAAACGAAGCCTGTGTGGACGATCATAATCTGTGGGAAAAGCAATTTTTAAAGAGAGAAAAAGCTAGATGCATCTTAGATAGTTCTATATATACAATTCATATATGTGAATCAAGGTTTGGGGGTGTGGGTTGGCAAATAATGATTCGAAAGATTTGACGGTGGTGGTGGTGTCTATTTTTTAATGGTTTTGTTTGATGCAAGGACTAATTTTGTAAGTATATTTATACAATATATATGAATGATGGTTTGGGGGTGGACAAGAGAGTGGGGGGGTGCGGGTTGGGTGAGGGTTGGCGATGCTAGCCGGGAGGCGGTGGGGTGGGTTGTGAGAAATGGGGGAAGAGTTTCCAATGGTGGGTTGTTGCAATGGTTTTGTTGGATGAGTCAGTGAGTTGACTCATTAAATAGTTTAATAATTCTAAAATGAGTCTGTGAGTTGACTCATCAAGTTGGTTCTTTTGTTTACATTAATTTGATTGTAATAAGGCTATTTTTGGTATTTGAAAAAACCTTAGAAATGATGTCAGCAAATTCCATCCAGTCAACTAACCATTGAATGGGTTAAATTGTTACGCAATTTTAAAAATTTAGGAAGTTGTCTGTAATTTTTGGAACAACAAGGTGCTTGCTGTATTTAGGCCAGATCTTAAGGGAGGTTGGTGTAATTGGCCCTAGATATCAATTTACTTTTGATGGTGGTTGCTTTAGGATGGATATGAAATGCATAATAGATATCAAAACTTCTTTCTAATACACTATATTTTTTCCTAAATATACAAAAATCTACAAACGTCCCTTGGACTCTCAAAGCCAATCCAAGAATTCCTACAAATTTCCTTTTTATAGGCAAACCCCAGAATCCTTGAAGTTTTTTGTTGGTTTCTCTATTGCGTGTACTTCTCCACAACTGTTCAGAATCCTACCCACCATTTGATCCGTACATCCGCACCCCTGTTTGACTCTTCCACATATCTCTGCGCATGAAATATGTCTCTTTGCAACTTCTGTTCACCCAGTTCACTCCCATGCTGCACCCGCATATGTCATCCACCTACACCACCTGTTCCATGTCTGACAACTCCACCTGTCAAAACCCTCTTCACAAGCCAGTCATGTTGTCAATCATTTATCCATCAGCATTACACTGTTTGATGGACTTGACCTGCAACTAAAGTCCCAGTTGTATCCATTGATGGTTGGTTCTATTGTAATTACATTGTTGATGCCTTCCGGTATAGTTACTTCTAAAATGCATAATAGATATTAATTTACTTTTGATGGTGGTTGCTTCAGGATGGATCTGTGTCAATCCTCAAGTTTGATAATGGCAAAGGAAAACACAGTGGTGGTCTTGCTAGACCTGCCTCTGTGCAGCGTGCATTATCCATTCTTGAGATGGAGGTTGAGCAAATAAATAAAGGAAGTTATGAGCATTATATGCAGAAAGAAATCCATGAACAACCAGAATCTCTCACAACAACAATGCGAGGGAGACTTATACGTGGTGGTTCATGCAAAGCCAAAACTGTTCTTTTGGGTGGCCTGAAGGATCACCTGAAAACTATCAGAAGAAGCAGGCGTATTGTTTTCATTGGCTGTGGCACAAGCTATAATGCTGCTTTAGCTGCAAGACCCATAGTAGAAGAACTTTCTGGTAAGTACTTCCTGCGTTTCATGTTCTACAGTGTTAAAGTTTGATGGAACTCATGTTTCACAGAATCGAAATTTGATGATACTCTTTAAACTAATTCTTCACTTGTCGTTATTTGTAAAATTAACAGGTATTCCTGTTACAATGGAGATTGCTAGTGATTTGTTGGATAGGCAGGGACCAATATACAGAGAAGATACAACTGTTTTTGTTAGTCAATCTGGTGAAACTGCAGATACATTAAATGCATTAGAATATGCATCAGAAAATGGTGCATTATGTGTCGGCATTACAAATACTGTTGGTAGTGCAATTGCCAGGAACACTCACTGTGGTGTACATATTAATGCTGGTGCTGAGATTGGCGTGGCTAGTACCAAGGTATAAACATTCCCTTATAAAACCTTTTATCTACGTCATTGTTATATGAGTTTATCTGATTACCTTTGCCAACAGGCCTACACAAGTCAAATAGTAGTGATGGCTATGTTGGCACTAGCAATTGGAAGCGATGCAATATCCAGTCAATCAAGAAGAGAGGCTATTATAGATGGCCTATTTGAATTGCCAAGTATGTTCATTAGGCATTTTTCCTTCTCATGATGCAGAATTTGGAGTCCTGTTTATGCTTGAAAATGCATGTTGTTAAAAATGCTTGCCATGTAATTTTCTGTGTATTATTCTAATTATTTATAAATTTTTATTTTGCAGGAAAAGTTAGAGAGGTGCTGAAGCTTGATAAGGAAATGAAGGATCTTGCAAAACTATTGATTGCTGAGCAGTCACTGCTTGTGTTCGGGAGAGGATACAACTATGCAACTGCTCTTGAGGGGGCCTTGAAAGTGAAGGAAGTGGCACTTATGCACAGTGAAGGAATACTTGCAGGTGAAATGAAACATGGTCCTCTGGCTCTGGTTGATGAAAATCTCCCAATTGTTGTTATTGCTACCCGTGATGCTTGTTTCAGGTGAGTTTTGTTGTAGTAAAGGACAGTTTAATCTGTTGAAGTTGCAAATGTCATTATGTGCTGACATCTTTTAGTTGTGTACAGCAAGCAACAGTCAGTTATTCAGCAACTTCATGCTCGCAAAGGTCGACTCATTGTGATGTGTTCGAAAGGGGATGCAGCATCTGTGAACGTGGGTGGTTCTTGTAGAGTAATTGAAGTTCCTCAGGTTGAGGACTGTCTTCAACCTGTAATTAACATAGTTCCATTGCAGGTAATTTGTTGTTATTTTTTTATAAGCAAGTTCCATTGCAGGTCATTTAATCATGCCATTCTAACATATATTCTGAAGTGTCTTGCCTCATTTGCGTAACAGTGGGTAAAGAGTGGTGCACATTAATCTTGATGTAGTCACTTATATCGTACTTGAATCTTAGTTGTTTTATTTGAAATTGTAGTGTCATGCAGTAGTTTTATAGGGGTGGTCTCTAGGAGCTTTAGATAGAAACTTTAATGTGTACAAAATATTTCTTGAGATGCCTGCATAAATATATTGGTGTTTGTAATGGTGCTGTTGATTTTTAGGGGTAACTTGATCATGTCAATCAAAAAACTCATTCAATTAATGTAAAACATAGTTCTTTTCAAATGCTCTGGGAAACAGTATGGTCCATGTATGCCTGGCCATGCTGAGCATGTAAATTTGTCATGTATGGAAAACATGAAGGTTGGGTGAGGAGAATTTAAGTTTCTCATTAGCGGCTTGAGCTTTAACTTGTGCTAGTAAGTTGTCCATCTAAACATGCCAAAATCATGCTTAACTTCTAACAAGCTGAGCTTGGAAATGTTAACTTGAGTTGTATAGGCTTGTGATTAATTCAGGTTGGTGTCATATTCTGGTAATAATGAATTAACCTGAGTAGTGAGTTTGATGCAATGTCGTAAATGTTGCCAGTGCTGATTTAGTTGTCCTATACTACAGTTTTGTGTGTAGAGACTGCATTGCTGTACATTAAGTTTGCTTTAGCTGGGTTTTTCTTGGTTGGAATTATATTACATGCAGAGCACTGTTTGTATTCAGCTCCATAACTCTGTATAGGCTTTGAAAGTTTGTTTCTGTTTAAGCTGTTTTAATGAAAACAAAAAATAGCTGTATTTTTTCGTGGTTAGCTGGGAAATTATGTTTGAGCAGCTTCACAATCATGTGCTTCAATGTCTCTCTCTCTTGGAGTGCTTTTTACTAGGCATGGCAACCTTTTAGGGCATTGTTATGAACAAGTATTCGATATTTTTGACGGCTCGCCATGCTTCGTTTTTTGATAGTTTGACATTCCCTTTTAGCAGATATTAGTCTGTGCGTTAACTTTCATACATCAAGAAAACTGCCCTTCCATATAGATCGTCGTGGCATGAACTCAGAATTTCTTCGCTTTGATTCCGCCCCTACTTCAATTAAAATGGAGTTACCGTTGAAATTCATCTCATCTATCTCTGCACTTGGTTATAATGCTTATTCTTTTTGGAAGGGGCTTACAGATTCCTTGATTCCTCTTCTACTTTTCACTTCACAATTTCCAACCATGCGTTTCGTCCCTATCTTTGTGTTGTTCTCAGTGCGTAAGTTTTGTGGTTGAAAGGAATTTTGCATTTAAAAACTTTATCCTTCTTTCCTCCGCTCCCTCCTCGAAACATTGAAATGTTGTTAAGGATTGCTGGAAGAAAACCGTATGGATGAAAATATCTCTGGTTCTGAATACTGCATGCTTGCCATTATAATTCATCACAAATAGTATTAACTTGGAGTTACTTATCAAAAAAGTAATAATCATAATAATGTGCATTGCTGGAAATGATTCAATCAAACATGTAATCCCTGCTTTAATACATATGCATTGAAAGTACCAAAATGCTTTAAGAGCATATTGCATGAGTACCTTTCCTTTCTTCTTTGGACAAGTGATGAGACGTGCCTCCATTTTCCTCAAATGTATTCACCATGTTTAGATATAAATTATTTTATGCTCTTTTTTGATTGTTCAGTCAAACTTTTATCCAGGCCTATCATTAACTCCATTTTTTTTTTTCCTTTTGGGTGCAGCTGTTGGCCTATCATCTCACGGTTCTGCGGGGCTACAATGTTGACCAGCCTCGCAATCTGGCAAAGAGTGTGACAACCCAATGAGGAATCTTCATACGTAAAATCCCATGCTCCTTTGGTTTGACGAACCCCTAATTTTACCTCCTAACCTTGTTTGTACTAGTATTAAGGTAATGCAACCTTTTCATGTAAGTTATAGTCTAACGCGGGTTTACGATGTTACCCATCTCTACAATGAATTTGTCTAAGCACATATTATTTGGTTATTTGATTGACTTCCAATTGATCCAAATGCCTGTGGCCAGTGACACAAACCATATTATCTTTGAGGTAGGACAAAATACTGGATGGGTTTATATCACCTTCAGAAGTCTAATCAGGTACTAAAGATTTTGTCTTGACTTCTAATGCTCATAGGGACAAGATGATGCCTTGAAAGCAGGGCAACTTTCAGAACAGATGAGCATATATTGCCTGAGAGCCCAATTGTGTAGAATAAATTAAACGGGAGGGGGCAAACAAGGCCTTATAAATTATAATTGGAAGGTTAATCGGCAACTATTTACACCAAGGTTACGAGTAGAACTTGTTTTCTTCATCTCACTTGGAAATTAAAATATAATATTGAGCGAGCGCTTGAGACTTGGTCTAGTGGTTAGGACTGATTTATCTTACTTATTAGGTCGATGGTTCCTATCCAGCCTACCATTCCCCAAAATATTTAGTGATGTACAAGAAAACAAAGTAGTGAAAGTTAATTCGGGACCGAACAATAAGCTATGTTTGAACTTTGAATTTATAGAGAAAAAGAAAAATGAAATAAAAGAAGATAAATTATTTTTTTCCGCTTTAGTTGGGTTAGGATTTGTAGTGAAAATAAAATGAATCTGTATTTGTCAAAAATATTTATTTATTTTTGTTACTTACCCATAAAAATAAATATATATTATGTATGTAAAAGTAAGATTATATAGATTAGATGTGCAAAAGTAAGATTTTTAATTTACTTATTTCTTGATAAATCCAAAATTCAAAAATAGTTTAAGCAAAAACCGAATACTTGAGCCTGTAGTGAACCTAACATCATAAAGGGTCTGTTATCAAGAGACTCTACCAGCTATGAATGTGGTAGTTAGTTTAAAGTCACCATTAAATATATATACATTTATTTATCTAACGCCATGCTCTGAACATTATGGTAGAAATATCCCTATCCCCAAAAAAAAAAAAAAAAAAAAGTACGAACCACTCATATTCAACATTAAATCTAATACATCTGTTTTCCAAAAATGAACTTACAGGTATAAATATGTTAGGATTCCCGACTCTGTCCACCATGAGGTCCATGAGTGCCAACTTTAGCTTTACTCTCCTTTCTAAATAGAGTGACTTTCTCTAGCAAGCTGTAGAAGTTATGACCAAATTCATATCTAAGATCATATTCATTTAGTTTGATGGTGTTTTCATTAACACTAGTTCCTAACTTCTCATTAAATTTAAGTTATGGTTTCTAAGCTTTTGTAGTAGGGGGTAAAAAAAAAGAAAAAGAAAGACATTGCACTACTAGAAAAATAATTATTTGCGACGGCAAAACATGGTCGCAAAAGGGGCCTACGCTTGCAAATACCCATTTGCGATGGGGAAGCAATGGCATCGTAGGGGGCAGGAATTGTGGGGTGGCAAATAGTTTTAGCTACAGCATAGCGATGGCATTGGGCACTATTAGTGACGGCAGGGTTCCTCACAAATACTTGTTGTCGGATGAAAATTAATTGCAACAGTTGATTCACCGACGCTAAAACGATTTTTTGCGACGGTTTCCACCGTCGCTAATACTTTCGCCGAACCTATTAGTGACGGATTTGGTCCATTGCAAAAATTATTTTTAGCGACGGTGAGCGAAATTGAAGATGTAGAACTGACTGCCTTTCCTACTTTTAGCGACGGTTTTTTGCGTCGCTAATAATTTTTTATGGAAAAATCATTTTTCTTTATTAATTACAAATAATTTTTGAAATTTTTTGTTTCACATGATAAAATACATATTTAACATAATCCAAATAACAAAATTTTGATATTCATTGAAATTCAAATACTTACAAAATACTTAACAAAGTTAATAAACTTTTAAACATTTATCCAAAACAAATAATGTCGCCAATCAACATCCAAATGCCTAAAATAATTTACATATAGTCTATCACAAAATAATGTCCCTAATCCAATATACATGCAACAAAAGAGTTTTTAGTCTATCACAAAATAAGGTCATATAGGAGTATCATCGACTTGTTTTTTTAGAATAACATAAAAAAATAGATATAATAATAAATTACACAGTAAAAATAATTAATAGATATACATCTATATATATGGGGTTATTGAAATAAAAATACAATTTACATCACAAGAATGCTAGGCTACATATTGGCCGACAGATTCTCTAATAGTTTTAATATTTTGCCGAGATCTTTCTAAGAGAGTGTTAGGTTTTCGGATATTCTAAACAAAAACTTTGTAGAAATTTGGACTCAATGGTTCTCCACAAACTTTTGCCAAAGGATTTGTACTAATAAGAAATCATTCGACAAATTTGAGTTTCAGAAGACCCAAACAAAGTAAAGAAACCTTTACTCCTTCCTATAATAATGAGTACAATGATTTAAAAATATAAAATAAAATCTTATTTATAACACAAGTAATAAAATAAACACGTTTCCCTCAAAAAAGATGTTTTTTTTTTCAAAAAAAGTAAGGAAACAAATTTCACAACTCTTACATCGAGAGTTTGGCAACTGTGCCGTTTGTTTCGATACGTCACCTGTACCTAGACCTTGCTATGTCTCAAGTTTGAAGGACTTCTAAGGCCGTTTGGGGGTTTTGGTACCCAAACGGTTTCGAAAAACACGTTTTTCTTAATAAAAAAAAAAGTAAGGAAAAAAAGTCACAGCTCTTAGATTGAGAGTCCGGAAACCGTGCCGTTTGTTCTCACGTGTCACTCGTGCGCAGACATTGCTATATGTCAAGTTTGATGGACTTCTGAGGCTATTTAGTGGTTTTAGTACTCAAACGGCTTGAAAAACACGTTTTTGTAGGAAAAAAAAGTAAAGAAACAAATGTCACAACTCTTAGACCGAGAGCCCTGCAACTGTGTCGTTTGTTGCTACAAGTCAGTCGTGCCTAAACCTTGCTACATCTCAAGTTTGGGGGTTTTAGTATCCAAACGGCTCAAAAAACACATTTTTTTAAAAAAAAAAAGTAAAAAAAAATGTCACAACTTTTAGAACGGGAGTCTAGAAACAATGTTATTTGTTACCACACATCACTCGTGCCTAGACCTTGCTACGTCTCAAGTTTGACAGACTTTCAAGGCTGTTTGGTGGTTTTAGTACCCAAACGGTTCGAAAACACATTTTTCTCAAAAAAAAAAAAAAGTAAGAAAAAAAATGTCACAACTCTTAGACCGGGAATCCGAAAACCATGCCGTTTACTCCCACATGTCACTCATGCCTAAACCTTGCTACGTCTCAAGTTTGATGGACTTCTGAGGCCATTTGGTGGTTTTAGTATCTAGACGGTTTGAAAAAACATTTTTCTCAACCAAAAAAAAAAAGTAAAGAAAAAAATGTCACAACTCTTAGACCAAGAATTCGGCAACTGTGCCGTTTATTCTCACACTTCACTCATGCCTAAAATTTGTTACATGTCAAGTTTGACCGATTTTTGAGGTTGTTTGGGGGGTTTAGTACCCAAATGGCTCGAAAAACACATTTTTCTTAACAAAAAAAAAAGTAAGAAAAAAAATATCACAACTCTTAGACCGGGAGTCCGGAAACCGTGCCGTTTGTTCCCATACATCACTCGTGCCTAAACCTTTCTATGTGTCAAGTTTGATGGACTTCCGAGACCATTTGGGAGTTTTAGTATCCAAACGGTTTGAAAAACACATTTTTCTCAACAAAAAAATAAGTAAGAAAAAAATATCACAACTCTTAGACCGGGAATCCGAAAATCGTGCCATTTGTTCCACACGTCACTCATGCCTAAACCTTGCCATGTGTCAAATTTTTCGGACTTCCGAGGCCTTTTGGGGGGTTTTAGTACTCAAACGGCTCAAAAAACATGTTTTTCTTAAAACAAAAGTAAGATAAAAAATGTCACAACTCTTAGATTGTGAATCCGGAAACCGTACCATTTGTTCCCATACGTCGCTCGTGTCTAGACCTTGCTATATGTCAAGTTTGACGGATTTTCAAGATCGTTTGGGGGTTTTAGTACTCAAATGGCTCGAAAAATACGTTTTTTAAAAAAAAAAGTAAGGAAAAAAAATGTCACAACTCTTAGATTGGGAGTCCAACAACCATGCCATTTGTTTCCACGTGTCACTTATGCGTAGACATTGGTACATGTCAAGTTTGACGGACTTCCAAAACTGTTTGATGGTTTTAGTATCCAAACGGTTCAAAAAATATGTTTTCCTAAAAAAAAGTAAGGAAAAAAATGTCACAACTCTTAGATTGGGAGTCCAGAAACTGTGCCGTTTGTTCCCACACGTAACTCATGCCTAGACCTTACTATGCGTCAAGTTTGGCAGACTTCTGAGGCCACTTGGGGGTTTTAGTACTTAAACAGTTCAAAAAACACATTTTGATTCCAACTGAAACAACTTTGATCCAGACAACATATTAAGTTTTGGGCCCAATTCCTAGGTCTTATCAAATGATACTTTATCCTTTCAGAATTTATGTCCACGAGACAAAAAGCGACGGTAGCCCATGTAAACAAACTTTTTATCGTGCTTTAACCTGATGGATTTAGTTTGAGTATTGCAACACGGGCAAGCATATTCACCTTTGGTACTCTACCCCGACAACATGGCATATCTAGGGAAGTCACTAATTTTCCATAATAAACATGCATACAATTGAAACATCTGTTTGGTTGAAACATAAAAAATGGGTACACCTTCATTCCACGGTTCCTTCAACTCCTCAATTAATGGCTGCAAATACACATCAATCTTGTTACCAGGTTCTTTTGGCCTATCTATAAACACATACAAGATAAAAAAAAATGGTTGCGTTGTGCACATCCAAGGTGGTAGATTGTATGGAATCAACACTACAGGCCAAGTGCTATGAACTATATTCATGGTTCTAGAAAGGTTAAATCCATCTGATGATAGCCCAAGCCTCACATTATGGCTATCACTAGCAAAGATTGGGTTTCACTGATCGAAATCTTTCCACGTCTCAGAGTCAGCAAGATTCCTTAAAGTCCCATCATTTGGTCGTTCGTCTGCATGCCATCTCATTCACTGGGATATACTGGACGACATAAACACTCTTTGCAGTCTTGGCTTCAAAGGAAAATACCCTAACTGTTTTGCAGGCTTTGGTTTACCACGATTTTCCTTGGTATTGACACTCGTTTTCCATATACATTTATCACATATAGCATATTTGTTAAGATTGGCATACTCATTTCTGAACAACATACAACTGTTAGGGCATGCATCCCAAGTCATATATGTAAAGCTAAGATCTTCAATTATCTTTTGAGCTTTCTAGTAATTTTTTAGAAGTTGCACACCTTCAAGGAGAGCCTTGCTTAACAACTAAAGTAACATATCTGTGGACTTGTCCGTCCAATGATTAAGCACCTTCAAACGTAAGAGTCGAACAATGAATGACAATTTACTAAATTTCTTACATCCCGGATACAATTCACTCTGTGCATCTTCTAGAAGCTCGAAATAGTTAACAGTTTCTTCATTCGCTCCTATCTGGCTCTCATCATTCTTAAAACTTGTACCTACATACGGCATCACATCATGTATCATTCCGACCATGTCATCCCTAAAGATTGAATCCCTCAACATTTCATGTTCTGGATAAGGGTGGCTAGAACTAGAAGGATATGGTTTCCCATGACTAGTCCATATCTTATATTTCCTTAACATCCCCTTGTTGAGAAGATGTTTGTGCATAGTTACTCTTGGAAAATAGTAGCGATTCCCACACTCTCTATAGAGACAGTAGACCGACCAATGAATCTGCACCCTTACCAGTGTATACAAACATAAAAAACTGGTCAATTCCATCCACATATTCCCTCGACAGCCTATCCAGAATCAATCTAATTTCTATTCATCTTTCTGTACATGTCAACGTAAACATTAATTACTTAGACACCGCAAGTCAATATCAGTCATATATGGTCATGCAACGTGAGACCTATCCATCCAACTCCTCTCTAACAGGTAGGTGGTCTAATCCCATTCAGGAATGCATAATCTATATAATAGGAAGCGACTCAAATTGCTTTGTCTATCTTTCAGAAAAATCAAGCAGCATCTCCTTATAGTTTTCCAAGTACACGAAGTAGACGAAGTGTATTGCTATACACCACATCCCGTATGTACCCAAAGAACACAAAGTATGCCACACAGAATCTCTATCAAAGAAGAACAATTTAAAGTGGTGAGCCACTGACTACTATATAGATTTATGTAGTCCCGAACTGTCCGAAATTGGACAATTCAAGAACCGTCTCATCGAGTTAAATCCACAAACTCCGATGAAAATTCTTGAACGAGTCTAAGATTATATGTTTATATTTTAATTAACTCAAAACTGCATGAGTTAATTAAAATATATATGTATGAATACAACATATGCAAGAGCTATTTAAAAATTACATAATAAATAATATGTATCAAACAAAGTAAGCACCAAAGTAATGAAAGAGGACGAAAAAGATTTCTTATGGAGCATGAATAATCTAGGTGTTGGTAATAGTTACCTTCTCAGGGTCATAAGTTAGAAGTTAATTTGTTTATGCAGGAAAAAAAAAATAACTGAGGAAGGCAAACGATATGTAGGACAATTAGTGTATCAATCAACAACTAAGTGGAAAACTTTTTATTTGGAATGACAAGACAATCACCTTTCAAAAAAGGAGGAATGAGGACTCTAGCGGTGACTATCATTTCATAATTGGTGAATCAGAATTACAAAGATAGGGCATGCCTACTATCATTATCTTCCTTCAATTGTTAGCTAATTAATAATAAAAAATTTGGACCTACGTCTGAAAGAAACCAAAGAACTCTATCTAGCATAACTGCATGTCTTAAAGAACCCATTCTCTTTTGCTAATGTTATATCCACTATCTTAGAGAAATTTGTTTTGAAATCAACAAGTTCAATCACGAAGAATATAAGAGAGAGAGAGAGAGAGAGAGAGAGGAGAGAGAGAGAGAGAGAGAGAGAGAGAGAGAGAGAGAGAGAGAGAGAGAGAAGCTAACCAGTCGGTGAGGAATGAACATAGAGGTAAGAGGAGTTCCTTTCATTTTTCTTTCCTTGTGTGTGTTGAAATTAGGGTGGGTAGCCTTAACACCCACTATACATGCCGCTTCACTATCTATAAGTTTGAGAAATGAAATTATTTCGAAATTGGTTAATACTTGGACTAGTCACAAAACAAAGCAACAATTGAGCTGGTGTATATCTTCAGTGGGAGTTTCCAACACCTTGAGTTAACACTAAAGAGCATGATGAAGGACGGGGGTTTAGACTCTTACCACAAAGACTTGAACATGAGGTGAAACTATAATTTAGACTTAATATAAAAAGTACAAACACACTCCAGATTACCATACCTACGAAATACAACCTAAAAGTTTCCTGAGCAAACAACAAGGGTGACAAAATTTTGCAAACGAAATAGTTCAAATAGCAACCACTTTTTTTTTTTTTAATGTTGAAGTCTTTACTATACTATAAGAATTAGCCAATTTAGATAGTGTATATGAGGTATGTCCACTAACTATGTTGAAATTAGAACCTTTCCCTCTTAGCGTATATAAGGTATGCCCAATGAAAATTAAAGTTTGACAATTATACAACAACTATAATGAGTTATCAAACATTGCACGATGTACACACATATAGGAGGAGAACAAAGATCAAGGCTTACCTAGGTTGACTTCAGGCGATGAGGGCACCCAAGGCAAAGGATTCACCGACAAGGATAGCTTTAGTTGACAAGGGCTTCCAGCTGGCGAGGGTTTCGTCGATGCCTACAACACATGAAGATAGAGGTGAGAGAGAGAGAGAGAGAACCTTACCTGACATTGGCTGAGAGAGGTCGACAACGTCGGCGGCTCGCCGGAGCGACGTGAGGGAGGGCAGATTTGATGCCCAGGGCTGGGAATTAGAGGAAAATAGAACCAGAGGGGGGGGGGGGGGGGGAAATGAATTTGACATCGAAATGACGCCGTTCCATTAAATTCTTATGCGACAGCCGATCCCATCGCAAATAATCCGTGGCAAATAAGACGGATCGAATTTGACCACTCCAAACGACGTCATTTGTTATATTTTTAGCGACGATCGTGTATACGTTGCAAATAGTATGGTCACAAAAGTCACTTTTTGCGTCGGGGACATTATCGTCGCGAATAATAGGGCATTTGCGATGGTAATGGTGGCCGCCGCAAATAGGCCTTTTTCTAGTAGTGTTGGAATATGAAAATTATAAATTTAGTAAATTTTAGGAAATGTATGAACCACCACCAACACTGTCCCTTGCTTAAATAATGCAATGGCTACGATGATTGTCATAAAAGAAAATCGAACAAACATTAAAATGTTACTAGGGTTATTAGTCCTTTAATTGCAAACATGATAGATAAACAAAAATGACAATCAAACACTAGACCACAACTAATTTAGGCAGCTTTCTAGTTGTCTCATCTATCTTTTGGGGCAACGAAGTACTTCAATATTACTTCAAATGTTATGAAACATAGCAATGCTTATTTTTAAAAAATAAACAGTTAATAAAAGAACCCTTATAGAGTTTTCTCATCATATTCTGTGACTTGCATTGCTTTACTCCAGTAAAACATAAAATAGATCTAATACATGCAATAGATTTTCTTTTAACTAAAAACTTACCATAGTTGCATAAGATGTGAAATAGGGTCTTTGTTATCTGATGGGGACCGATCTGGCTAGGACTGACTAGGACCCCTATAAGAAGTTGATTGAGAAGACCATTGATAACGGGCCACCCTAGTAATGCTAAACGAAAGATGGCCGAGCATACTGGGGGCGATCAGTTTGGCTCCAAGCATATAGTGCCGAACAGGAGCAAGTTGACCACCGCTCTTGCCTAACCAGTGGGGACCATGCCTGACACTGGGTTGGGCTGTGTACAAAAGGACGAGATGCGAGGGGGGACAACCATCTTCCTTACCGCACCGACGTCAGTCTGACAAAAGCCTTAGAAGATGCCACATGTGGGAGACAACCACGTCCACCATTACCATGCCAAGGACCTGACCATCCAATAATTTACAGCCACGTGGAAAGGCAATCATTTCCACTAACTCTCTATATAAAACTTGGGACCATAACCATAAATGTATAAAAGGAGACCCAAGCCTTCTTCTCCAAGGTACGCATAACAAAACCTAGTGAAAACTCTATCCAATTATCCTCTCAAACCTAACTTTGGCATCGGAGAGTTTTTGGCAGGCACCACACCGACGTTTCTTGACCTAACTTCTCTCTGTAGCCAACCAGAGCAGTTCATCGAAACCTGGGGGTAGACCCTACAAGTTTATTGACCTATCAGTTAGCGCTGTCTGTGGGAATCAACTTTCTGTCATTTTCATGGTCTTAACCAGGTCCACTGCTTCGTATCTACCACAAACCATGGAGGAACAGAGTACGAACTGAGTTGCAGCCCTTAAAACCCAAATGATTGATGTAATGGTTAACATACAGATGTTGGCTAACATGCAGATATTGATAACCTAGAATCAGGAGCTGTTTCGGCGACTTCACACTACACTAGGAGGGAGCCAACAACCTGGAGCTCAACCTAGAGACGAAAGGGGGGATGATGATGTCGGCCCCGAGAATGAAGATCTTGTCATCCTAGGCAGTGGTGCATTACCCCCTAATAGAGGGGCCCAACCGGAGGAAGCCCATAACCATGCCTTAGGTTCACACCTGCGACACTACCCCTAGTATACAGAAGTTATGGAAGATAGAGCAGAGAATCCCCCCGCCTAGGATGAACGTATCAGAGCCCTCCAAGCCCAGCTGATAGGGGTCATGGAGGCCGTCAAGACCAAGACTCCCAACACCATAAAGGAGTTGGTGAACAAAATTGATTTCTTTTTCACCTAGGTGGTGATGGGAGTACCCCTGCCATCGAAGTTCAAATTGCCAACTCTGGAGATGTTTGATGGGACTAAAGATCCCTTGGACCATTTAGAGGCCTTCAAGGCTTTGATGCATCTACAAGCTATCCCAGATGAGATCATGTGCAAAGCCTTCTTGATCACTGTCAAAGGAGCTGCCAGAGTGTGGTTCAACTGGATCTAACCCTCCATTATCAGTTCCTTCATCCAACTTAGTAAGCTGTTCGTAGGGCACTATATTGGAGGCCAGAGGTAAAGGAAACCAGCAATTGGCCTACTCAATGTGAAGTAGAAGAAAGAGGAGACACTTAAGGAGTTTGTCACCAGGTTCAACTTGGAAACCCTAGAAGTGGATGACGTTGGCGACAAGGTCACAGTTATGAATTTTATGAGCAGTTTAAGAACCCACAAGTTCGTATTCTCGTTGGCGAAGGAACCCCCAAAGAGCATGGCTGACCTTATGCTCAGAGCCCAGAAGCACATGAACGTGGAGGATGCCATAAACGCGAGGCGTAACCGAGATGGGGACGTTGGCACTCACCCCAAGAAGAAGAAGAGGCCAACTAATGACAACAAGGAAGATAGAGAAAAGAAGACCTCAAAAACCAAAAGACCAACAGCCCAAACAGAGGGGATAAGGAGTAGGTTCACTAGCTTCGATCGTAATTTCACCCTTTAATGGCACCAGTGGGGCACGTTCTGAACGAGATCAAGAATGATTCGGAGTTGAAATAGCCCAAGAGATTGAGAAGCCTTCCAGAGTAACGAAACCTAAGGAAGTACTGCTGGTTTCGTAGGGACCATGACCACAACACCGATGACTGCATAGATCTCAAGCAGCAAATCGAAAACCTAATAAAGCACAGTCATTTAGGAAGATTTGTGACCGGCCAAGGGCCTGACAGACCACATGCTGCAGAACAAAGAAGCCTAGATAGATCCCCAACACAGCAATGACCGATCAGAGAAATAAGGGTCATCGCTGGAGGATTTGGAAGGGGTAGTGAGTCCTCGTCAGCTAGGAAGAATCATACCAGAAGGGCAAAGCAAGCGGAGGTGTTCGCAGTGGAGAGACCCAGCAAGAAACCACGCTCGGGTGTTCCAGATATAGTGTTCACAAAAGAGGAAGCTGTAGAGCTGAGCCACCCTCATGACGATGCTCTAGTTGTCAGCGCCATTATCTCCAACTTCTAAATTAGGCAAATCCTTATTAACAGTGGCAGCTCAGCAGATATCATCTTTTGGGAGGCTTTCGAGCAGCTGCAGATACAGAAGGAAGCCTTGAAACCCATGACCTCCCCTCTGGTGGGGTTCATGGGAGATAGGGTTACCCCCATAGGATCTATCGAGCTGCCCGTCACCCTAGGAGATGACCCCTAATAAGCCACTAAGCTAGTCAACTTTTTGGTGGTGGACTACCTTTCAGCCTAAAACATGATCTTAGGGTGAATGATCCTGAACCGGTTCAAAGCGGTTACGTCCACCTACCATTTGAGATTGAAGTTTTCAATGAAGCAGGGAGTGGGAACTGTCAAGGGTGACCAGATAATAGCCAGGGAGTGTTACATGGCATCCCTTGAAGGGAGCACCGCTAATGAAACCATAGTAATAGAAGAGCTGAAAGTTAGAAACTAGAAAGAAGTGAAGAGAGGAGAACTAGTGGAAGAGCTGGAGCAAGTCCCTATCGATAATCCAAACAAGAAGAACGACCCAGACCTGGATGGCAGCCCAACCCAGGTGAGAGTGGTCATGATCGGATTCACAGCCCCAGAGCCACTAAAAGAAGAGCTGAGAAGCTTTTTCAGGAGTAATGCTGACGTCTTCGCCTGAACACATGAGGATATGCCAGGCATCAATCCTAAGATTGCTGCCCACCACCTCAACATTTCGCCCGAAGCTAGGCCAGTCAAGCAGAAGAAGAGGAGCTTTGCTCTAGAGTGTAATGAAGCCATCGCCGACGAGGTAGACAAGCTCGTCTAGGCTAAGTTCATCAAAGAAACCCAATACCCGACATGACTCTTGAACGTGGCGATGGTGAAGGAGATGAATGGAAAATGGAGGATGTGTGTGGACTTTACAGACCTTAACAAGGCTTGCCCCAAAGACAACTTCCCCCTGCCTACCATTGACCTTCTGGTAGACTCCACCACAGGATACGAGATGCTCTCGTTCATGAATGCTTTCTCAGGGTATAACCAGATCAAGATGGCCAAAGGAGACTAAGAACATACTACTTTCATCGCCGATAGAGGATTATACTCCTACACAGTCATGCCCGTCAGCTTGAAGAATGCCAGGGCAACTTATCAACGGCTGGTGAATAGGATGTTTAAGGCCCAAATCAAGAGGGATGTGGAGGTCTACGTCGACGACATGTTGGTTAAGAGTAAGCAGATGACTGACCACCTGAATGATTTGAAGGAGACTTTTCAGACCCTCAGGGCCTATAACATGAAGCTGAATCCTGCCAAGTGTGCATTTAGGGTAGTATCAGGAAAGTTCTTAGGATTCATGGTCTCGTAAAGGGGGATAAAGGCCAACCCGAAAAAAGTCAGCGCGATACTAGGCATGCAACCACCAAAGTCAATCAAAGATGTTCAGAGGTTGACAGGTAGAGTAGCAGCTCTGAATAGGTTCATTTCCAAGTCAACGGACAAATGTCTCCCATTCTTTAAGACACTAAAAAGAGCAATCCAGTGGACTGATGAGTGCGAGGAAGCATTTTTGCAGCTAAAACAGTACTTGAGCTCAGTTCCTCTGCTCAGCTGAACGGTCACCGGAGAGGAACTTTATCTTAACTTGGTCGTTTCGGCAATAACAATGAGCTCAACCCTCGTCTGTGAAGACCAAAGGGTCCAAAAACTAGTCTATTACACCTGCAGGGCCCTAAGAGGAGCAAATGAGAGATACCCGCAGATGGAGTTGCTAGCCTTCACTCTGGTAATATCAGTGTAGAGACTCAGACCTTATTTTTAAGAGCACTCAATTGTGGTATTGACCAACCAACCCCTCAAGAAAGTACTGCACAAGTCCAAAACTTCAGAGCGCCTTATGAAGTGGTTAGTGGAGCTTAGTCAGTTCGATATTCAGTACAGACCACGAGTGGCTATTAAAGGACAGGCACCAACAGATTTTATTATAAAATTTACACCCACCCCAACACCCCACCTAAGATAGATAATATGGAGAACAACTAGATATTGAATATTGATGGCTTTTCCACTGAACAGTCAAGTGGGGCAGGCGTCGTTCTTGTCACCTCGAATGGCCATAAAATGGAGTATGCACTTAGATTTAGGTTTCCAGCCACCAACAACGAAGCAGAGTATGAGGCCCTCATAGTTGGGCTTCGGATAGCTCGGAGAATAGGGGCAGAGCAAGTAACAGTAAAGGTAGACTCGCAGCTTGTGATCAAGCAGATCCAAGGAGAATACGAAGTAAGGGGAGAAAAGATGAAGGAATATTGCCAGACGGTTAGAGGCTTGGTTAGAAAATTTTTAAAGGTACTGCTGAAGAGAGTTCCCCGGTTAGAGAATGAAGAGGCAGACAGACTAGCAAGGATAGCATCCTCAGAGCAACTCGACCCTGAAGTACCCTTAGAGATCTTTGATTCTCCAAGAATCCATACCCCAGAAGTCAATATGCTGGAAACAGAACCCTCATGGGCCAAACTGATCGGAGGCTACCTGGAGCACGACACCCTCCTAGAAGACAAGTTGGAAGTAAGAAGAATCAAGTTTAAGGCCAATCATTATGTGATATTTGATGGCATCTTGTGTAAAAGAGGGCACACTACCCCCCTTTTTAGGTGCGTCACAGATGAGGAAACCACCTACATTATAAGGGAGATCTATGAAGAAATTTACAAGAACCACTCTAGAGGACGTTCCCTAGCTAACAAGATTCTCAGAGCAGCATATTAGTGGTCGACAATGAGTAAGAACTCCCAGGAGTTCGTGATAAAATGTGACAAGTGCCAGTGGTTTGCCAACATCCCCAAACAACCCGCACATGAACTGACTCCTATCCAAAGCCCATGGCCCTTTGCCCTGTGGGGGATTGACATCGTGGGCTCGTTACCCTTGGGTAGAGGATAGAACAAATTCACAATGGTGGCTATTTATTACTTCACCAAGTGAGTCAAGGCAGAAGCCCTCACCGCCATCACGGAACAAAAAATGACTAACTTCCTGTGGAAGAATATTGTATGCAGCTTCGGAATCCCAAAAGTAGTCATCACTGATAACGGGAAGCAATTTAAGGGAAAGCAGTTTGGTGGGTTATGCTCAAACCTGTAAATTAGCCACCATTTCTCCTCACCAGAGCACCCCCAAGCAAACGGGAAAGTGGAGGTCACCAACAGCTCTCTCTTCAAGATTATCAAGACCAAACGAGAGAAAGCCAAAGGGCTATGGGCAGAGGAGCTTCCTAGCATCCTATGGGCTTACAGAACCAATGAGAGAGTCTCTGTCAAACAAACCCACTTCTCCCACATATTCGGAATAGAAGCGGTAATACCAGTAGAAATTAGTCTCCTGAGTCCTAGAACTCAAAACTACAACCCAGAGACAAACGACGAGGCCTTGGCAATTGACCTAGATTTGCTAGAAGAGAAGAGGCTACAGGCAGCAATCAGAGTGGCTTCGTATCAACAACAAATGCGCCAGTACCACAACAACTGTGTGCACTCAAGGTACTTCAAGTAAAGAGAATTGGTTATGAAGAAAGTCAACCAATCTACTAGAATTGTTTAGGACGGGAAACTTAGCCCGAATTGGGAAGGACCCTACGAGGTATTGGGCTTCACAAGGAAGGGCACCTATAGATTGAACGACCTAAACGGCAAAGACCTACCCCACCTATGGCATGCCGAGCACCTCAGAAAGTACTATGTGTAAGCAACTCTTTTTATCCCTAAATGTAACAACATAAATGAAAAGTTAAATGATTGATAACCTACATAGACTTGCCTACAATTCTCCTTATGCTTCTATGAATGTTCTAACATCTTCTTTGCAAGAGGAGCGATAAAGGCTTTATGCCCAATCAACAAAAGTCCTGGTCAGACCAAGGCTGAGTAGGTAGAGGCCTTAGGCCCAAGGCTTTATGCCCAATAGGCAAAATTCTTGGTCTGGCCAAGGCCAAGCAGGCAAAGGCGTTACACTCAAGGCTTTACGCCTACTCAACAAAAGTCTTGGTTAGGCCAAGGCCGAGCAGGCAAAGGCTTTACACCCAAGGCTTTATGCCTAATCAACAAAAGTCCTGGTCAGGCCAAGGCCGAAGATGCAAAGGATTTACATCTGAGGCTATATGCCCAATAAACAAAAGTCCTGGTTAGGCCAAGGTCGAGCAAGCAGAGGCCTTATGCCCAAGGCTTTATGCCCAATAAACAAAAGTCCTGGTCAAGCCAAGGCCGAGTAGGCAAAAGCTTTACACCCAAGGCTTTATGCCCAATCAACAAAAGTTCTAGTCAGGCCAAGGTCGAGTAGGCAAAGGTCTTATGCCCGATCAACAAAAGTCCTGTTCAGGCCAAGAACGAGCAGAGCAAAAAAGGAGAGGTCAAGTTTTCTACAGTCTAAACTAGAGTGTCTACACTTATCTAAAAACTGATAAACTGTAAAAAAGAGGCAACTGCTCTACCCACCACTACTAATATGAAGACCAGCGGAAAAGCCAAGATATCTACATAAAAGTAAGTCAAATCACCTATAGAAACTAAAACAAAGGCTATAGTCGTGAAGTCAAATGGAGAAACATCTTTTTCATTAATAAAAGTTGGTAAGTACAAACAAAACCCGAGTAGTGTTTTATTCGAAATTACTGCGAGGGCAAAAAGGAAAAGACAAAAAGATCTACAAAAAGGAATGGGAAAACTACTTAGTTGCAGAAGGGGCCTTTGGCTGGGTAGAAGCTTTTGACTGGGTGTCATCCTTCTCAGTCACCCCATCCTTGCCCCTTGCCTTGCTCCTCTCAACCGCCACAGAGACTATGTCATCCTCAGGAATAGCCTCGATAGAAGAGAGATTTAGGCTAGGGCACGCTTGGGTAACCATTTTCTTTGCCTCAGTAAAGCCTTGCATGTGGGCCCCACCTAGTCCCAACTGATAAGAATCCCCCTGATGGTACTCCTCAAAAGCCTTTTTGACAGCTGCCCCAACCTAAATGGAAAAAGCAGCTATCTTAGCCTGGGCAGCCTTCCCAGCAGTAAGCTTCTTGCGAATGGCCTCCTTGGCACCTTTCTCGTGGGCCAAATCCCTTATCAACTTATTATTCTCTTCTTTTAGGATCATCACCCCACCCTTTAGGCTATCCCTCTCTCAAGAGACCTTCTTCAGTTTCTTCTTCAAAGAAGCTACATCAGCCAGAGCCTGGTTGGCTATGTGCCTTTGCTTCAGGAAACCCTTCTCGTTGTTTGACATCCTGGCGCTTAGTTCAAAAAGCCTGGTAGCAACCTGATCAAACAAAAAGGGCAGGATTAGAAGCAAGAAATAATGAGCAGAGCAACTACACTTATGAAATTTACTTCAAGCAAATCCTGACTAATGTCCCTTGTCAGCTTGTAAGTAGAACTACTCGCCAACTGCTCTCCATCCCCTGGATTGATCATGCTTTACAATCTCCTCCAAGCTAGGTTTGGACTTTCAAATATCATTTTTCCTTAAGCAAAAAGATCCTAAATGGAGGAGGCAGCCATTATTGGAATATTTACAGGTGATAGACTGACAGCTCTTGGTGGGGGGAGCATATCTGTAGGCCCAATTGGGGCTAATGATGCCTCTTGAGTGACCAAGGGCGCAAAAGGAGGACTGATGGCCTTGGGTGGTGGTCTCCTAGGTCGGCCCCCTTGTCCTTACGACCCTATCCAGGCCTTATAGCCAGCAGGAAGCTTGAAGCGTTTGGCCGTTACAGAGGGCTCAAAAGAAAGCCTCACCTTTGCAAGGATGTTCTTGTTCAAAGCCATATCCCCCTCCTCGTCAAAATTGTTCTTGCCTTGATCTACACAGGAATAATAAGGACAAACATATCAACGAGCAACCAACAAAAGGAAAAAAGAAACAAACTGTACTCACTCCTTTCATGTTCTGCCTTCAGAGCTTCACGTGTAGGCTCAGGGCCCAACAAGTATATACCCAAGTTTTTTAAGTTCATCAGAGCATTGCCATTAGTAACGCCATAATCCTGGGCCCTCATCACCCTAGCTTTCTGGGTCTTGTCCAGAGTAGGTGCAACATGAGTTAGCCAAACACAAGGAATCTAAGTCAGAGCCTTAAAAATCTAGAAACTACAGTTGAGTGAAATCAAAAGCTAGGGAAACTAAGGGACATACCCCTTCGAGTTGGAACGTTCCACGATTGAGGAACCCGAGCAAAATCATCACCTATAACTTCCCAGGGTTGATGTTCCTAACCATCTCCATATACAAAGAAGAATCTGTCCTTCCACCTCTTGTTAGAAGAGGGCAGCCCTGTTACCAGAATTGTATCACCACTCCTGGCTAAGAAGTACCACCAACCCTTCTCTTGCTCGGTCAACTTATAGCAATGCAAGAACTCGTTAGCAGTGAGATGGTCTTTACCATCACTAGATGCTTGCCACAACATGGCACAGGCCAGCAGAATTCTCCATGAATTAAGAAGGGGTTGACCAGGAGCCAACCCTAAAACACTCAAAACCCCTCTAATGGGGTTTGAAATAGGAAACCTGAGGCCACCAGCCAGGGCAGCCTCATAAACGTAGACCTCCTCAGGGCGAGCAGAATAAGCCTACTCTCTCTTTTTAGGGATCCCATACAAAAACCCAGAAGAAAATTGGTAATCCTTCCATAGCTTCCTGATCCTCCTCTCTGTAATAACGGAGGACACCCCCTCAACAGCAAAATTGAACTCCTTAACCCCAGGGACCACCATACCCCTGGGCCTAGGAACCATACCCCCAAGGGCTAGACTTTTACCAGAAGCCCCATAAGGCCCCATTGAAGCACTACCGGGGACCTCTGGTTGCACTCTAACCAGATCTTGAGAAGTAGTGTTCTTAGAACCGGAGGAATGTACATTTTTAGGGTTCGCCATAGTGCCTACTAAGTGCAATCTCCTAGCAGACTTGAAGCCACTACTAATCGACTCCTAAATGAACTTGAACAACTCCGGGTTCACGACAAACCCTTGGAGAGAAGGGAAAACCTCTACTTTGGCATGGTACCAGAGACAACGCCCTAAGAAGAATCGCATGAAGAAGGAGGATTGCAGTTTGAGATCTTATTGAAGGAGAGGGAAGCTTGAATCTCCAAACGTAGGCTCACGACGAACAGGAAGAAGTAGAAAGAAGGACAGAGGAGGAGTTTCAAAAGCTAAAAAATGTCTAAGTGTAGGGAATGCAAGGTGGCAACCAAAGGCTGAAACTGCCAAGTCTAGAACCCTCCTATTCGAAATCAACGGTTTAGATCAACTCATTAACCACAGATCCAACGAATGGTACTCGTCACGTTGCGAGACTAAACCCAATAAGAAATTTACACGTCATGGGAGCATTGAGCGACGCGCATAGTCATTACCAGTAATGGCCATGATTACGCTTACAGCGCTATAAATGTGCCCCCTCGTTTACAAAAATACTATCATCGTATGAATTTCCCTGACCACGCTCTGGGTACTCAGAGGAATTAAGGGCAACTGATGGGTTCCGATCTGGTGAGGACTGACCAGGACCCCTGTAAGAGGCTAATCGAGAAGACCATTGATGACGGGGCACCCTGGTAATGCTAAACAAAAGATGGTCGAGCGTACCGGGGCGATCAGTTTGGCACTGAGCAGATAATGTCGAACAGAAGCAGGCTGACCACCCCTCTTGCCTGGGCAGTGGGGACCACACCTGACACTAGGCCAGGCTGTATACTACCAAAAGGACAAGATGCGTGGGGGGACAACCACCTTCCCTACCGCGCTGATGTCAGTTTGATAAGCGCCCTAGAAGATGCCACGTGTGTGAGATAACCACATCTACCACTACCTTGCCAAGGACCTGACCGTTCAATAATTTATAGCCACGTGAAAAGGTGATCATTTTCACTAACTATCTGCAAACAAACTTGGGACCATAACCATAAATGTATAAAACGAGACCCAAGCCTTCTTGTCCAAGGAACACATAACAAAACCCTAGTGAAAACTCTATCCAATTATCCTTTCAAATCTAACTTTGGCTTCGGAGAGTCTTTGAAAAGCACCACACTGGTGTTTCTTGACTTAGCTTCTCTCCGCAGTTAACCGGAGCGGTTTACCGGAACTTGGGGCAGACCCTACAAGTTTATTGATCTATCACTATTTAAATAATTTTATTTGATAAAATAGGTTTTAGTACAAATGCACATCAATACAACTAGTTCAAGTGCAAAGCATGTACTTTCAAATGCTTCTACCTACTAATTGTTTTTAAAAAATAACAGCATTAAAAATTTATGTCATTCAATACCCATTATGAAAAGCAACACCCCCCCCCCCCCCAAAAAAAAAAAAAAAAAAGTAAAAAATAAAAAAAAGAAAAAGAAAAAACCCTCCTCCTGCTTTTTGTGATTTCTTCACACGACCTCCTTAACTTTACTTGATTTTGGGCATATGCTTGTCATATGTGAATTTTAAAGCTATTTTCCAAGTAAAAATTAGCACTAGGTTGATATTATAATAAATTAGAAGTGTAAGTGTTTAATTGTCGTAATTAAAAATAAAGATCCTAAAGTAAAACTTAGTATAAAATACTGGGGTGTAAAGTGTAATTAACCATAAAATTTATTCCGAGCTTGTAAATATCTTTTGCTGTCTTATAGAGGTCCTCTTAATGTAACTTAGAAAGATTCCTAATCAACCCACCAAGTTATGCATTTCCACTACTTAAATCTTTCCCATGTCATTTTCCATAATTTATGGATGGCAACATGATGTTTTTTTTCTCCTACCAAAAACCAAAAAGAAATTATGTTGCCATCCATGAGCTCTCTTCTTTTAGGTCTGATAATGCATATAAAGTATAACATGCACATTAGTGATAGAGAAAAAACTTCATCCAAATCAAATGACCAAAGTTTCAACTCAAAAGTAAATAAAATCATATCCTATACGGTCAATAATCAATACTCTTTTTTTTTTTTATACCTAATTTGATCATGTCCAAACTATTGGCGCTTTTGATCTCATTTTAAGTTTATTTTTGGATAAATTACACTTTTCACCCTTGTAATTTACATCGAATTCTACTTTAGAACCTGTATTTTTAATTGTAACAGTTAAGCTACTGTACTCTTAATTGGTTGCAATGTCACCCTTTCATAGGCTTTTGTTAGTGCAATTAACGGCCAAAAGCCCAGTGCATTTCACGTGGCCTTTTTCTGAGGGCGAAAATATATTTTTTCATCATTTTTTGCTTCCAAACACCTTCAACCCTTCCTCAAGTGAGATGATTGAAGGTATTTTGTAATCCTAAGTTTGTTTTATATATAAAATGACTTGATTTTTAGAGACTTTGATGAGATTGGTAAGAGATGAGGATGTTTGAGTGTTAAAATGGTGAGAAACACATTTTTACAGTTGAAAAAGGGCAATTTAAGACATATAAAGCTTTTAGCACTCAATTGCATAAACGAAAGCTTATGGGAGGGTGACATTGCAACTAACTAAAAATACAATGACTTAATCATTATAATTAAAAGTGTAGGTCTTTAAATGAGATTCAGTATAAAGTGCAAGGGTACAAAGTGTAATTTATCCTTTATTTTTCTTTGTTACCATTTTGAACAAGAGAAAAATGATCGGTGCAAGTAGAGCTTTTAGTGTCCCCATTTTTTACTCATATGATTAATCTTAGATTTATATTCTATAATATATATATATGGAAGGAGGTAAGTGTTGTCCATTTTTACTCACTAAAAATTTCATTTTATAAATAAATGTAGTAAAAATGCACATCAATTCAACTAGTTCAAGTGCGAAAGCCAGCTGATTGTAGGGTGAAATGGGTATCAGATTTGATTGACAACGATTTAAAGGTTTGAGATATGGCTAAACTACAACACAGTTTCCTTCCTTTTGAAGCAGAATTTATTGCTTCTTTAGAGCTTTCTTGGACTGAGCAGAATCAAAGAATCATTTGGCATTATACTGGGAATGACATTTTCTCGGTTAGCTCTGGCAACCATATTGCTAAGCAGTTGAGAAAGGAAGAGAAGCAGAGGCGTCAACATAGTGGTGAACCGAGTAATGTAGATCATATGTCTAAGTTGTGGCGTGTTGTATGGAGTTTAGCCTATTCCATCAAAAGTTAACACTTTCTTTTGAATTGTATTCAAAACATAGTTCCAGTTAAAGAGGTACCGTGGAAGAGGAAAAAAGAGGTGGATCCTATATGCCCAGTATGTATGCATGCAGCATAATGAAACCCCATTATTCACTTGTTCTCGCAATACTATAAAGCAAGGCAGGTATGGTTGTTGTCCCCTTTATGTTTTGCGATCTGATTCTCTCCAAGTGACACAATTTTCTGATTGGTGGAGAGGACTAGACTCCATTTTACAGCAAAGGGAGGATCATAATGAAATGAAGGCTTTAGCAGCAGTCTTAATATGGAAATGGAGAATTTGGAAAGCACGCAACGGCATCTTTAATGGAGAGGATTGGAGTCCACAAGAGATTGTAGACAAGGCGATTTTCCAAGATAGAGAACTTGGAGAAGCTCAATCTCCAGACTTGATTTAAATGCATGGATCCTCGGTTCATATAGGAAGGACGACAATTTCGAATGTGCGGAGCTGGCAACACCCTAGGAGCGGAAGAGTTAAAGTCAACGTTGACGGTGCTATTGACAGTAATGAAAATGTAGGAGGAATTGTTTTGGTAGCTGGAGATTGTAACGGCAAACTCATTGGAGCAAGCGCTAAGAAACTGAAAGGGAAGACAAATCCAAAGATTGTTGAAGGTAAAGCTTCCAGAGAATGTGTCTGGGCACTGAAAATGAGGAAAGTTAAAGGAGATTTATATTGAAGGGATGCTTTAAAAGTTATTGAAGAAATTATAGGCAAACGGCAGCTTTATTTAACTATTGCAGTGATTGTTGAAGATATAAAGAAGTTACTTAATTATTTTACTAGATGGAGTATTAATTTTATTCATAGAATTGGTAATAGGGTGGGTCATGCAGTAGGCAAGAAAGCTCTCACTATCAGTTTTGAAACTTGGTGGAGTAGTTGTTTTCTGAGTGAGTTGGTGAAATGTTCTGAGGAAGACATGTATTGAGTTTTTATTCTAATAAATTCTTGTTACCATTGTGGAAAAAAAAAATGCTTCAGCATACTAATTATTCTTACGAAATAACAAAGTAAAAAATGTATCTCATTGAATACCGTGAAATTCAAGATGTAGCTTCCCCATCCTAAATAAAAACAGAGAGAAAAAAAAAAGAGTAAGAAACCCTTCTATTGCTTTTTATGCTTTCTTATTTTTCTTAAAATTTTTTTTAATGCTTTCCTTCTCTTGGCCTCTTCCACTTCACTAGTTAAATGTGCATCTATTCGATTTCAGCCTTTTCCACTTAACATGTATTCTTTGCTTTGTGCCTTAATATAATGGTATGCTATTAATGTAACTTCGTAATATTCTTGTGTCAACCCATCAAGTTATGCTTTTCCCACTGCTTAATCTTTCCGATGGCTATATGGGTCGACTTCATGTAGCCAGCCATGAGCCCTTTCCTCTATGTAACCGATTCGCAGGAGCGTGAGCGTGAGAGTGTCATTTATAAAATTATCATTAGAGCACATGAGTGTCTCTAGAATGCACATACACATACATATTAACAGATTCTAATATAAACATATACACCATATATATTTATTTATTTAAATACTTTTTATGCGTCAATTTATTAAAGAAATACATAAATTTTGTAGTATTTCGAATAAATAATAGAATGAAATAATTAAACTAGTCATTTCTTTACATAATGACAAAAGTTTTAATGTAAAATCTCAATAAATTAATATATTGTTATTTTATGTTTTAACACAATAACAATATACGTAACAATCAAATATTGGTCCAAATTAAAATTCAAAGATTTGACTATTTGAATTATGGATAAGAATTTAGTCCCAATTTATCAACTCGAGTACTGGAGCGTAAGTGGTCCACTTAGTTGGAAAGATTGTGTTACTTACCCCTCCTTTCAGATTTGATTATGCATGTAAAGAGTGGCATGCACCTAATTGACAGATTAAGTACTTGTTGCTAATCGAATGGCCAAAGTTTCATATCAAAAGTCAATAAAATTATATCATACACAATCCATAATCCACAAGTACACTCTATTTTGACTTAGTATGACTATATATATGATCTATTAGACCATGTGATCTCTTTTTTTTTTTTTTTTTTTTTTGTCTTTATAACTCTCTTAACCAAAAAAAAAAAAAAAAATTATGATTGGTTTATGTAAAACTTTTTGTGTTATGTTTAGATCTTGGATTTTTCAAGCAAAAGGAAAATGAAATTACTTATTCATATTCATTTTTTTATGGGCAACCAAGTGAAGAATGGATTTTTTTTTCACCAAATGCCTAATTCATTTTCTTTCCATTTTCTTAGTTCAACTAATTGAATAAAGAAAAAAAAAAAAGCTTCTTTCACTTTAATTTTTAACCTACTTTTCTTTTTTTTTCTCTCTCTCTCTCTTTTTTTGTTCCCTACACACCACCAAGATCCAAAAATAGAATTAGTGTATTGATTAGAACTAAAGCTTCTAATAGGAGCCAGAAGCGTCGTGAAAATGGTCATGAGGTTGTCCTCATAGTAGACTTGCTCATATATCTAACATGTGATCAGTGCTCTATAATTTATAATATATGATGTTCAATATATTCTAATATATGAATGTAGCAGCCTCGAAGTTGGTTATCTCTTTCACTTGTTAAAAATATTGTTAAAATGTTTGAATTTTGCAAATTTATTTTACTTTATCAGTTGAAAGTTGACATTACAACTAATTAAAAATGTAAAGGTTTAATTATTATAATTAAAAAATGAAGGTAAAAAAAAAAATTTAATATAAAGTGCAGTGTAAAATGTAATTAACCAGAAGATTTATTCCGAGCTTGTAACTATCTTTTGCTGTCTTATGGAGGAGAAAATATTCGGTACCATGGTGGCATCACGTCATCGTACTGATGTGACACAACGGACCAATAAATTAACACTACATAATCATCTTATCAGGAGTGTTGTGTTTAAATTTTAAATATTCCCGCCTAAAACAAGATGATTACTATTTTAAACACTCGTATAACTATATGTTATTGGTCTGTTGTACTATGTCAACACGATGACGTGGTATCACTGTGATACTGAATATTTTCTTCTCATAGAGGTACTCTTAATGTAAATTAGAAAGATTCTAACCAACCCACCAAGTTATGCTTTTCCACTACTTAAATATTTCCCATGTCATTTTCCATAGCTCATGGACGGCTACATGAGGTACGATTTATGTTGCCATTCCTTAGCTCTCACCTTTTAGGTCTGATTATGCATGTAAAATGTAACACGCGTATTAGTGACAGACAAAAAACTTTATAATAATCAAATGACCAAAGTTTTATCTCTAAAGTAAATAAAATCGTGTCATACATGGTCAGTAATCAATATTTTGACCTAATTTGATCATGTGTGAAGACGCTTTTGATCTAATTTTAAGGTTTTTTTTTTTTTTTTGTCTTCTTTGTTACCATCTGAGCGAGAGAAAAATGATTGGTGCATGTAGAGCTTTTAGCGTCCCCATATTTTACTCATACATCTAAATCTTAGATCTATATTCCATAATATATATGTATATATAGATAATTTATCATATATAAATGGAAGGAGGCAAGTATTTTCATTTTTACTTACTAAAAATTTCATTTGATAAATAGGTGAAGTAAAAAAATGCACATCAGTTCAACTACTTCAAGTGCAGAACATGTGTGTTTAAATGCTTCAGCCTACTAATTATTCTTTGAAAATAACATAATAAAAATTTATCTCCTTGAATAACCAGAAATTCAAAATGTAGCAACCCCTCCCCAACCCAAAAATCAAAAAGAAAAAGAAAAATAAGAGACTTAAGAGTAACCCTAATGTTGCTTTTTATGCTTTCCTTCATTGGCGTCCTCCATTTCACTTGCTAAATGTGCATCTATATTTGACTTCAGCCTGTCTACTTTATTTCCTACTCACAACCATAGGTTTTATTCCAAGCTTGTAACTTTTGAATGGATGCCAAGCAAGCATGTATCCTTTGCTTTCCGTCTTATTATAATGGTCTGCTATTAATATAACTTTGCAATATTCCACTGTCAACCCATCAAGTTATGCCTTTCCCACTACTTAAATCTTTCCCATGTCATTTGGCATTACTCTTGGATGGCTATCTGGGTCGATTTCATGTGTCGTCCCAGTAACTGATTCGCCAAGCGAGTGTGGGGGCGGGGGTGAGTAAGAGCAAGAGCAGGAGCGCAGTAGCATAATCTATAAAAATATATTGAGACCACAAGTGTCTCTAGACTGCGATTACACATACATATTAATATATTTGAATATGAATATATATTGTAAGTGAAATTTCTGGGAAGGCTTGACCGATCACTTGAATCAATATCGATGAGTCTCCAACCTACTGTAGAGAGACAAAAGAGTTAGAATGGATCGATCCTTTTTGGGCTGATTACACTCCGACGGTCAAGTTAGTTATCTTCTCCGAGAATAGAGTAAAATTTTTAAGTGTATATGACTTAGTTGGATTGATCATACCTTGTTTTCTCTTAGCTCTGGTATTTATAATGTGGCGCTCTCTGTTGAGCCAACCCGATAATCATCACTCATTGCTTAGGTCTATGCCGGCTGATTGGACACAATTTCTCTCGTATCACTTTGCTTGAGCTTGATTGACCGGACGAGAGCGTCGTCGGCTGTGTGCAGCGCCTCCCCCGCATTGAATGCGAGTCTGTTCTTTATTTAATGCTCTGTCCCTCTGTATAATTATACCTCTAAGCTGGGCTAAGGGGGATTCAGCTTGGGCGGACAAATGACCTGGGCCCGTGGCGTAATACCCAATCCTAGGCTGCCCCAGGCCCAACCTAGCTGTGCCAATCGGTTTGGACTTGTTTAACTGGTTTGGACTCGAATTTATTTGACCCATATATATATATATATATATATATAAACTTTTTAACTTTTTAAGGCTCAATTTATAAAAAACAATACATAAATTTTATAGTGTTTTGTGTTTTAATACAATAACAATAGATGTGACAATCAAACATTGGTTCAAATTAAAATTTGAGAATTTAATAATTTGAGTTATGAAATATGGTAGGAATTTGCTTCTAATTTGTCAGTTCGAGTACTAGAGCATAATTGATCCACCTAGTTGGAAGGATTGTATTATTAGCCCCTCCTTTTAGATTTGATCATGCATGTAAAGCGTGGCATGCGCCTCATTGACAGATTAAGAATTTCTTGCTAATCGAGTGGCCAAAGTTTCATATCAAAAGTCAATAAAATTGTACAATACACAATCAATAATCGACACTTTTTGACTTAATATGACTACATATATGATCTGTTTGACCACGTGATCTCATTTTCAGCTCTATTTTTTTGTCTTTATTACTCTCTTAACAAAACAAAAAGATAGGTTAATGTAAAACTTTTTATGTTATATTTAGATTTTGAATTTGTCAAACAAAAAGAAAATGAAATTACTTATTCATATTCATTTTTTTATGGGCAACCAAATGAAGAATGGATTTTTTTTTTTTACCAAATGCTTATTCATTTTCTTTTCATTTTTTTAATTCAACTAATTAAATAAAAAAAGCGTCTTTCACTTGATTTTTTTATCCTATTTTTTCTCTTTTTTGTTTTTTGTGTACACACGACCAACATCCAAACATAGCGTTAGTGTCTTGATTAGAACGAAAGCTTCCAATAGGAGCCATTAGGGTCGTGAGAATAGTCATGAGGTTGTCCTCATTGTAGACTTGCTCATATATCTAACATCTGATCATTGATCTATAATTTATAATATATGATTTTCGATCTATCCTAATATATAAAGGCAGCAAGGGGGCTAAATGATTCAATGGAGTCAGCAACAAATGCAGATTCAAATCACAGAAAAACAGAAAGGAATATCAACAATGGTAAATCGAGGCAGAAGAATATAAAAGAGAAAGCATCAAGGAGTATGAGGAAACAGAAGCCATTGTCTGAGGTGGGACACAAGAAGGTCAAAACATGCTTCAAATCAGATTAAAATCAGTTAGAAACAAAGTCTCAAAATCCAACTCATCATCCTTTCTACCCTCCCAAAACATTAGGAACAGAAATTCAATTATAGTCCAACAATTAGAGGAAAGTGTCCAAATGGAGGCAGAAAGCACCATCAAAATTGGGAAGGAATTGGGAATAAACTTCATGGGAAATGAAGTCAGTACCTTAAACTCACTGAATAAAGCAAATTGGAGTGAGCTGAAAAGGAAGACATCAAAGAAGGGGAGTGGAGTCAACTAAGAATTTTTCTCAGTAATAGGGGAATAACACTTTTAATATGAAGATACTTACATGGAATGTCAAGGGATGTGGAAGGGCACAGAAGAAGAGGATGGTGAGGAATTTATTAAGAGACAGGGAAATAAACATGCTATTTATTCCGAAGACAAAATGGAAGGATTGCAATTCAAAGATGGCAAAATCATTATGGGGACCAAGGGATATGGAATGGAAAGCCGCAAACTCAAATGGAAATTCTGGTGGACTGATTTGTATTTGGGAAGAGGAATTCTTCTCCTTAAAAAACTGTATCATTGAACAAAATTTCATCCTTTTGCATGGAGAGCTAAAATGAGTTTGGGAATGTGTATTTATAAACTGTTATGGACCAAATGAGCAATCAGAAAGAGAAGCACTATGGGATAAGCTGCTAGCACTAAGGAAAAGTTTTCAATTGCCATGGTGTGTAGGTGGAGACTTCAATGAAGTACTGAAAATTGGAGAAAGGAAGGGCTACACAAGATCAACACCAGGTATGAGAACATTTCAAAATTTTGTAAATAATGTTGAACTGAAGGATCTACCAATGGAAGCTAGAAACTACACATGGACAAACATGCAAATAGCAGAAAAATGGAGTAGATTAGACAAATTCTTCCTATGCAACTCCTGGATGGAGAAATGGAAATACTCTCAATGGGGTTTGCAGAACAAACTCTCTGACCACTGTTCTGTGCTTCTATCAGATGAAGTAAAGGATTGGGGTCCCAAACCTTTCAAAATATTTGATGCTTGATTAAAGCAAAGCACATGCAAAAACACTATACTATCCTCATGGAAATCTTCGGTGGCATCAGGTTGGAAGGGATTCATACTGCTAAGAAAACTTCAAGCTCTAAAAAAGGATATTAAGGCATGGAAGATTACCCACTGTGAGGACTTGAAGGCAAAGATTAAGTCCCTCTCTGAATCTATGCACAAGCTGGACCTAAAGAGTGAAGCAAGGGTATTAACTGAATCAGAGTCTTTAGAAAGAAGGAATTCAAATATGAGATATGGAAAGCCTACAGGATGGATGAGTCAATGACAAAGCAAAAATCTAGAGTGCTCTAGCTGAAATTTGGGGATAAGAATTCCTTATATTTCCACAACTCTATGAAGAAAAGATATAGGAGGAACTACATTGCTCAAGTGTACTCAAAAGGTACTGTCATAAGTAATCTAGATAAGGTGAAAGAAGATGCAGTTAAATTTTATTCAGATTTATTCAAAGAAAAATGGGAAAGGAGACCAAAATTGGTAGGTTCATTCCCTCAAAAGCTGAAGGAGGAAAGTGTCAGGAGGCTAGAACCAAGCTTTTCAGAAGATGAGGTATGGCAAGCAGTAAACGAGTGCAATGGTAGCAAATCGCCAGGCCCAGATGGATTCAACTTCAACTTCATAAAACAATTCTGGTACATTATAATGGCAAACTTTGTGAGATTTATCAATGAGTTCTACTCAAATGGTAGGCTAGTAAGAGGTTTAAATCCCTCTTTTCTCTGCCTAGTCCCAAAAACAAAGTTCCTTGACTCTTTCACAGACTACAGACCTATATGTCTAATATCCTCTATTTACAAAGTACTAGCAAAAACATTAGCTAGCAGGTTGAAGTTGACAATGCAGGAAATCATATGTGAAACTCAATCAACCTTCACAAAAGGTAGACAAGTATTTGATGATGTATTGATAGGCAATGAAGTTATTGACTACTGGAAGAGGAATAGAAAATTCGGCATCGTCATCAAACTTGATTTTGAAAAAGCATTTGACTCTATCAATTGGTCATACTTAGTAGATTTGATGAAAGGAATAGGCTTTGGCAACAAATGCATTGGCTGGATAAATGAATGTCTTTCATCCAGTCACATTTCAGTACTAATCAATGGTTCATCATCAAAAGAGTTTAAGGTCTCAAGGGAGCTAAAACAAGGGGATCCCATCTCACCTTTTCTTTACAACATAGCTGCAGAAGGTCTAAACATCCTCTTACGAAGAGCAAAGAAAAAAGGGATATTAAAAGGCATCTATGTTGGATCAGAAGTTCATAATGGAATCACTCCATCTCACTTATAATTTGCAGATGAGACACTGATGTTTAGCAACACATATTTGAAAGAATTAGAAACTTTGAAGATAATTCTTAGGTGTTTTGAAATGGTGTCAGGGGTCAAGATAAACTTTCATAAAAGTTTGATCAGTGGCATAAGGGTGAATGACTCCTTTTCAGCTCAAGCTGCAGATATATTTAAATGCAGGTGTGCCCACCTTCCACTGAAGTACCTAGGACTACCACTGGGGGCAAATCCAAGATCAGCAAAGACATGGGAGGAAATGGTACAGAAATTTAAGAGAAGGATATCAGTATGTAATAGAAAACACTTATTAATGGGGGAAGAATTACACTACTAAAGGCCACTCTAGCAAATTTTCCATTGTATTATCTCTCTATATTCAAAATGCCTTAGAAAATCAGCCTACAACTAGAAATGCAGCAAAGGAAATTCCTATGGGGGGACTCAAAAGAGAAAAGAAAATAAGATGCATAAAATGGGCTCAAATAACATCATCCTTAGAATTTGGGGGCCTGGGAATTCCATCATTATTAACAAGAAACCACTCCCTACTTGCAAAATGGTGGTGGAGGTTCACAAATGAGAAACAAACTTTATGGAGGAAGTTCATAGGTGCAAAGTATGAGTACAAGCAGAATGCATGGAATCCTTTGGAAGTTAACTCACCAAAAGCTTCAAAAGTTTGGCAAGACATTCCAGCAATTGGGAGGAACCAAAATGCCTTATGTTCTATTCTAGTAGATAACCTCAAACTAAAGTTAGGAAATGGTGAAAGTATAAACTTTTGGCATGACAGGTGGTTGGGGGATAAACCCCTGAAATTACAGTTTCCAAGATTATATTCCATCTCATAACAAAAATATGAACATGTAAAGTCACTATATACAGCAACAAGTTGTGAATGGAGGCTATTATTCAGGAAGGAGCTACATGTTTGGGAGGAAGAGTGTTTGTTAGAACTAAGGTCACTTTTTCAGTTAGTCACTCCAATCCCAAATCAGATTGACTCAATAAGATGGTTGGCTGAACAGAATGGTAGATTTTCATGCAAATTATTTAACAGAGTTTTTGAATAAAGCAAAGGCCTACCAAACTTCAAATTCAGCTTCATTTGGAAAATCAAGGTCCCTATGAAGTTACTATTCTTTTGTTGGTTAGCATTGAATGGAAGAATAAAAAACAAAGGAAATGGTGGTTAGAAGATCAAGCCCCAACCAGAGGAATGATGTGACTTGTGTCCTTTGTAACAAGGAATCAGAAACAATAGATCATCTATTCTTATCTTGCAGGTTTGCATGGAAAATCTGGTCCTCAATTCTAAAATGGTGGGGTATGCTCTGGGTATGTCCAAGGAACCCACAGATCCATATGGAATGGTGGTTTGATAGAAAAATGAGGAAATTCAAGAAACAATATGAAATTCTCTATTCATAGCTATTATTTGGAAAATCTAGCTCACAAGAAACAATCTCACATTCAACAAAATCAATCCAGAATGGCTAGAAGTGGTGGATGACATCAAGCTTCTCACAGCTTTCTGGGTAAAGGCAGTAGTCCCCAAAGCATCATTCTGCATGCAGGAGTTCATATTCTCAATTCAATATGTAAGAGATCTAAATTTTAGTAAGGTGTCTTCTCCATCCCAGTATCCCAATGTAGTGGTTAGCCTCTGGCCACCCTCCTCCCCTCCCCCTCTCAGTCCAGTTTGATGGGTTTCTTTTCTGTCAGACTATATTGGCTTGTATAGTCTCGAATCCCTCACTTCACTCTTTGTATGTTTACCTTCATCAATGAAGTTTTGTTGTTCAAAATATATATATATATATAAAGGTAGCACCCTCGAAATTGCTTCTCTTTCACTTATCAAAAATATCCTTAAAATTTTTGAATTTTAGAAATTTGTTTCATTTTATCAGTTGAAGCAATTAAAGATAATTTTAACTATTTAAATTTCTTATGCAACTGAATATTAGTTTTTTCCCTCCCTCACTAATTGCACCTTAAAATTGTAATCCTAATCTTTAATTTTGTGCTTTGTTAGTGTTAGAATAGTTGTACATAACTTAATTTAGTTGGTTTTTAGTGCTAATAATGTTTTATTTGCTTTTATAGGGTATAGAAGCTGATGGAGGCAAAATAAAGCAAGAATGATCAAAGCGGGTTAAAAGCGAATAAACCAGTGATAGAAATTCTACGTTGTCTCGGTATATTGGCTTTAACATTTTACTCAGATGTCCGATTAAGTTGATTTTTACGTCATTGGAAAGAAAACTTCAAGATATATAACTTTGTCTCCAATATATATTGGCTGAATCGGCTTCTAAAATGGTCCAAATTGAGCTGCAAATTGCTGGTTACTAGGAAGACACTTTTGATCGTCCCGACGAACCAAGAAGTAGGAAATGTCTTTGGCTAATCGTCAGGATGATAATTTTGATCGTCCTGACGATCAGAGAGCTCAACTTCAGCAATAAAAGTTACCATCGAGATCGTTCCTATCTTCATCCTGACGATCAGAGAGTCAAGAAGTTATCGTCGGGACGGTACCCATCTCTGTCCTGACGGTGGGCTTGTAACAAACTTTTGTATCTATTATGTATCTATCTGCGGATGAGCACATGGGTTATAAAAGGTAGAATAGGCCATTTTAGCTGAGATAGAGGGATAGATAGAATAGTTTTAGAGAGTATTTAGGATAGTTTTAGAGAGAAAATCTTAGATTCATAGTTCATTGTAATTTTCCTTTATTTTCTTGTACTTTCCTTTATTTTTCTTGTATCCAAACATTAGATAATTTCAATTAAAACCTAGATATACATATTTACATGCTTTATATCTACTTCTACATGCTTTCTACAATGGAATTCAGTAGCTAAGTCCTCAATTTGGGTGCAAATGTGAAAATCCATCAAGGAATCTCAAGGATTTCAATGAAGGTGAAGGGTTTTCATTGATTCATCTTAATTTTTACCCAATTATTCTCAGTTGAGTATCAGATCTCTTGAAAACTTGGTTTTCTAGTCTAAATTGATAACTCTTATGCACAATTCTTCAATTGGCATATGAATTGCACAATCCTAAGGCTTGAATCCATGACTGTATGGTCGAAATCATTCGAATCAAGGATCCATGGAGTGATCTTTAGTTTGAGTTATCCTAATCTCCTTTGAAAAATTTGAAATACTTGGTGAATTGGAGCAATTGCACTCGAATCCCTTTTGATTGCATAGAAATCAGTTTATAATTGCTTTAAATTTTGATTCTCCTATTTTGCATTGATAGTTTAATAGCCATTAGCTTCTATTTTCAATTGCATTAGTGTAATTGTTAGTTAGAAACCTCAATCTCTCAAACAACATAGGTCTTTGGTCTTCTTCTTTACTTAGCTTCAATTCATTTAATTGTTGTTCAATTCAAGTTAGTTTAGTGTTTTCTAAGTGTTGATAGCCTATATTTGGTTTGGTCTTCGAGAAAATCGATTTCGGTACTCACAGAATTTATACTTCAATCGCGACACCTGTTCTCTTGTGGGGGCTTAAAATACAACCATCTTTGAAAGTGATTCACTCACGTCTTTATAACTACTGCAAGTGATTTCATTCAGACTCAACATTTAAAAATACAATAGTGATAATAAAAATTTAAGACATGCATGGCGTATAGCCCACCCTCGAAGTATACATAAACGTATCAGAGTGGTTGTGTTCTATGTTTATTTACTTTCCTGATATATTCCATTCAATTTAAAAGATTTCCAATCTTGTCCATCTTTAGAAGGCTCACAAGCTCAATATATACATACATATATATATATATATGTATGTATGTATGTATACTAGCGTTGACCCCTGCTATGCACGGGATCTTAAAATTTAATATATGTAGTTAACTTGATTCAATGTTATTTGATTTATATTACCATAATTTAGAAGTTATTGTCATGTTCTTTTTGGTTCATTAGTAATGTATTAAACACAAAAAGATATATCAAATAGAGAGAATTAGGAGACCCCAAAAAGGGAGTATAGGATCCTATCTTGCAATGCTACAAAGTGGAACAATAAAAAATTTATTTCCATCTTTAATCATAAATGAAACGTGAGTAGAAAATTTCATAGCTAAATGAAATACCTGCAATGTTTTGTATTGATATTTATTACCTAGAAACGAGCATAAAAAAGATATGTTTGATACAAAATCAACAGAGATGATTACTATATTTGTATCTTATCTTTGAAAAAATAATTATGTCCATAATATAAATGCCCCGTTAGCTATAAAATAAAAAATAAAAAAACTAGCATATAAATAGATAATTAAATTGAAAATGAATGCCTAATCAATTTTATATGCAAAATTTTAATTATACATGAATTTTGAGCATCAAAATCTTAATCCATGCCAATTATAGAGCCATAGCCACCCAAGATTGATTTGGAAGTAGACAAATTGCACAATCTTATACAAAACAATTTTAGACATAGGAAATTACCATGAAAGAGACATTCATTGGGAAGTACAATCGCTTCTATTGCTAGAAAAAAAATCTTATTGCTTGTATAAAAAAAATAAAAGAAAAATCTAGCAGTGAACTTGTGCAATGGCCACTCAAGATCTGCCAATAGGACCTAATGCCAATGTAAACGTTTGAACTGCTTACACAATAGACGTCATTGTAAAGAGAACAACAAATTTTTAATTTTCAATCAAGGATCCTGCAAAAAGAGAATACAATTTTCATGTACTGTTTTTGTATTATAAGGAGAACTTGAAAAGAAGTTAGAAAAAAAAAAATGCAAATCAATATGGTGTTAGTGCACACCTTTGAGCCCTCAATTTTACTTCCACCACAAAAGATTTTAAAAATCCAAACCCTACACATACTAAACCTCAAAGAACAATCTTTCTTTTTTTTTTTTTTTTCCCTGATGACTAAACGAATGACCAAATAAATGTGTACCTTCCTCATGGCCTTCGTGGGAAGTTCGGTGCCCATCCTACTTTGCAATAAAAAATTCTTCTTGCAATAGTAAATACAAAATCACCTAGGAGTCAAAATTAATCTCTCTCTGTATATATTGTCACTTTGCATACATACAAAAATATAACATTATTGCATAAATATACATGCCAGAACACATATTTATAAATGATGAGTTGAAGATTGAGATTGCATAGAAGGTAAAAATTCTATACTATAAATCTAAGAAGACCAAAATTATAATCAGTTAAAAGAAAAAACCTGTTAAGGAAGATGGTCGTCGTGTTGGTGGGGGGGCGGACTGGGAGAGAAGATATTAGATGTAAACGGAGAGAGTGAAAGTGAGAGTGAGAGCTAGAGATATATGTATGTTAATTAATATTTTTGGTATTAAGTGAGATTTTTGGAATCACAATCTCAATAGTAAGATATTTTCCTAATTAATCTCTCAATAGTTAGAGAATTTAGGTTTTAGAGAGAAAATTTGGGATCCTCGTATCCATGACTTACTCTCATTAGTGAGATATTTTTGGATGTAAAGATAAATTTTTAATTCTTTATTATTGATTTTTTGTATAGATATTTTTTTTTTATCTAGGAGAAAAAGGAGTGGGAATTTTTTCTTTTTCTGTTTAGGTGAAGAAGATGAGAAGCCGGATGGTAGAAGAGGGAGGGAGAGAGCCTTTTGCCACGTGGCATCACGGTTAATTAGAATTTTTAAAAAAAACATGAATTAAATTTTAGAGCCTTGTAAGACTCCCACTACATTTGCATATAGTATTAGTATAGATATATATACTAGAAGTGGAGGCACCCTATGTGCCTACCCCTAACTCCCAGTAACTCTATACACCCATTACTCCCATGAACTACTCATTACTCCAACTCATTCTAACCACTCATTGCTAATGGTTTAAAATTACCGTATTATTCCTAAAAGAGCTTTACATACCAAACTCTAGTGTTTATGTTATAATAGTATAAATGTATATGTATAGATGTAGCATATTTCAATAAACTTTCTGCATAATCAGACTCTTAAATCTTTGGGTCTCTTCTGATTGTGCGACGTTTCTTTCTCTTTGCACTTGGTTTCTTCCTCTACCTCAATTTCAGACTCCCTCTCAAACTGAACATCACCTCTCTCTGTGGCTATCTAATATTGAAGTTCTCTCAAGGACTACAACAATCTGCGACTCGATCACTTGATTCACTTGATTATTTTTATTTTTTATTTTGGTACAATGGAGGCCTAAGCCAAACAACGTGATTCAGTTGGTTTTATTGTTCTCGGTTCGTCAAGTTTCCTCTCTTTATATAGGCGAAGTTGAAGCTCTTTAAAGGTTTCTCACTGTCGGTTTCTCTTCCAGGTAATTAGTATTTCTTTTCTTTTGTAATTTGCTGTAAATGTAGGTGTGGATGTTTCATGTTTGATTCTTTCTCGGCAAATATATTTAGCAATGCATGATCTTCCTTAGTCATCCCGAAACAACATGATTGCATAACGTTCGATTCTTTTATGGGTATATATCGCATGCAGGAGCCTAATTTATAGAAAAAAAAGTCAAGTAGTCATGCATATCAAATTTTGCAATGTGTTACTTACTGTATTAAAAGTTGCTTCATTAATTACAAATGGAAAATGCTATTCTTTTAAAATTTTTATACAGAATTCTACATCAGAATGATGTGGCGATGACAGTTTTATAATAAACAAGAATCTTGATGAGTTCTCTATTTTAAAGTAATAGGCCCATAACTTAGCCACATCATTCTGGTGATAAATTCTGTATGAATTTTCTAATTGTATAGCATTACCCATTACAAATTCATGCTGCTGACCACTGGAGTGTCTCTGCAACTTTTATGGGTTCAATTTCCTCTACTTCATAAAATATGTCGTTGTTGTTTTTGTAATTTATTTTTTTGTTAGTTGTTTGTTCATTATTAAAGAATCCAAAACCATAGTTAACTCGAGATAATTTGAGGCTTAAAATAATAATTTTAAATGAGGTTTTTACATTTTTTTTTGTTGTGTTTTTTTTTCTTCTTTTAAAGTTAGCTACCGGGTCGATGTGGGCCTTCTTTTTTCTATCATATATAGTTTTTTTCATTTGAAATGTAACTTTTTTCCTAAAATGATTAGAAATATGTAAGGTTTTAAAAAATATGGGACATTCAAAATTTTTTTATTATTTGTACAGTTAAAATTTTTTTGGGTTAAATTGGTGTTTTTTTTTTTTTTTTTTGTCTTATCTAGATTGAGTCCTTTTTAGGAAAAAATAATGTGTAAAACC